>CAUYUJ010016615.1:594839-635322 GCA_963575745.1 Prorocentrum cordatum
CCGCGCCGAGCACGTCGCAAGTGGCCGTGCCGCGGTACGCCGTGCTGGCCGGGGTCCGCTGAGCGCAGCACCCGAGCCAAAAACTTGGCGACAAGCGTCGCCATGTGAAAGGTGCGCCTGACCCGCTCCACCGCAGCACTGTCCGCGGGGTGGAGGGCAGCACCTTGTCGGGCGCCGAGGTCGGCGTAGTGGTTCCCCAGCGCTTGATCAGCCCGCGCTCGACGGCGCTGTCGTGGCAGCGTCGAGCGTGGCCTTTGACCTTCACAACCGTGACGTCACCACCTAGGTCGTCCGCGCGATCCTAGATGCGCGCCCAGAGGCCGGCTGCCTCACACTGGGCACCAGTGGTCTCGGCGCGTCCGCGCTCGAAGCTGGAAACCACCCTGGCGCAGTCCGAGTAGAAGCAGTAGGGCCCCAAGGCCACGTGCGTCAGATACATGAGGAGGGCGAAGGCCTCCGCATGATCTGACGCGTGGTGCAGCCCTGGGAGCGGGCCACAAAGGGAGGCGGTCAAGCATCCTTGCCCGTCCACCTGGACAACCGACCAGCCCGCTCTACTGAGACGGGAGTCTCCCTGTACTGGCGAGGTACATGAGCCGTCACCAACGGCCTCGCCTTCGGTGCTGCCAAGCCGCTTGAGCCACTGGACAAGGAGGGAAGGCGCAGGGCGAGGGACAGAGGGGCGGGGACCAGGGCATGCCTCCAGAGGGCCCAAGTCGAGTGCACCCCGAGGTCCCGCCGCAGGGGAGGTGGGAGGTCATACTCACGGACGAAGGCCCACGTCGCTGAGCACTGGCCTGTAGGTCCCTGGGCAAGATTCGACGCAACAAAGTGGACGCTTTCGACTGCACGTGAGGCCACGACGAACTTTGCGCGCCTGGTCCCACACGCCATTCGAGAGAATCGCACGGAGAGTGGCCTGGCGTCGAGCCGCCCACTCGGGGCCCGTCCTACCGATGCAGGGGCGACGGATGGGGGGCAAAGTAAGGGCGGGCAAGGAAGCCAGACATGTACTCGGAACTCTGCTGGGCTCGATCCAGCAGCCAGTCCTCCGTGCTCAGACGCGCGAGGTGCAGCGCAGATATCGGGCAGACAGCGGCGCGGTCAACCTTGAGGCCCTCGCTGGCATCTAACGTGCAGACTCCAGGGCCCAGCTTCCAGCCGATGCGCCTACAGCGTGCCAGGGCCGCTGAAATCGGGCCGCGGACGAGGGCACATTTATTCTTTACACCTGCGGGCCGAGCTAGGGTGGCCCCGGACGCAAACAAAACTCGGGCTATCCCCTCTCGGAGCAGCCACAACTCCCAGACAGCCTGAGCGAGCAAGTGGACCGGACTCGCCGTGCAGGCGCACGCAGGGTCGACCGACCTAGGCGCCGAGGGAGTGATGTGGAGGTCGAGGGTGGGGGAGCGACGAGCGGTCCGAACGGAGAGGGCGGCATGCGCAGCTCGGTGCATCGGCTCGATCCCACTCCACGCCCTCCCCGTAACACCGTCCCCCCAGGTGCCAGCAGGCGTGAAACCGAGAGAGACGAGCTGCTGTGTTTTGCCTCTGGCGGCGCGCAGCACGCGGATGCGTGCCGAGCGCCTGATCACAATGGCCACACGCTTGCACCGCGTGGCCGCGCCAGGCCGCCGCCCGCGGCCGTAGTCCACGCCTGGGTTCCTCGCCGACTTGCGGCCCCTGCCGCGGAGCGCCGCGGAGCGCCGCGCAGCGCCTGTGGGCCTCGCGGCTGCACTCGGCGGAGTTGGCCAGAACCACGCCCTTGCCATCGTTCACGACGGGGCCGTCCGCCAGGAGTCGCTTGCGGAGCAGCCCGTAGGCGCCGCTGACCTGCGCGGCCACGCGCCTTGCCATGCCCGTCTGGGCCAGCTGGATGTCGTCGACGACGTTGCCGACCCGCGCCGTGCCCAGCTCTGCGATCGCGCCCAGCCTCGGCAGCAGGAAAATGCGCATGCACAGGTCCGCGAAACTGCACCCTGCCACGACGCCGCGCTGGGTGCACAGGCTTCTGTGACCACCCCCGGTAGCAGACGATGCGCGGCGTCGCGTACACCTGGAGCAGGACACGCAGCAGGTGCATGTTGAAGCCGAACTCCTCGGCCCCCTTGGCCAGCAGAGCCCATGGGATGTGCTCGTAGGCCTTTGACAGGTCCATGAGCACGGTGCACGCCGCCTGGCCGCGGTGGGTCGCCACCATAGCCGTGGCGGCCTGGATCCAGACACGGGCCTCGCAACTCAGACCTGCCGTGCCGTAGATGAAGTCCCGACGGTGCAGGGGGGCCCAGCTGGAGCCCGTGGTGTTCCTCGTCCACCGAGTGAAGGGCCGTGGGGCACCTGGGGCCAGCCCGATGGCGCGAACTCCTCCTTCAGGCTTGGGCAGAAGGACCATCTGCATCGCTGCCAGGGCCTTCGGCACGTGCCCCAGCTCTAGCATGCGCCGCCAGAGCTCGATGCAGGCCTCGAGCGCCTCGTCGCACAGAGCGGCGACGTGGCGCGGGTGGAGGACGTCGCAGCCCAAGCCCGTGATGTGGGTGGGGGAAGGAAGGCCCGACCTGGCTCAACGCTCGGCAGGCGCGGGAGGTCTCCCATGTCCAGGGTCCAGGCGACCGCCGCACGTCCACCACCTTCGCCCCGCATTGCGTGCCACGGGCGCGCCGCCGCCTCTGCCACCAGCTGCGCCGACTGGAGGCCCGCGGAAGGCTGCCAGCGGTCGGCAGCCCAAGGCACCGCCGCGCGGATCCAGCGGAAGCCCTTCCGCACGCCGTCGCCGACAGTGGCCTCGCGGGACCAGTCCAGCCAGGCCTTGTTGCGGCAGTGGGCCGAGCAGCCCTCGGCGGCGCCTGCCGCCCGCTGGAGGTCGTCCAAGAGCGCGCCCACCGCGGGCTGCTCCAAGAAGTTCAGCCTGCGGACGAGGCGGCGCCACGACTGCCAGGGCGCCGGGTCTGCGCCCGCCACGGGCGGCACGAAGCGGAGCAGCTTCACTTGGATGCGCCTGGCGCGCTGGTGGTCGCCCGACCGTCGGAGGACACGCCGCTCGCGCACGCGCTCGGCGAGCCAGCTCCAGTGCTGCTCAGCGGGGGCCGCCTTCGCGGTAGGCGCCCACTGCTGCCGCTGGCGATGGAGCTGCACCTTGACCAGGCGTGCTCCTTCGCCCCTGCCACGATAGCGGTCCGCCTCGCGGCCCTCTGCCAGGCCGAAGTGCTGGGCCAGCTCGTCCTCGCATCGGTCCAAGACGCGCCCGCAGGCGGCATCCAATCCAGCTGCCGCCGTGACCGTCCGCAGGTCGGTGATCACGTCCTGCCATCCTGGTGGGGGCAGCTGCGGCCCGATCAGCATCTTGGCAGGGAAGGCCTTCGGGCGGTGCAGGCGGAGGACCGTGGCCCCAGGGGGGGGATGGCCAGTCGAGTACCACCGCCCTGTGTGGGTGCGGACCGCGAATCGGTCGCACCGACGCACGGCCTGGACCTCCGCCAGCTGGTCGGCGCAGAAGAAGTCGATCTCCCGCGCGGAAGTGGCCGTGGCGCAGGCGGCGTGGCTGGAGCATGCCAGTCGCGCTCCAATGGACGGTAGCAGCTGCGCCTCCTCCAGCACAGTGGGCGTCGTGTTCCAGTCAGCTCCCACGA
The DNA here is from genome assembly GCA_963575745.1 of Prorocentrum cordatum. NCBI lineage: Eukaryota > Dinophyceae > Prorocentrales > Prorocentraceae > Prorocentrum > Prorocentrum cordatum. The sequence continues at coordinate 598,466 of CAUYUJ010016615.1, forward strand.
CGCAGGGCCGTCGCATGGCCCGCGCCACCGAGCCCAAGCTAGTCGGCAAATCCAAAGTGAGGTCGCCGAGGTCCTGGCTGGCGTGGACACACCTGCTAATAGCAAGCCACCCTAACTCTGGAGTGGCGCTAGAAGAAAATCCAAACCGAGCTCCACCTCGATGACCCTGCGTGAAAATGGAGCTAGCGGGGGGGCGCCCCGTTCTCCATGCGTAAGTGGGTCCTCGACAAAGCGTCGGACCAGATTTGAAACGTAAAAAGAAATCCACCCGCTCGTCGAACGAGAAGCCGACGGAACGCGTCGATCTCAAACGATCCTAGCCCCGCCCGGGGCGGCCTTGGAAGAGAGACGTCGTTCGATGCAGCCCAAACCTTTGATCCGCCAGGGAACGGGGGGCCCGGCGCCCCGCTCAGGGGGCAGCCACCTGATTCGCCTCAGGAGAGCTGGTAGCGTGGCCGCCAAACTCTCCCGGCGTGACCGTCACGATGCGGGCTGGGCGCCAGCTCGGCGCCGGCGCCGCGGCCGCTGTGTACGCCGTGTGGCGGCGCACCGGCTTTGGTCCGGTGGGTCGGCTGCCTTCGCCGCTGGGAGGTGGCTCGCGGTGGCCACCTTCGCCCAATCGCGCGTGTGCACCTGCTCCCACTCCTCGTCATGCTCGCTCGGGGAATCCTCGAGGTCGGCCCGCGCCACTCTCAACAGCGACCTCATGGGGCTCGTCGTCGGCCAGCTCGGCCGCGAAGAGGTCGTCGTCGAGCTCGAAAAGAACTCTCACTCCGGCCAGTGCGGCCTCATATGCCGCGTCGGCATCGACGTCGTCGTCCTGCGCCTCGGCTTCGCTGGCGGAGTCGCCAGCGTCAATGCCAAGAAGTGCCCTCGCTTCGGCCAGCTTGGCCGCAACGGCGTCGTCCTCCTCCACTGGGTCCTGCTCCTCGGCTTCGCTGGCAGAGTCGTCGGCGTCAATGCCAAGAAGTGCCCTCGCTTCGAGCAGGGAGATCTGATGTTCTGGATGCTGCTCCTCGGCCTCGCTGGCGGAATCGTCAATCCCGAGAAAGGCCTGCGTGTTGAGCAGGGTGATATGCTCCTCTGGGTCCTGCTCCTCGGCCACGCTGGCGGAATCTTCAGCGTCAATCCCGAGAAGAGCCCTCGCGTTCAGCATGGCCTAGGCCTCGATAGCGAAGAAGGTATCCAGATCGTCCACCTTCAGCTCGGCGTCGCCAGTCGGCCCGAGGATAGTCTTGCAAAGATACAGTCGGCTTCGCCAGTCGCCCGGTAGCTCCCCAAGCATGGGGTTGAATTCACAGTACTCCTCGTAGTACTCGCTTGGACCATGCTGGGTCGCATCGCTTCCACGTGCCTCCGGCAGAGGGTCGATTGTGGTAATGGCGGGGGGCACCTGCTGGACCTGTTACCCCCTGGGTCCTGCAGCGGTGCTCTGGCCGCTTCGATGGCCCCTTCCCCGCAGGGGGTCCCGCACTTCGGGGTAGTCGGATGCCGAGAGCCGGCCCGGCGGCAGTGGGTGGCGCCGAGCTGCGCCCTCGCCCTCTCGGGCGCGTTTGACCACCATGTTCGCCTCGTTGAGGGGGCTCGACGACCCGGCGCGCCCGAGCTCCACCATGAAGGGAGCAGGAGGGCGTGGTCTTCCGCGCCCTTGCCGGCGCGGAGGTGCGCAGGCACCGTCGGCGCACCCGCGCGGCCCCCCACGGACGTCCTCCAGAAGCCAAGGCGGGCGGAGCAGCGGACCGCGACGCGGCCGTCAGCGAAAACGACCCGCTGAAGATGCACCCAAGGACGGACCAAGATGCCTACGCCTGCCGAGGTGCCGCCCTTCGCCGTGGACACCGCTGGGATGGGGTCTGCTGTCCAACCCAGGCGGCGAGCAGCGCGACCCGCAGCGGCCAGCTGGTGCTCCTCCTTCAGGTGATGCTCCTGTAGGAGGAGCACCTGGACGGACCTGTCGACGTTGTCCCCCTCCAGCTGCGCGAGGCAGGAGGGCCGGCGCGTCGCGTTGGCGGTCGCGACCCCCATGCTGGCGCCCTGGCGCCGCCCAGCTCGCTGAGGGTGGGGCCCTCGCCCGCGCGCCTCCTGGCGGGGGGCCCGCGCGCCGCGAGGCCGCTCCCCGAGCTCCCCGCCGCAGCCGGCGCAGCGCCCGCCAACGGCGACAGGTGCAACGGGCGCCTCTGGCTGAGGGGCATCTCGAGGTGGAGGAACCAGTCCAGGGGGGGGGGCGACGTCGAGCAGACCTCGCCGAAGGGCCCCTCGGCGCCCCCGAGGTTGATCCACTCGGTCCGCGCCCGCCGAACCCGTCGCGCACGTCGAGGTAGGGCGCCCGCGCGCCGCGGGGCCGCTCCTCTGCCGCGCCGCCCGCGCCGCCCCAGCATGCAGCGCCGTGTGCCGCGCGAGCCTCTGGCCGACGGAGCTCTCGAGGTGGTGCGGAAAGCTCGTCGCGCGGCTTCGGCGACTTCGCCTCGGCGAGAGCCGCTTTGGGGCGGGGGCTTCGCGAGTTCCTTTTCGGAGCGCCCGCTATGGCCCCCGCCCCATCGTGAATCGACCCTCGGCTCGGCCGCCGCCAGCGCCATGGGCGCCCCAAGCCTTTGGTCGAGGATCCAGCCCAGGGCGGGGCCGAAAGCAAGCCGTCCTCGCCAAGGGGCTCCGAGTAGCACCTGAGGGACCATCTGGCACGCACCCGTCGTAGCCGTCACGCTCGCCGCGGCGGGGGGCCCGCGTGCTGCGGGGCCGCGCCCCGGCCAGCCAGCCAGAGCCGGCGCCGCGCTCGCCGACAGCGCTAGGGGCATCATGTGCCTCTGGTTGGGAAGCAGCGCGGGGTGGAGGAACCAATCCGCGGCGAGGCCGACGACGAGCGGTCCTTGCCGACGAGCACCGCGCCGCGCCAGGAGGCAAGACTCTTGATGCGTGCCCGTAGTAGCCGTCGTGCACGTCGTGGCTGGGGGCCCACGCGCAGCGGGGTCGCTTCCCAGCAGCACCTCCAGCGCCGCCCCAGCATGCAGCGCCGCGTGCACCGCGAACCTCTGGCCGACGACGGTCGCGAGGTGAGAGGGCAAGCTCGTCGCGCGGCTCCGACAACCTCGCCTCGGCGAGAGCCACTTCGGGGCGGGGGCTTCGCGAGTTCCTTTCGGAGCGCCCGCTATGGCCCCCGCCCCTCGCGGGTCGACCCTCGGCTCGGCCGCCGCCAGCGCCGCGCGCTCCCCGCGCCTCTGGCCGAGGCAGCTCGCGGGCGAGAGGGGCCAGTCCAGGTGGTGCCCGACGCGCGGCTGAACAGGCCGTCGTGCCACGCGTCGCCCCTGCAGTTGAAGCGCATGGCCCGCGCCCGCGTCGTTGGCCACCCCCGCCGACGAGATTGGGGGCGGCGCCGCGGGGGGGCAAGCCGCGAAGGGGATGGGCCCAGCCAGCGACGGCGTCCCATCTCGCGAGCTGGAGGCGGGCAGGCCCGCAAGTGTCTTCGTAGATGAAGACGTCGCCGTAGTCGTAGTCGCAGTCATCGCAGCAGCAGGTGGGCCCCTGCCACCTGCCGATGATGTCCGACACGCAGGCGGGGCCTGCACCGCACTGGAGGTCATCCTTCATGGACCTGTACTCCCTAGTCGAGTACATGTAGTCCAGGGCCCGCAGGATGTGACCACGACTGTGCACGGCGCCCCGCCCGCGCAGACGTCCCCGCCGAGTGCGCCCGCGCCGCTGGGCGCTCACCATCGCCGCCGCGGGGGCCGCCGCCGCTGCGCTGGCCGCGCCGCCGCCGCCGCCCTTGGGCGCGCGCCCCTTGCCAGCCGCGGCCTTGCTGGCCGCGGCGGCAGCCGGGCGCTGGCGGCCCGCCTCCAGCGCCTCCGCCGCCACGGCCCCCGCGCCTGAGGCCCCTGCAGCGGCGGCGGGAGCAGCGGGTGGAGCCGCCTGCGAGGCCTGGGCGGGGGCCTCCTGCCGGCCGCCAGCGGCAGCGGCGGCGGCGGGGGGCGCCGCGGGGGGGGCTGCTGCTGCAGCCGCGGGCGCTGCAGCTCCCTCAGCCGCTGGCTGCCCCGCCCGCTGCATGTGCCGCCTCCTGCCGCGGGGGGGCCGAGGTGCGCCTCTTCTTGGACTTGAAGCGCTCCCGCGGCTTAAAGTGTTCTCCAGCGTCTCGGCTTCGGCTTTGAACTGGCCGAAGGCCTCCTGCGCCATGGCCGCGACCCGCGCCCGCAGCTCCTCGCGGCGCCGATGGGCCGCCTGGCGGTCGCTCTCCTCGACCTCGTAGTCCTCCAGGGACTCCAGGCCGAAGAGCCCTTCGTCTTCCAACGCCCACGCCTCCTTGCCAACGACCCTCGCGCGCAGGCGCCGCCGCTGGGGCAACTGCGCCCGCCGGGGCCTGCACCGCGCTCGTGTGCACCGCCTGCGCGCTGTCCAGGGCGGCGGTGCACTTGGGCACGCGCTCCGTGGCCTGGCCCAGGCGCAGCTGGAGCTCCTCCGCCTCCGCCAGGGCCACGTCCAGGGCCGCCGCGGCAGCGTCCCTGGCGGCGCCCGCCTCGGCCACGGAGAGGGGCCTGGCCAGGCGCTGGGCACGGAAGGCGTCCAGCTGCTGCCTGTGCTTGGCCTCCACTGGCTCGTCTCCCGACAAGCGGAGGAGCTCCACCAGCTGGGCCAACTTGGCCTCCTCAGGGTCCGCGTCGGGTTCCAGGGGCTGGGCCACATCCACAATTCGGACTCCCAGGCTGCCGCTGCGCTGGCGGCCTGTCGCCTCTGCGACCAGAGCGGCTGGCCGCCCGCGCGGCGCTCCGCCGCGCCCGCCAGCGGCGTCCTGGCGCCAAGGCGGCTCGCGGGCGCCGCTGTGATCCCTGCTGGCGGCGGCCAGCAGCGCCGCGAGCAGCAGCAACCCCCGTAGGCACCAGCTGCAGTGGGTGCCTGCAGTGGCTGCACCACGTCCACCATGCCTCGTTTTTTCTGCACCCGCAGCGCGCGCACGCGTGGCCGCCGCGGCCGCTGGCGGCGCCGCCCGCGGCCGCCATGCCGCCCCCGCCGTCGCCCGCCTGGCGCGCGGGGGCCGGCGCCGCCGAGCCGTGGTGGCCGTCCAGGAGCGCCGCGGCGGCCGCCAGGCGGCCGCGCTGGCGGGGGGATGGCGAGCCCCGCCACGCGCGCAGCAGCGCCCTGGCCGCGGCGCGCTCGCGACGGAGGCGCCGATGCCACGCCGCCTCGGAGGGCAGCGCGATGGTCCCCGCCCGAGGGGAGCCCGCGGCGGCCTGTCCGCCCCCATGCCCTCGGGCAGAAACGGAGAGGAGGAGGAGGAGGAGGAGGAGGAGGAGGAGGAGGAGGAGGAGGAGGAGGAGGAGGAGGAGGAGGAGAGGAGGAGGAGGAGGAGGAGGAGGAGGAGGGTGGGGGGCGGCGGCGGCCTCGGAGCAAGCCCGCTCAAGAGAGGTGCGCCTCCGGGCAGGGGAGGGGGGCCTTTTCCTTTTGTTCCTCGTCCCCCTTCCCCTCTCCGCCCTCCTTCTCCTCCTTTCCTCCTCCTCCTCCTCCTCCTCCTCTTCCTCCTCCTCCTCCTCCTCCTCTTTCCTCTTCCCTCCTCCTCCCCCCTCCTCCTCCCCGTCTTCCTCCCTCGTCCTCCTCCTCCTCCTTTTTTCTTCCCTCCTCCTCCCCTATCCTCCTCCTCCCCGTCTTCCTCCCTCGTCCTCGTCCTTCTCCTCCTCCTGCCTCCTCCTCCTCCTCATTTTCCTCTCCGTTCTTTTCGCACTTGCACATGCTGGGTGCTACTCTGTTTTCTCCCCCGACTATGTGCGGAAGACGTCCGGTCCTCTCTGCGTACCTTGTGTTATTTCTCTCTTATGTTTCTTTTGTGGTGCTACAGAACGGATTTCAATTCGCCGGCCCAACGGGCCAGAGGCGTGCTAAGATCTCCGGTGACTGCTTTACAATATTCTTCTTCGCGCGCGCGGGGCGGCCCCTGGGGGTCTCCCCACGAAAAGTACCCCGGCAGGGTCCCGGGAGACTCCCACTCCCGGGAGGGTCCCGGGAGGTTCCCGTCAGAGATGTTCTCCCTCCTGGGTGCCGCCCTCGAGGTCCTCCAGAGAGCCTCCAGACGCCCCAAAACGCCCCCAAGATGCTACAAGAGGGCTCCGAGATGCCACAAGATCGCTCCAAGACGCTCCATATGGCCCCCAAACGCCCCAGGAGGCCTCCAAGAGCACTCCCAAGAGGGCCCCAATAGGCAAAATTCATTGCTTTTCCTTAGGTTTTGGTGAGATTTTGGTATTCCCACCCTTTCCGCTTTCCAACGCCCGACGACGGCCCAAGAGGCCCCCAAGACCGCTTCAAGAGTGCCCAAGAGCCCCCCACAAGGGCCTTACGACGAGCCAAGATGGCCCCAAAACGGCCCCAGAGGGCCCCAAGACGGCCCAAGAGGGCCCCAAGAACGCCCCAAGAGCGGCCCCAGGGGGGGAACACGACACAACATGTCCAGCCCTCGGCCCTAAGAAGCCCCCAGGAGGACCCCAGAGGCCCCTGAGAGGTCCCAAGAGGCCCCCCAGAAGCCCTCAGGAGACCCCCCAAATGCCACCCCCCAGCACGCAAGCAAGCGAAACAACATGTCCAGCCTTCGCCCCTACGAAGCCCCCAGGAGAACCCCAGAGGCCCCTGAGAGGTCCCAGGAGGCACCCCAGAAGCCTTCACGAGAGCCCCCAAATGCCACCCCCCAGTACGCAAGCAAGCAAAACAACATGTCCAGCCGTCGGCCCCAAGAAGCCCCCAAGAGGAGCCATGAGGCCCCTAAGAGGTCCCAAGAGACCCCCCAGAAGCCCTCAGGAGACCCCCCCCCTCCAGCACGCAAGCAAGCGCTAGCAATCCGACACACGCATCCCCCCCCTCCCCTGACCCACCCCCACACCCCCCCACACACACATCCGGGAACAATGCAGAAGGAACGAGAAAACAGGACGAAGAGGAGAAACAGAAAACTTTTCCTTGCCGCCCGCGTCCGCAACGACAGAGGACATCAGCACTACACGAGAATCAACGTTCCCATTCAACGCCTGCCACCGTCCGACACGACAAAAGCGGCACAACCTGAGTCCCCCGCCCCCTGCAGTTCCGCACTGCCGACGGCCACTCGGCCAGTCAACGGCGGTGCGCGATATGGGCCGGCGGAATGAGCGAAGCGATTCAATAACTGATTTTACTAATGTTTCAGATTCATATTGTCCTCGGTGTTTCAAAACGGTGCTCAAGCTGCAACGTAGGCCTCATGTTCGGATCGGCGCCGTGCCCCAATGGCGCTCTCGCCACCGCGCGGGCAACTCTTCCGAATCTGATGATCCGAGTCCTTTTTCATCCTTGTCGCCTCAGCGCGGGCCACTCTTTTTTGGAACCGAGTCCTTGCTCATCGTTGTGGCCCCCCCTCCTTTTTCCTCCTCCGCCTTCCCCTGGTCCTCCTGCGCCATCCGCTACAAATTCCTACAATTATTGCTGCTGCTGTTCGTCATCGTCTCCGCCTTCCTCATTCTCCTCCTTCGCCTCCTTCTCCTCCCTCTCATCCTCCTGCTCACCTGTCACCACCTCCTCCTCCTCTTCCTCTGTACGAACGCAGCTCCCCTATTTCCGATTACGCATGCCACGATGGGTTCTCTTTTAGAATTCCAGGTCAGCAACCACTCTCGTCCGCGGGTAGAGAAACCATCAGCGCAAAGTGCAGGGATGTGATGGGGGACTGGGATGTCAGATCTGGCGCGAGAGCACCTAGCATGCTCTCAACTACTCTCCTCTCTCCCCAGACTCTGCCTGGAAGATGTTCGGCCCTATCCGCGTATTGCTGTTACGCACAGGATGTCAAACCGTAATTTTCCCTAGGTGCTTTTACATTCCGCTCGCTTTCGGTCCTCATTCTGGGTGCCTCAATTTTAAGATCGGCGCCATGCTCCCGTCGTTCAGAATCACACTTTCGCCCAAGCGCGGGCAACTCTTCTGCTTCCGAATCGTTTCTCGTCGTTGCCACCCCTCCTCCGCAACTCGTAACTACTCATGCATGATATCGAGATTGGTTGACCATGCCCGCCGTCAGGCTCTGTCCATCGAGCATGTCTCATTCCAGTTTAGACGCATACCCTGGCAAGAACTTTCGATTGTAAGACGCTGCATGGAAGCGATTTTCTGTCAGCTGCCCCTGGTGTTACCTGGAGGATCATGTGCCGTGGAACTCAGTTCCCCTCATCCGCCTTCCCCTGGTCCTCCTGCTCCTGCTCCTCCCTCTCCTTCTTCTCCAGCTCCTGTTGCTGCTGCTGCTGCTGCTGTTCGTCCTCGTCCTCCTCCTCCATCATCCTACGCCACCTGCTCCTTTGATGTGCGCAGCTCCCCGTTTCCGATTGCGCGTAACACGATGGTGTCCTTTTTGAAATTCCAGGTCCGCTATGACATGCGTCGGCGGATAGATAACACATGCAACGCAATGAAAAGGGCTGGGTGGGAGGGGTAGGATGTCAGATATGGCGCGAGCTCACCCAGCTTGACCCTCACCCGTCTCTTCCTTCCTCCGTGCACCTCCCTCACTCTTCCTCCCTCCCTCCCTCCCTCCCTCTTCTTCTTCTTCCTCCTCCTCCTCCTCCTCCTCCTCCTCCTCCTCCTCCTCCCCTTCCTTCTCCATTCCTCTCCTCCTCCTCCTCCTCCTCTTCCTCCTTCCTCATTCCTTCTTCTCTTCCTCCTCCTCCTCCTCCTCCTCCTCCTCCTCCTCCTCCTCCTCCTCCTCCCCAGACCTTCGACGCTGTGTGTGTGTGGGCGTGCTGTTCTCCGACCTTCTACGCCCTGACGCTGCGCGCAAGGCTGCCACGCCAAAAGACACAAAACAATGTGTGTGTGCAGTGTGTATGTGTGTGTGTGTTCCCCAGCCACGGCCGCTTACGTCTACTGGGTCTGGGAGTTCGGCGACCACCAGGCGCGCGCAGTCCACGCCAGCTGCGAATACCGCCTCATCTGCGTGCAAGGGCCGCCGGGCACTGGCACGTCACACACACACACACACGCACACACACACACACGCACACACACGCACACACACGCACACACACACACACGCACACACACACACACACGCACACACACGCACACACACACACACACACACCCACACCGCCCGCGCTCCGGTCGCCCTCCGCGCCAGTTCATTCCCCGAGGACGCGACGGTCCTCCTCGCAGCCCAAGGCAACCAGATCTGCTACAGCCTCCTGGCCAAGGTCGCCACTTCCGGCGGTGCGTCATCTCACCATGGACCACACATGAGAGGCCGCCGGCCACGAAAGACCCTGCAGAAGCAGAAGGTCGCGTCCCACGCCTACCGCCGCGCGCTCACAAGCTACAAGCTCGTCGGGCTCACGCCGGAGTCGGCAGCCACCTTGTGGGGAGGCCCCACCCAGTCCTCCGGCATCGGCGCATCGGCTGCCACGCCCTCGGTGTCGAGGATGCCAGACAGGCTTCGGAAGCGCTCGCCATGATTCCGATCTCCGTGGCCGCTTCCGACGGCGCCCCCATCGCTCTCATCGGCGAACGCTCTCAGCTTCCCCGCCGACGTCACGCTGGGAGGCAGCCGTCGCCCTCGGGGTCGAGATATCCCTCCTGGAGAAGTTCGCGCGCATGATGCAGTTCGACGATCGTTGGCCGCCACGCCTCCGTTGCGATCATCCCACCCTGCCGCCTTCAAGGCACCGTGCTCAACGCGGGTTGGCCCATCAGCGGGGCCACCGCGGCCTTGAGCGGGAGCGGGCAGCGTCGGGCCTGCGGGCGCCCCCGCGGTGCCCCTGAGCAGCCTGCTGCCGTCCAAGGCCTAACTACTCAACCAATGGGGCGCTGTCACGGTCTACGCCGTCGATCAGATGCAGGGCGACGAGGCCGACCTCGTCATTGTGATGTGCGTGCGCTCCAACGGCGGGTGCGTCCCGGGCGCGCCGACCGCGCCCGCCGTATCACCGTCGCCCTGACGCGCGGCAAGAACGCCTGCGTCCCCGCCATGAACGCCCGCATGGCCCAGGCTAGCCAGGACGCCAAGCTCCACGACCTGCTGAAGTTCGCCTCCGAGGCCAGGCTGTTGGTACAGCGCGACGACACGCGCAGCAAAAGCAAGAGCAGACCTTCCTGGTCTCCCCGCGAGTTCCCCCTTCTCCTGGCTTCTGCCTTGCCGCGCTTGCGAGGAGCTGAGCCAATGGTTTGGGAAGCTCGTGGCAGGTCTGGCTTTCCTGCCCATCCTGGCCTTTACCCTTCGCGCGAGTCCCCACCGTTTCAACTCTGCCACTCAACCGCGCGACGCCTTCGACGTTGACCGCGAGATGCTCTCCAAGCTTGCGCAGAACCTTCACCCCATGCTGGGGTGCGACGCTGGCAATGTTACTCTTTCCTTGTGGTGGCATGGCTTCCTGTGCCCGCGGCCCCGCGGCCATCGGCGCCTGGCCAGTGGCGGGCAGCGGTGCGGCTCCGGACTCAGACACCCGACGTCATGACATTCTCATGACGTGACCCTCAAAAGTCTGGACCCCTTCCTCGGAGACCAGTTTTTCTACTGAGTCGTTTCTTGACGGCCCCGAGGCCCGGTGAGGGCCCCTGGAGGCCGAAGATCCACCGACCCTGTCGGCGTGTCGAAGAGGCTGTTCTGTTTGACTCGTCGTCGTCGTCGTCGTCGTCGTCGTCGTCGTCGTCGTCGTTGTCGTCGTCGCCCCCCTGGTTCCGAGGAGGGGTGCTCCCCCTTCCCCCACCCCCCCGATTGGCGTTGTCGTTGTCGTCGTTGTCGTCCTCGTCGCCGCTCCCCTCCCCTTTCCCTTTCCCTAGGCCCGTCGCCGCTCCCCGCACTTTTTCCGGGCCCTCCTCCTCGAGCGCGCCAGCCACGGCGAACTTGAGCAAAGTTGTAGATGAATCGAAGGGAAGTCCCTTATCCCTTCCCCGCCGGTAGGGGGGGGGGTCCCGGGGGGGGGGGTCCCGGGTGGTCCAAAGGAGGCCCTGGGGGGGCCCGCCACCCAGGTACGACTCCCCCCGGGGGGGGTCGCCACCCAGATGCGACTCCCCCCCGGGCGGTTCGGGGGCCCAAAGTCCCAAGACGCGGCAAAAGTGCCCCACGATGCCCCCAGACGATCCTCGAGGGCCCCGAATCGCCGAAATACCGGTCCAAGTCGCCAAAGTAGCCTCCAGACGGCTCAAAAGGTCCCAAAACGCCCCAAGAGGCTTCCAAGAGGACTTCCAAGAGGGCCCCAAGGGGCAAACATCATGGATTTCCTGGAGGTTTTTGGAAGATGTCGGCATTCTCGCCTTGTCAGCTTCCCGACGCTCCAAGACATGCCAAGAGGCCCCGAAGACCGCCCCAGGATGGTCCAAGAGGCCTCCAAGATGGCCCCGAAACGACCCAAGAGGGGACCAAGACCGCCCAAGAGACCTCCAAGACAGCCGAAGAGGCCCTCAAGACGGCTCCAAGAGGGATCCCAGACGGGGGACCCAAACGGTCATTTCGAGTCCTCAGCCTGAGAAGCTTCCAGGAGGCCCTCAGATGCCGAAGAAGCCCCCCCCAGAGGCCCCAAGAGGCCCCCAAGAGACCCCCGGGAAGCCCCAAGAGGCCCCCTTGAGGCTCCCAAGCGACCCCCAAGAGCCTCCCAGGAGGCCCCCAAGCTACCCCGAAGAGGCCCCCGAGAGCGCTCGTCGTCGTCGTCGTCGTCGTCGTCGTCGTCGTCGTCGTCGTCGTCGTCGTCGTCGTCGTCGTCGTCGTCGTCGCCATTCAGGGTCGGCGGCACGGGCCGTAAGGCCTTCGCAATAGTGAAAAACCTCCCGTCGTGATTTTTTCACAGCGCGACCATGTCTGGGAAGTTCGCCTCGCCCGCCTCCTGTCCCGCGCGGCCGCTGCCGGCTCCGGCACCCTGCCACCGCCAGCAAGGCCACCAGGGCAGGCCTCGGCGCCATGCCGCCGCCGCCGCCCCCCAAGAGGCCCCCCGCGCCCGCCCCCCCCCCCACGAGCCCCCACGGGCCCTCCCGAGGGCCCAGCGCAGTACAGCGCGCCCTGGCAGCTCAGATCTCGGCGGGGCTCGACGAGGAAGTGGCTAGGTGCTTCTCTGATGCGCATGACCCTGAGATCCTTGCGTTGCATTTTTTCACGACGGGCGTTTTCGCCCAGTTTCGGGCCCCAGGACCTTCACATATCGATCTGTTTCGAAAAACGCAGAAGAAAGATGAGGTCCAGGGCTCTGGTCGTGATTTTCTGCGATGTTGCATTTTTGTTGCAACGTCGGATCACACGGGAAGTGGGAGTCATGGATGAGCAAGAAGTGCAAGCGACCCGTCCGCGGTGCCACGCCCGTCCCTGCCGACTTCTCTGCCCGAGATCCTCGGTTGGTTTGTCGATATCGTTCCCTTTGACGCTTTCATAGAAGCCTCAAGGCCTCATAGATAGGGTCCGAGTAGACGGGGTCAGAGGATCTCGCTGCATCGCCAATGCATCGGCGATGCATCGGCGACGTGCACTGGCGACGTCGGCGATGCGTCGGCCACGTCCGCGTGAAGAACATCGGGCTTCGCATCGCGCCGCATCGGCGATGCATCGGCGATGCGGCGCGATCCTGCGACCCCATCTGCTCGGACCCCCTCCAGGAGGCCTAGCTCTTAGTGAAGCACCCTCTCCTGCCCCAGCCCGGGCGAGCTCCCCTGGCCCGGCCGAATGGAACCGCTTCTCCCGGCAAAGCGGCCCGCCTCTCGCCGGAGGCTGGGAGCCGGGGGCGGCGCCCACGGCGATGGGCCTTGCGCTTCGCAGCCCTCCCTCTCTCACGGGCTTCTGCCCTGGAATTTTTCTGCGGCAACTCATGGGAGCCTCTCCCATACCGTCTTGTTGGCTCTTGCGAATCGACGCCCGTCGACATTAATCGACGCTCAATCGACGCTAATCGACTCTAAATCGACGCTAATCGATGCTCGTCGACGCTAAGCGACGCTGAGTCGGCATTATCTCATTGATTACCAGACGCTAATCGACGCTAGTGCGCCCTGAGGACAGGATTGCGAGGGTACACAAGGCTCCCATGATTCTCGACCAACAAATTCATTCTCGTGCTTTGCACTGCTCCTTGCGTGCGCCCTTTGGCTCGGCACTGTTCTTTGCTCAGCTTTTGCTCAGCCGCGTCTCTGCGTCTTTTGCACCACACGCTGTCGACTGCGCAAGTCCCTCGGTCTGCGTCCACCCTCCATGTCATCCACGCCAGGATGCGCTGATGCGATCCTCCACCTCTCATGCCGCCGATCGAGCACTGCCCACGGTGTGGCGTGTCACCTCCCTGCCACCCACGCCCGGATGGTTAATGTCGGTAGGTTCTGCACCCTAAGCGATGCCAAAGGGCCCGGTCGCCTCGCGCACTGTGCCTCGCCTTGCTCCGCCTCGTCGCTGCGCGCGAGGCCGCCACCGCCCAAAAAGTGTGTGTGTGTGTGTGTGTGTGTACCCGCGACGCCAAACATGTGTCTGTGTGTGTTGTTCACAGCGTGGACCCCTTGAAGTCTGGACCACTTCCCCCAAACCAACTGGGCCCTGCGTGGGTCCCCGGCAGCAGAGAATTACAGCTTCACGACGCGAGGTGGTCTGGATTTCAGTCGACATCTCGGGCCTCCAGGGGCCGTTCAAGAAGATCCGGGTACCCCAAGGACGTCTCAGGCGAGGCGCAACTGCTGGAACGCACCCCGAGGCAGGAACAACCTCCAGGAACCGAGCAACGTGCTCGTCTTCCTGGTCCTCTTCCTCGCCTTCCTCCCCTCTCTCTGCGGAGTGGCGGGCTCGCCCCCCACGACCTCGTCATGTGGAGGCCACCAGCGCTAGGTAGCGCTGCGGCGAACGTGGCCTTGCGCACCCCCCACCCTCGCCCACTCATCCTCCTCGGTCCCCAAGGAGACGTCGAGGAAGGAGGAGGGAGGGTGGGAGGGTGATAGACGGGGGTTGGAGGGTCGGGGGAAGAGGAGGAGGGAAGAAGGGATGAGGTGGAAGAGGAAGAATTACATGATGAAGAGAAGAAGAGGGAACGGGTAGGGTTTGGGAGGGGAAGGAGGGGTTACGAGGGACAACACATGATAACCGATATCTGTATATTATACATGTATATATGAAGACATTCATACTTACATACATACATACATGCATACATGCTTACATACATACATACATGCACAAAACGATGCTTGCTCTTAGGGGTTCTTACTTGTGTTCTACGAAACCGCGGGGGGGTCTTGTCGGTCTGGCGGCTCTGTGCTCGCTGTCGCCGCTTCGTCGCCGCCTCGTCGCCGCCCGTCGTCTGTGGTAGGGTGGTGGGTCTGGCGGCTCCGTGCTCGCCATCGCCGCCCCGTCGCCGCCTCGTCGCCGCTGCTCGTCTGGACCTAGGTGTCGGTCTGGCGGCTCCGTGCTCGCCGTCGCCGCCCCAGCGCCGCTTAGATTGCCCAACGTAGATTGCACCACAGGGGTTTCACCGCGTAGATCGCACCACATAGATGGCACCACACAGATTGCACACATCTATTGCACAACGTAGCTAGCACCACAAAGGTTGCACCACGACGATTGCATTCCATAACTTGCGCACGACATAGATTGCACCACATGTATTGCACCACATATATTGCACATCATCGCTTGCACAACGTCTATATATAGACACGCACGTACTGCACAACATATATACTGCATTCATACGGCACATCATCGTTTGCACATATACTGCACGCACAGACTGCACCATACTGATTCGTCCACAGATATTCCACAACATATATTGCTAGACACACACTGTTTGGGGTCTACGCGGACTGGCACACACACGTACATACATACATACATACATACATACATATATATATATATATATATATATATAGATGCTCCACCCGAGGGCCTGACCAGAAGGCGCGAGGGAGAGGCGAGAGAGGAGGGAAGCCCCGGAGCTCTCGCCGATCTCTTTTACATATCACTCCAGATCTGGCAACTGGTCGCCTCCACGAGGCAATCTCGCTAGAAGAAGGGCTGGCTGAATACAAACACGCCTGCAGCCTCAGAGAGGCTAGACGATTCAGAGGCTCCCGGGAGCTCCGAAGAGTAGACGAGCAGACGATTTGGAAAGATTCAGCAGCCGTCACCAAGGAAAAAGCCGACCTTTTTACACAGGGCAGGGCGGGACGGGTCACTGTGAGCCAATACGATTAAGGAGGAGGCCAGGGGAGGAGAGGGAACGCATCAAGACATTCACAACCCTCCCACAGGCGGTGGAGACACGAGGCGTCACCACGGGTCAGAAACTGTACT
This sequence comes from Prorocentrum cordatum, assembly GCA_963575745.1. NCBI lineage: Eukaryota > Dinophyceae > Prorocentrales > Prorocentraceae > Prorocentrum > Prorocentrum cordatum. The sequence continues at coordinate 613,716 of CAUYUJ010016615.1, forward strand.
CCGAATCTACAATCGTGCAACTGATGAATAGATGCTCCACCCGAGGGCCTGACCAGAAGGCGCGAGGGAGAGGCGAGAGAAGAGGGAAGCCCCGGAGCTCTCGCCGATCTCTTTTACATATCACTCCAGATCTGGCAACTGGTCGCCTCCACGAGGCAATCTCGCTAGAAGAAGGGCTGGCTGAATACAAACACGCCTGCAGCCTCAGAGAGGCTAGACGATTCAGAGGCTCCCGGGAGATCCGAAGAGTAGACGAGCAGACGATTTGGAAAGATTCAGAAGCCGTCACCCATAACCCATATTATGATTCACGGGTGGGCGGGATGGGCACAATTCACAGAAAAAGATCGTAAAAACTCTCTTCGAATGTCATTCCGGTCGGAGGTCTGGCCGTCGAATGCTGTGATCAAGCGCTAGTCTGGAAGCGCACTCCTGTGGCTCGAAGCAGCTTCTGTTCGAGGCGATTGGCGGCACGTTTGAACTGCTGCTGCTGCTCAGGAGAGAGGCGGCTGATTTGCCTCAGGAGTCGACCCTCTTTGCCGCACCTCGCCACGGAGCGGTCGCTGAGCCAGCCGCCGCGCTTCTTCAGCACTGGAAGCGTGGCGAGGCCGTTCAGGTAGTCGAGGGAAGGGCCGCCGTGCCGCAGCGTGTGCGGCGACACTTTCAGCGCTGCCAGCCCTAGTCGGTGGCTGGCCTCGCGGAACAGGCGCTCGTAGGTGGACAGCGGGAGCTCGTTGAACAGGCGCTGGACCCGACGCGCTCTGGCTCTGGCAACTAGCTGTCGAACAAGCTGCCGAAGCCAACCACGAGATCGGTCGATAGACCCAACCATCACGGTGTCGTCAAACTGCTGATTCTTGTTAGGCCGAGGTGCTGTGCCACTCGAAGGGGCCACGATCAGCGCCACCTTGTCATAGCGGTCGCCAGCCCTGCCCGAGGGCAACGCCACGTGCTCGAGGGACAGGTTGACGGCAGCCGCTGGACGGAGGTAGGTGTCGAACTGCAAGGCGCCGCAGGCAGCGGCGAGGATGGACTCGGTCGTGCCCAGCTCGAGCCAGTGGTCGGCGATCGCGGCGAACACCTTCCAAGGGCACGGGTCGCGGCTGAGCTCTGGGCAGGCTTTCACCCAGCCCGCCAGAGCTTCCACGGCATGTGGCAGGTTGCGCGAGGGCGCAACGATGCCGTGCAAGTGGGCGTAGCCGAACAGGGTGTGCCGACCAGCCCACGGCTCACAGCCGTCGAAAAAGAGAAAGTCAAAGTACGCGGAGAGGCTGGCGTCTAGCTGCTCGAGAGGAGCCAGCGCCCGGGGCGGGGCCTGCTGGCTGGCCCAGTGGACGAAGTCTGAGGAGCACGACTCGTAGTTGACGAGCGCCCCCTTCCCGACGGTCTTGCGCTCCAGAAACCTGTCGCCGGGGTCGTGTCCCGCGGCGGCCCGTCGGCAGGCCGCCTTAGCAGCGCGTCGCCGATCTCGATCTGGTAGCTCCGCGCCGAGGGCCGACCCAGACCACGCGCTGGCCCCAGTGCTTGACGGCGTCCTTCCACGGGCTCTGGTAGCACCTGGGGCAGTGGAGCCTGAAGACGTCGGACGGGATCGGGCAGCCTCCGGCTCGCGTCAAGTCAGCTTCCCATCGCTCCAGCGAAGTGGCATCGGCCCCGCGGGCCGCGTCTGGAGCCGCCCGGGCCAAGATGGCTGCCCAGGAGCGGCAAAGTCGAGGAGGATAGCGCCCTGCCAGAGTCGTCTTCCAGGCCCACCGCCCCCGAGCCTCGCCGGGCCCTGGAGGCAGAAGGACTTTCCCTTCAAGAATCTCATGATGATGGTTTCCTGGGCATAGACGATGTAGCCCCTGAAGGGCCTGCATGTTGGTGGCCAGGAGGGTCGGCTTGAGATATCCCGCACCGTACGCGCAGTTATCGTATCGGACAAAGATCGCGCTCTGGCTCTGCAGCTCCTTCCTAAGGGGCTTCCAGGAGAAGAGCCTCGAGGAACGCGGGTTCTCGAGTGAGTAGAGGACGCCGTACTGCTTGCAGAGTTTGATGAGCCCCAACGAGAACTTGGCCAACTGGAGGCCCCCAAGAGCGGCTGAACTCGAGCCCGTCGTGCGGGCCCTCGACCAAGTAGTGCGCGGAGTCCCCAGGTGGAGGTGCCGCACGAGCCCCTGCTTGACCAAGCCCTTGATGTGCCTCTGGGTCCTCTGCCTCGAGACGTCCATGTGGTGGCCCCTCGAGATCTCGATGGGGCACCCGATGTTGAGGTCGGCCTCCTGACAGGCGGCGGAGAAGGCGGCGCAGCCGGCGAAGATCTCCAGGACGAACTGATGCTGAGCTGACGTCTTGCCGACAGGGCTGTTGCTTTTTCTGTGCTGCTCAGTCCGTGCTCGCGGGCCCCGCTGGCGGGTGCGTCGGCGGGGCCGCGCCGCGCCTGGGCTGCGTGGAGCGGCAAAATGCGCGCGAGGCCCCATGCGCCCAAGAGGTGACCGCCGTTCAGGCGGAGTCCGAACCCTCGTAGGGGTCGGGGGGGCTGCGGGCGTCTGCCGAGGCCCCATTCGCCCCAGCCCCGACCGCGAAGGCGGCGGTCGGCGGATCCGAGCGCTGGCTCGGGCCGGGGGCGAGTCGGGGACCCGCGAGCATCGCTGAAGCAGCGCCCGGCCGTGCCGGCCAGCGACAGAGGTCCCGGCAGCCAGCTCGCCTCGATCGGCCGCCCTCGAGTCGAAGTCGGTCGGGTTCCTCTTGCTCTCCACGTAGCGAAGGGACCAGTCGAGCTCGCAGCCGATGGAGAGGGCCCCGGCGCGCTGGCACAGGCGCCGAAGGGCAAAGCTGCCCGAGCGCCCCTTCTCGAAGCTGCAGAGGCTCGAGAGGTTGTCCCCGATCGAGAGAACTCTCCTCCCGTGAAGGCCGACGCACCTCGAGGCCCGCACCAGGCCCATGAGCAGCACGCGGCCCTCCTTCTCATGGATGACCCTGTCGTGCTGCCACGCGCCCTTGATGACCATCGCCCAGCGCTTGCTCGCGAGCAGCGCGTCCGGCAGCGGCGGGATCCCCGCCTCCTCGGCCGGCCGCTCCGCGGTCTCGATGTCGCGCCACGGCCGGCAGCGAACCGCAGGTCCGCCGCCGAGGTCGCGAGGGCCGCCACCGAGAGACCCTGCCGGGTCTGGCGAGGCTCGCCACTCGGCCGACCAGCCGCCCACGGCCCCCCAGCCATCGTCGCTCCGCTCGACCGCGTCGAAGCGCCACCGCTCTCGGTAGCGCGCCACGGCCCGAAACTCGGGTCCCGAGACGGAGGTGACGTGCAGCGCGTAGCCCACGGCAGAGGAGTCGCCGCAAAAGGCGACGCTGGCAGGCTCTGCGCTGAGACGGGCCTCGGCCAGGAAGACGAGCCAGGAGGACACTTCCAGCTCCCACCGGACGGACGCCCACAGGCGAACCTCCTTGCCGCCGCTCTCGGACATGAAGGACCAGACCTTGTCGAGCGCCGAGAGCCCGAAGCGCAGCAGCTGGCAGTGATGTACGATGTGGCCGACCAGAACCTGCAGGACGAACCCGCTGCAGCGGCCTCGGCGCAGCACGGCGCGCAGCGCCAAGTGGAGCCGCCAAATGCGCCGAGGCTTAGGACGTAGCAGACGACGCCGGCCATCAAACTCCACCCCCAGCAGCTCGAGCGTCTCGGCGGGCGAGTTCTCCTCGTGGTAGCGCAGCCCGCTCTTGTCGAGGTCGCCCTTGACGGCGTCCAGGGCGCGCTGCGTGGCGGCTCGGCTGAGCCCGATGACGTTGGCGTTGTCGACGTACGGCAACCGGTAGGCCAGCTCGGGCCGCGGCGCCTCCGGCGCGTGCCGGTCCTGCAGCAGGCTCGTCTCCGTCATGCCCGCCTCGGAGGTGATGGCGTGGCAGAAGTGGAGCGCCCAGGACCACCCCATGGGCAGTCCCTCGAAGACAGGGAAGAGCATCTCGTCCGGTCCCACCGGCACGAAACACTCCCGCTCCTCGTCGAAGATCTCACTGACCCCCCAGACGTCAGCGCGCTCGGCGAAGTCGATCCCGAACAGCGAGCCCAGCTTGCGGTTGCGAAACTGGTAGAAGCCATTGTACAGGTCGACCGAGGCTGCGTTGACGTTGACCGGCTCGTCCGAGCCGACCGAGCTGTCTGAAAGGTCGAGGGGCCCGAGCGCCGCCACGGTCCCGAGCCACGTGTGCGGCGGGCGCCGACACATCCGGTTGGCCTCCCTCGCGTCGACGATGAGGCGCAGGGTCCCGTCCTTCTTCGAGACGAAGAAGATCCCCATCCTCGCTCTGATGCTCCGCCGAAAGCCCAGCAGCCCAAGCTCCTTGAGCCTCGCGAGCAGCCGGTAGCGCTCCTTCCTGGAGATGCGCAGCTTCGGGCCCCAGAAGGGCGAGAACGGCATCCCCAGCTCGTTCGCGCGCTCGAGGTCGGAGCTGTCGCGGAGGATGTGCTTCTCCGGGTTGGCCAGCATGTCACGCTGGTCAGGCGGCGCCAGGTCCAGGACGTCGCGGACCGTGATGCCACACTCGAGAATCTTGACCCGCTCGTACGCGTACGATCCCAGGTTGCTGGGCTCGAGGCCGTACAGGTCCTTGGTGCGCAGGAGCTCCTTGAGGGCCCCCTGCTCGCTGAGGTCGGCCGGGCGTCCCCCGGCTGCCCCAGCTCGACGCGCCACCCGCTCGAAGACCGATAAACTGCTCGGCCCGAGGGGGCGCTCTCCTGTTGCATTTTGCCCCCGCCCAGCTGAGCGAAAGGGGCGCGACGGCCCGGCCTCCAGGGCGTTGAGCGCCCCCAGCACCGAGTGGATCCGCCGCTCACGGCTAGCCCGCCTCCGAAGTCTTTGCCGAAGATAGCGGGGCACACCGCGTAGTTCAGGCCGAACTTGTTCAGGTACCAAAACTGGGAAGGGCTCTCCATGGCGTCGGGCTCCCTTCTCTTCCCCAGGCATAGCGGCACCGCCGCGTCGAGCTCAGCGCCTGGGGACCCAGCACTGAGCGCGTCGGCGCCCCTCGATGCAAGGCCTACTTGGCCCCCGCGCCCGGCTGGTCCTTCTTGCCAGCCTGGCGCTTGTCGTCTGCCGCCCTCTCCTCCCGCCACAGCCTTTGCTGCTTGAGGAGGAAGCCTTCGTCCTTCTGCCGCTCTGCGACCCACTTGGTGAAGTTCCTCGTGGTCACCTCCCCGCCCGTGCCGATTGGGTGTGACATCATGACCTCCAGCCCCTCGAAGTCGGGCGACTTCGGGTTCCTCCGAACCGCCGCCTCGATCTGAACCAACCTTCTGATGTGCATCTCGTTCGAGAGGCTGTTCGAGAGGTCGCACTGGTCCACCGACTGCGCGACGAAGAGCGCGCTGCTCAGATGCCGGTGCTCGCGGGCCTGGCCTGACTTCGACGACGCGCCGCTCTTGGCCTCCCAGTCCAGATTGTGCGTCACGAAGTTGAAGCCCACCCGGAGCATGTTCACCATGAACTCCTCGGCGGCCTCTGGCCCCTCGAAGGGCTCGTAGGGCATCTTCGTCTTGTTCTGCTTCTTCGTCGCCTCGTCCGGGTGGAGATACCGAAGCCCTCGATGGTCCCGAACATCTCCGAGCAGCCGGGGATCGCGCCCCGGCCCGCACCGCTTGGCCGAAAGCCATGCTTCCAGCTTGTCGTCCACGACCTGCTCGATCACAACCCCCGCGTCGTCGATCGTCACCCAGCCCACTTTGTCGCCCAGCGTGCAGCCCTCCTGGTCTCGAAGAGCGCCCAGTGGAACGATCTCCCCAAAGGCCCGATGGGCTGTGTCCGCGACCCGCCAGGTGGCGTTCTCCGCCGCGGCCGCTGGACCTGCGGCCGGCCTGAAGCCCGTCAAGTCGAAGCCCGCCACCTCTGCGAGCTCGTACGCCTCGGCCCGGATCCGAGCCAGCTCCCCCTCCTCCAGCTCCTCGTCGAAGACGAACGCCTCGCGAAGGTACACCGGGTCGATCGGCTCCCCACGCCGATGAATGCGGATCCGATGAGTCGAGAGGTCCGCGACCTGAACAGCCAGCGTCGGCGAGCACACAATCCATCTCCCTTGACCTCCTGGGATCAGGAGGATCCGGGCGTGCCAGAACAGCCCGTTCTCGTCGTCGAAAAAATCGATGAGGACTTGCTTCTCGACGATGTCGAGAGCCCTATGCGCCATTCCTCAGCCGGAGAGTGGAAGGCGTCGTCGCGAAGGGCCTGTCCACGAAGGGCTCCGCCTCGGCCGCCGAGTGGACCAGCCTGCCGCGCCGCCCGCACAGCCGCCCGAGAAGGCAGCCTCCCCCGCCACAGCCCGCCGCCAGGCAGCAGAGGAGCAGGATCAGCAGCCACGGGAACGCGGGGCACGCGTCCAGGCAGCTCTCGCAGGCCTCGCAGGCCTGTGCCGCCGGACACTCCGGCGCTGACCGTCCGCCACGCGCAGCCGCAGCGAACTCGCCCACCAGCTGGTAGCAGGCGCTGTTGTCCGGGCACGTGACCCCCGGACAGGCCGGACAGTGCTGCTCTGGGCAGCTCAATGAGACGTCGGGGCACCGCTGCCCGAATCCCGAAAGATCGCGGGCCACGGCCCAGAAGAAGTGAAGGGCAGCAGCGGGGTCCCCTCCCATTCAGCCGTCGCCGACAGGGGACCCCAAATCACTGTGAGCCAATACGATTAAGGAGGAGGCCAGGGGAGGAGAGGGAACGCATCAAGACATTCACAACCCTCCCACAGGCGGTGGAGACACGAGGCGTCACCACGGGTCAGAAACTGTACTCCGAATCTACAATCGTGCAACTGATGAATACATATATATGTATATACACACGTATTGCACAACACGGTTTGCAACACATAGTGCACCACATAGGTTACATAGCTGGCACCACATATATTCTCCTTTCTAAGAGAACAGTATTATCTACCCCTCTTTGGTGGAATTGTTCGCATTGCAATTTGCACATGATTCTGCCCCATCGTCCATCCCAAATATGAACTCGTATCATCCCAGCCAAACCGGCATCCCCCCCGCATCCTGTGCAGAAAATACTATGCGGGCGCGCTCGTTTATCAAAAATCACTATTTTTCAGGACACCTTGCAACAAATGGGTCGTCGCGCACGCATGCCGAAATCCTTCAGACACCTGAAATTTCGTGGAGATTTGAAAATCGAGTGTCACGGACACCTTAAAAAAAAACATGGTTTCGAAACAAAGACTTAAACAACAAAGCTTGCGGTCGAGCGCTTGGAAATTCCTCAGAAAGCCAGATGTATAATATAACCTAGTAGGCTGGGCCCCCTCCCAAGGCATCCTCCACCTCGATCATATCTGGATCACGCTGCCGGTACCGCGTCCCTGGCCCCCCACATAGGCCCCAAAACGCCTCAGAAGAGTCGCAGGCGCCCACGAGCAGGCGCCAGAACCTAAAAGGATGATCCACGACGCTCCCAAGCAACCCAAGATAGCCTTCGTGCGGCTCTCCAGGCTCCCAGGAGGCCTCCAGTAGACCTCGAGAGAGCTCCGAGAGGCCTCACGAGAGCGCCTGGAGAACCTAAAGTTGTGAATTTTCATTGGTTTTTTGAAATTCGTGGCCTTCTCACCATTTCATGCTTCCAACGCTTCAAGACGACCGAATAGGCCCCCAAGACCGCCCAAAGACCGCCCAAGGCGGCCCCAAGACGGGCCAAGAAGGCCCCATGACTGCCGACGAGGCGCCCAGGACAGCTCCAGACCACCCCACAACAGGCCCAAGATGGGCCCAAGAGCGGGAGCAGGAGGCCTCCAGAGACCTCCGAGAGGACTCTGGGACCACCCTAGAGGCCCCCAGCACTCTCCAGACCCTTGAGAGGCCCCCAAAAAATCCCGACGAAGCCCCCAAAACAACCCAAGAGAGGTTCGAGAACCGTCCCGAGAGAGCCCGAAAACGGTAACATCGTTGATGTCCAATGGTTCTTGCCGACGCTTTTCGCCTTCTCACGTTTTACCGCTTCCAACGCTCCAAGACCGAGGGACTAAAAACAAAAAAAGGAATTCCTGATACTCCTTTCTTCTCAAATTGGGACTCCTACTCCCGATCCTCTTCCTCGAGCCCCATCAAGAGTTCGGGGTCACATGCAAAACTGTTTCGGGAATGCTGTTGAACTCTCCGGCGCTGTCTTGGCACTCTCTTGGATCGTCTTCGTGTCCTCTTGGCTGCCCCTGAAGCCACTGTCGAAATCGATATCCCATGATCCCATGAGTTGAAACAGTGGAATTTTAGAGTTCCTGTTTTTCAAACTCACCCCCTGCTTGTTTTTGCACGAAGACCCCGAGAGGCATCCCAACAGACCGTGGCCTGCATCCAGAAAGCGTCGAACCCAGAGCCCAGGCACTACACCATGGAAAAAAGAGAAATCCCACAATCCCGTTTTTTTTTTTCTCCCAATTTCGCCCCCCCTCCTTGCTCTTGCACACCAGACCACAATTAAGGCCCCAGAAAGGAAGCCACGAAGCCTTCGAAGGCCCCAAATCGTTGTAAACCTAACGGCAATTAGTAATTGTTGCGTTTCCGGTGTTCCCCCTCTATACGATTTCGAGGCTTGCGCAGGGCCTCCAAGAGAGTCCCTGAATGCAAGAAACGAGAAACATGATATCCCATGTGTTGGCACATCAAGCCGGGCTAGATCTTGAGCGCGCGCGAAGCGCGCGCGATGGTTATATGTTGGAAAGCACATGTCCATATCATACCATCAAGCAAGCCTTGTCGCGCGCGCATGTCGGAATCGCAATATCGTCCTTGCTCGCGTGTTGTCGCAAAAAACAAAAAAACTGCACGCGCGCGCGTCGTCGCGCGCGCATGCCGGAATCCCTCGAACACCTTCGGTGTCGCAGGGATGCCAAAACCGAGTGCCCCGAAAACATATAACAACATATGGCTTCGCAACACAGGTTTTCACCCACGTGTTTGCGATCGGGGTCTTGCGATGTGTTAAGGCCATCGCAAATGTTTCAACCTGTTCATGACATGCTACCAGACGGGCCCCTCGCGCGCGAATGTCGGAATCGCAAGATAACCCTTGCGCGCGTGCTGTCGCAATATCCTTTGCAAACCATGAGACGAAGAACGCGCGCGCGTCGTCGCGCGCGCGTGCCAAAGTCCTTCAAAAACGTTCGATTCCGTAGGGATTTCAAAACAGAATACCCCGAACACGTAAAACGCATGGTTTTACATCATCAGCTTTCAAATGAACGCCTGTGCTCGCGCCCCCACGAAGTCTGAAGAAAACCATCGGCTCCAACATGTTCACTAACTGCTACCAAACAGGCCTCTCGCGCACGCATGTTGAAATCGCTCGAACGCACTCGCGCGCGTGCTGTCCCAATAACCCCCTGCAACAAACGGGGCGACATGCACAGGCGCGCGTCGTCGCGGGCGCGGGCGGATTTCCTTCAACAGCCCTAGGCTTCGTAGGGGTTTTAGAATCGAGCCTCCCGAACAACATATTCGACACATGGTTTTGCAAAATCAGTCTTCAAGAATGCCTGCGTTCGCGCTTCTGCGAAGGTTTAGGGCAACCATAAGTGTTCCAACATGCTCGTTCAATTCTGTCAAACGGGCCTCGCGCGCTGCATGTCGAAATTGTTCGAACGCCCTTGCACGCTTGCTGGGGGGCGCGATCCGTGCCAAATAACACCATGCGGGCCACTCCCGCGCGTCGGCTGCAAGCGCATGCCGAACTCCCTCCAAAACTTCATCGCCGACGCGATGACGCTGTCATCGTCGTCGGCGTGATCAGCATCGTCGCCATCACTGGCCTTGCCGTCGTCCTTGTCATCATCGTCGCCAACATCGCTACCATCATCATCACGTCTACCGTTGTCGACGTTGCCATTATACCGCGCCCGCCCAAGTGGCTGACTCGCAGAGAAGTGCCCGCTGGGAAATGCCAAGCGGTCAGCGCCACCGCGGCCGCGTTGGTCACGCCAAACTGGCTGGCCGCTGCGAGCGCGAGCATGCGCGGGCGAATGCGGCCGCAAAAATGCACCAGCCAACACCCGGCACTCATCTGAAACGCCGTCGCATGGGTTTTGCAAGCCAAGTTGCGGGTGGGTGGGTCGGATGACTGCGCTAGCAGGGGAATGACAACTTCAAGTTCGGCAGGATGAATTGCACTTCGTAGGGTGCACACCTCGTATATATAACACCACAACTTTTGAACTGCCGAAATCTGCGCCACATAGCTTCCGCCACATCGATTGTACCACACAGCTTGCACAACGTAGCTTGCACCAGGTGATTTGCAGCCCGTCGCTTGCACCACATCGGTCGCATCATGCAGCGGCCCATATCCAGAATGTAATACAGATGGCGCTCTGTCGGGGTCGGCACTGGCAATCAGTTTTCTATTTTTTCTTTCCAGTGCCCGCACCTAGAATTAGGTCGAGCATGCCCCCCTACAGGTGGACCCTGGAGGAACAATTAAACGTACACAGCATCATTCAAACATCGTAGGAACATCGTCCCCATATTTTTTGGGGATTAATTTTGAAAACTCCCCCTGTAGAGGGACAGGCCCGACGTCAACCTAGAATAGGCGGCCCTGCCACTGACACTGATCCCGTGGTGGGGTGCCAGGATCCGCCGACCCCGGCGTGCCGGGGCTGAGAAGGCGTGTGGGACGTTCCCCTTCCCAGGGAGTCCAACATTACGTGCGAGGGGATGGGGGTGGAGGGGGCTCCCCACGAACTCCTCCGATCACTTTCTTACCTCTCAGAGACTCCCAGGAATTCCTTGCTGAGCAATGCAAGTCCTGGAACTGACTTCTGAAAATCCCCAAGCCGCCCCAAATTGCGCCCAGGATGGACCACGACGCTTGCCCCCGTGTGGCCCCCATAAACCAAAAGAGGTTCCGAGATGTCCCCGCGGAGGGCCCCCCAAAGGCAAACACCTTTCAAATCCATTGGGTTCTCGTATGTTTGGGACAGCGTACCTGTAGGCTCAAGATGGTGCCATGATGGGCTTCAGATGCCTCGGGAAGGGCCCTTGAGGCACCCGAAATATCCGCAGACGGCTTAAACAAAACACCCCCAAACCGCAATGTGGCCCAAGAAGTCCACAGCTGGCCTCGCAAGTGGCCCCAATCTGGCCCCAAGGCCGCTCCAGTCCCGCAACTTTGCTTGCCTCTGCTTGGCACTGAAGCGGCGCAAATCAGCGTAACGAAACAACATCGCATCAAGGCAACGCGCCGCTCAACAAATCCAAGAAATCCAATATGTCATGCAACGCAACGCCCATGTAATGACCTGCGCTGCAAAACGAAACTTAACACAATGACGCAGCGCAGAATGAAACCGGGCAGCTCTGTAACCGTCTGTAACCTGCGACATCGTATTTACTTTATTATCTTGGTTACTCCTCTCCGTTCATTCTCTCCTCCTGCGGAGGGCCCCGCGGGCCTCCGAAGGCCTCTTCATCCTTGAACACGAGCATGTCCCAAAACCTCGACTCTCCTCCTCCTCTCTTCCCCCCCTCCTCCACCTCTTTTCCCATTATCCTTCTTTCTCTCCCCTTTCCCCTCCTCCCCCCCCTCTTCCTCTCGGACACCCTCCTCGATCTGTCTCTTCCTCCTGCCCCTCCCCTTCTCCCCCCTCCTCTCCCCCTCTTCATCCGTCCTCTTGCGTCGCACACCCAGGCGTGTCGGTGGGGCGGGCTGGGCTTTTCGCCTAGCGCGCCCTCACCCTCTGCCATCCCGAAGCTTGAAATTCGCAACAGCTTCAAGGATGGAGTGCGTTTGGGTTAAGCAGTGGGCCTGCAATTATAGGGCCCGCCGCAACCCCTTGGGGGGACACGAGAATCCCTACGCACGTGTCTGGAATCGTGTTCGAGAAACGCTAGCACGATGTGCCCTTGCTGATGATCGCACGCGGTCCGAAGGGCTTCGCGATCAACGAACTTCAGTTGGATCGCAACTGCCACATCGCAGCATGAAGCGGCCCAGCAAGATCGCATGGCCCTTTTTCTGAACGTTGCTCTCGTCAGAGCGCCGCGCGCAGTCGTCTCAACGGCTTGCAGCAACTTCGAACATTGGCTCCAAACGTTTGATACATGGAGAGCAGTTTTTTTCTAAACTTTGGTTCTCGGCCAACCGCCGCGCGCCCCCAAGGAAATGTGCTCTGACGCTATAGGGCTGTCCATCCGTAGCATTCGAGTGGGTTCGCGGTGTTGCAGCGCCCCAAAAACGTGTTGGCACCACCCATGACATTCCAATCACAATGTTCTAGCACGATTGAAGACTCTGAGAGGGGCGTCTTTCAAGTGGGCACTTCTCGCAATGAAAATAAACTCATGTAGGGGCCTGTGAAGAACGACCTTGGAAGGATGGCGTACTGAAAACCGTTGATGCGTCTTGGGTTTGCACTGGTCCACCTCCTCCTCCGCCTCCCTCTCCAATTCCTCGTTCTCCTCCTCCTTTTCCATCTTATCCCTCTCCTCCTCCTTCTCATCCTCCTCCTCCATTTTCCCCCCTGTCCCCGAGTGTTGTCCTACTCTCCTTTTCCTCCTCCTCCCTGCCCGCGCGCCACATCCGGGGCAGGCCAAGTGATCGCCCCCGCGACCCGTAGGAACCATGGGCTGCACGTATCCGACGGGGTCCGAGAAACAGAAAGAGAAGAACGAAAAGACGGAGGGGGGGTGGGCCCTCCCAGCGCTTCAGGGTGCTCCAGAAGCACCAGCCCACCGGAGGCGGGTAGCTCTCATACCTCCATGGCCCATTCTGCGAGGGTGCGCCGCTGGATCTCCCCAAGGGGGGGGCGGGTTGGGAATCCCCCCTTCCCTTCCCCGATCCGTCGTCGGGACCCCCCCTCCCCTACCCCCCTTCCCCGATCCGTCGTCGGGGACCCCCCCCCCCTCCCCCCCTTTCCCCGATCCGTCGTCGGGGAACCCCCCCCCTCCCCCCGTTTCAAAAGGGGGGGGAAAAGGGGGGGGGGGTCCGAACCCCCCCCCCCCTCCCCCCCCCCTTTGGCCGCACCCCCCCCCCCCCTTTCCCCTCTTTCGCCACGCCTCCCCCGGACTCCTGAACCCGACCCCGCCACCCCTACCCCTAGTCCTCACCCTAACCCAAACCCCTAATCCTAACCCCAACTACTAACCCCAGCCCAAAAGAGTACTCACTACTCACTACTCACTACCCACTACTGACTACTCGCTATTCGCTACTGACTTCTCACTACCCCCTACTCACTACTCACGACTCACTACTCACTATCCACTACCCACCACCCACTACTCGCTACTCGCTTCTCCCTACTCACTACTCCCTCCTCCCTACTCACTAATCGCTACTCACTCCTCACTACCCACTACTCAATACTCACTACTCAGTAAGCACTACTCACGACTCCCTACTCACTACTCACTAAACACTACTCATTACCCACTATCCACTATCCACTACTCACTACTCATTGCCCACAAATCACTATTCACTACCCACTACTCGCTACTCACTACTCTCTACACCCTACACAGTACTGACTACACAAAACTCAGTACTCACTTCTCGCTACTCCCATACTCGCTGCTCAATACTCACTACCCACTCCCCGCTACTCACTACTCACTACTCACTAGTCACCACATAGTGTCTAGCCACTAGTCACAACTCACTAGTCACTAGTTACTAGTCACTAGACACTACCCACTACTCATTACTCACTAATCGCTACTCACTACCCAATATTCGCTACCCAGTTCATACTACTCACTGCTCACTACTCCCTACTCCCTACTCCCTACACCCTACTCACTACTCACTACTCGCTACTCCCTACTCGCTACTCACTAATCACTACCCACTACTCACTACTGACTACTCTCTACTCACTACTCACTACTCACTACGCCCTACTCGCTCCTCGCTACTCACTACTCGCTACTCTCTACTCGCTACACACTACTCACTACCCACTGCCACTACCCACTATCCTCTATTCATCACTACTCACTACCCACTACTCATTACGTACTACGTACTACTCAGTACTTACTACTCACTACTCAATACTCACTACTCACTACTCGCTACTCACTACTCACTACTCACTACTCACTACTCACTACGCACTACTCACTACTCACTACTCACTTCGCACTACGCACTACCCACTACTCACTACTCACTAATCACAACTCGCCACCCACTACTCACTACCCACTACTCACTACCCACTACTCCTTACTCCTTACTCCCTACTCAGTACTCACTACTCGCTACTCGCTACTCGCTACTCGCCACTCACTGCTCACTTATCAGTACACACTACTCACTATTCACTAATCAGTACCCCCCACTGTCCCTACTCCCTACTCGCCACTCAGTACCCACGACTCACTACCCAATATTCACTACTCCCTACGCACTAACTCACTACTCGCTACTCACCACTCTCTACTCCCAACTCCGTACTCCCTACACACCTTGTCCGGCGCAGAAAGGAAAAGCGAGAGAGCGAGGCCCCCCTCCCCGGCTCCCTTTCCGGCGCAAAGGGGGGGAGGGGGGGGGGGTCCGAACCCCCCCTCCTTTCCAGCGCCGAGGGGGGATGGGGGGGGGGTCCGGACGCCTCCCCCCCTCGTCAAGAGAAGGGGGGGGCAAGGGGGGGGGGTGTCGGGAACCCCCCACCATTAAGGGGGGAAGGGGGGGGAGGGTTCGGACCCCCCCCCTATGAAGGGGGAGAGGGGGGGGGGGTCCGACCCCCCCCCCCCCCCTTTGGTGTATTCAGGGAGATCCACTGGCGCACTTTCCCATTCTGCACCATGAGACACACATTACCTCACGTCGCCGTGAGGGGCACACGGCGCGTGTTTCCGCGCACGGGTAACCTGGCCCAACCCCCAGAGCCCCCCCCCAGACCACCGCTGTGGCACACCATACCACAGCGGCTGCGCGACTATGGGGGGCCGCCCCAAGGCCGCCGGGGCACCGACACCCCTGGGCCGCCGCGCGGCCCCCGAGCAGACCACAGCTTGACGGACTTCAGTTCCCCCAGGGCCCCGATGCGCCGCCCACACACACAGACACACACACACAAACACACACACACAAACACACACACACACAAAAACACAATCACACACAAACACACACAAACACAACCACAAACACAAACACAAACACACACACAAACACACAAACACACAAACACACAAACACACAAACACACACACACACACACAAATACAAACACAAACACAAACACAAACACAAACACAAACACGAACACACACACACACACAACACACACACAATCATACACAACCACACACAAACACACAAACACACACAAACACACACACAAACACACACAACACACACACCAACACAAACACACACACACAAACACACACACACAAACACACACACAAACACACACAAACACACACACACAAACACACACAAACACACACACACACACAAACACACACACACAAACACACACAAACACACAGAAACACACACACACACACAAAAACACACACACACACAACCACACACACAAACACATACACACACACACGCACGCACGCACAGACACAGACACAGACACAGACACAGACACAGATACAGACACAGACACAGGCACAGGACACAGGACACAGGACACAGGACACAGGACACAGGACACAGGACACAGGACACAGGACACAGGACACAGGACACAGGACACAGGACACAGGACACAGGACACAGGACACAGGACACAGGACAGGACAGGACACAGACAGGACAGACACAGACACAGACACAGACACAGACACAGACACAGACACAGACACAGACACAGACACAGACACAGACACACACACACACAACACACAAACACACACACACACACACACACACCACACACACACACAAGAAACACACACAAACACCGGCACCCTTCCAGGGCTCCTCCTCCTCCTCCTCCTTCTCCTCTCAGTCCTCCTCTTTCCACCCCCCCTCCCCCTCCTCCTCCTCCTCCTCCTCCTCCTCCTCCAGCCTCCTCTTTCTCCCCCCCCCCTCCCCCCCCCGTTCCCTCTACCTCCTCCTCCTCCCCCTCCTTCCCCTCCCCCTCCTCCACCTCCTCCACCTCCTCCTCCTCCTCCTCCACCTCCTCCACCTCCTCCTCCTCCTCCTCCTCCTCCTCCTCCTGCTTGCCCTCCCCATCTCCCCCCCGCCTCCTGCAGCGCGGCCGCGCCGTGCCCCTCCCCCCCGCCCCCGCCAGCGCGGCCAGCGCCGGCGGTGCCATGAATGGAGAGGAATGTGAATTCAGCGCGGGTGCCGTCTGCCAGATGCGTCCAGGGTCCAGGGTGTTCCCGCTTCTCGTCTTCTTGGAGGCCTGGAAATTGGCATCAACACCAACACAGGGGGGTGCCTCCACAGGGGGAAGACGATCCTCGATTTCGATGTTGGTGGTAATATTTCAATCACCTTGGAAGCCAGAATATCACCACCATCACCGAGATCGGGATCTTCTTCCCTCGGTGGAGGCACACCGCCGATATTGGTGTTGGTGTTAGGCCTGCGATCTTCTCGCTTCGCATCTCAAGCCAGGCTCCCCGGCAGAGACTGGTTCTGGGGTCTCTCACCCGCTGGCCACGGCCAGGTTCCCCCCGCGCACCGCTCGTCCTGTGCCTCAGCGCCTCTCTGGAGCCCTCTGGGCGTCGTGGAGGGTGCTCTGAAAAGCATCCCCAGACATGCGGTTCCCTGATTCTCTTCGATGCGGGGCCCCCATGAAGTCCCGACCCTTCCCCGAGAGCACTGCTTACATCCCCGGGATTAGTTTTTCGACGGTCCCGGGGCCTGGTGTGGGGCCGAACGCGTCCAGACACCTCCCGTCGTGATTCCTTGTGCGACGCGGGCATGTCTGGGGACTGTGCTCTGGAAGACATGGGTGGCGGGGACCACCCTCGGCCAGGGCCGCTTCTGGTAGCAGCGCCCGAGGATTCGGTAGGGAGTTATACATGCCGCGGCAGGGGGCGGCCGAGCCCGCGGGGGCGTGGCTGCGCTCGGCCTTCTCCTGCTCCTGCTCCTCTCCTGTCTGATACGCCCTCCTCCCCTCCGGCTCCTGCGAGGTACGTGCTCCTCCCTCTCCTCTCCTTCCATCTCGCCATCGCTCGGACGTCCATTCCCGGGTGCATTCTTCGATTTCGTGCGCGTATTTTTTCCGCAAGATGATCCAGGATGCTCCTCGACAGCCCTCGTCGACAAAGAGATGCACGCGTCCGAGCAATGCCAAGCCATCCCTCTCCTGCCGCTGCTCCTCCTGCTCCTCCGCCTGCTGCGCACTCCTGCTGCCGTTCCTCCTCCCGTGATTCGGCCCCTCCCTCCCGCAAGGCCTGGGCGTCCTCTTCAGCCACCTCTTCGTTGACCCCCTGCTGTTGCTGCACCTCCCCGTCCCTATCCCCAAAGCACGCTACTCCCCAAACCCCACCTCCCTACCTTCTACCTCCCTCCTCTTTCTCCTCCTCATCCGTCTTCTCCTCTCAACCTCTATCTCCTCGTCCTCCTCGTCGTGCTCTTCTCCTGCTCTCCTCTCCTCTTGCTCGACCTGTTTGGATTCGTGCTCCTCCTCTCCCTCCCATCTCATTGCTCGTGTCGCTTCGTTCGAGAGATAGTGCCTCACCGCTGCGCGTCACCATGCACGCGCAACGATTTCAGATGCTTGCGGCGCACTCGCCCCAGCGGCACTGGAATCGCAGCGTCGACCAATGCCTATGTAGAACTGCCTGCTCCCCGTCTTCCTTCTTCTCCTGTCACCTCAATCATGATGGCTTCGGGCAGGATTTTCCTGTCAACGAGCAGGTCTTGAATTCTATTAGCCTTGAGAGGCCGACCTCGCCTTGGTTAGTGTCCATGGCGATGCTTCGACGCGTCAGTCTTTTCCCCATCGAAGAAGGTTCGTACTCAGACGCGTCCGATTTCGTCTGAGATCGTTGGATGGCTGTAGGTCCGTCCCCAACAACCTCCCCCTGCCCGTCCCCCTCCTATTTGACCTCTTACTCCACCTCATCCCCCTCCCCCTCCGCGCCTCTTCCTCCTCCTCCCTCCTCCTCCTCCTGCTGCCTCTCCTCGCTTCCCTGTCCTCCTTTTCCTCTCCACAATTCAACAGTATGAATACTACTCTCCTCTCCCTTTTTGGCGTCCAGGAAATTCCCCCCTTGCGTACTGGTTTTTGGTACACAAGATGCACAACGGTTTTTCGCTTTGGTCTTCCCCACATGCTTAGTTCCCCACATGCTCAGTGGGACTCTGGTTTTCTGATCCACATGCTTAGTGGGCTTATGGTTTTCTTCTCTGCCTCGTCGCACCCACGTCTCCCGCACCTCCCTCCTCCCCTTCCCACACAGAGCAGCACAACACAACACAGCACAGCACAACACTGCTCAGCACAGGTCAGCTCAGCACAGCACAGCACAGCACTGCTCAGCACAGCTCAGCACAGCACAGCTCAGCTCAGCAGGGCACAGCACAGCGCATAGCAGGCGTGGCATTTTCTCGACACCATAGGGGGTGCGCAGGGGGTGGTCCCTCACCGCGGCCGCTACGCAAGACGGTGGTCCAGGGCATCGCAGGCGTGGCACTTTCTCGACACCATAGGGGGTAGGCAAGGGGGGTCCCTCACCGCGGCCGCTATGCACGACGGTCGTCCAGGGCATAGCAGGCGTGGCTTTTTCTCGACACCGTAGGGGGTGCGCAGGAGGTGGTCCCTCACCGCGGCCGCTATGCACGACGGTCGTCCAGGGCATAGCAGGCGCTGCATTTTCTCGACACCATAGGGGGTGCGCAGGGGGTGGTCCCTCACCGCGGCCGCTATGCACGACGGTCGTTCAGGGCATAGCAGGAGTGGCCTTTTCTCGGCACCATAGGGGGTGCGCAGGGGGAGGTCCCTCACCGCGGCCGCTACGCACGACGGTCGTCCAGGGCGTACGGCGTGGCATTTTCTCGACACCATAGGGGGTGCGCAAAGGGGGGGTCCCTCACCGCGGCCGCTATGCACGACGGTCGTCCAGGCATAGCAGGCGTGGCACTTTCTCGACACCGTAGGGGGTGCGCAGGGGGGGGGTTCTCACCGGGCCGTGCTATGCACGACGGCCCAGGGCATAGCAGCGTGGCATTTTCTCGGCACCATAGGGGTGCGCAGGGGATGATCCCTCACCGCGGCCGCTATGCACGCGGTCGTCCACGGCATAGCCGGCGTGGCATTTTCCTCGGTCTCGACACCATAGGGGGGGCGCCGGGGTGACCCTCACCGCGGCCGCTATGCACGACGGTCGTCCAAGTTATAGCAGGCGTGGCATTTTCTCGACACCGTAGGGGGTGCGCAGGGGGTGGTCCCCCACCGCGGCCGCTGTGCACGACGGTCGTCCAGGGCATAACAGGCGCGGCATTTTATCGACGCCATAGGGGGTGGGCAAGGGGGGTCCCTCACCGCGGCCGCTATGCACGACGGTCGTCCAGGGCATAGCAGGCGTGGCTTTTTTCTCGACACCAATAGGGGTGCGCAGGGGGTGGTCCCTCACCGCCCGGCTATGCACGACGATCGTCCAGGCATAGCAGGCGTGGCATTTTCTCGACACCATGGGGTGCGCAGGGGGGGTCCCTCACCGCGGCCGCTATGCACGACGGTCGTCCAGGGCATAGCAGGCGTGGCACTTTCTCGACACCATAGGGGGTGCGCACGGGGTGGTTTCGCACCGCGGCCGCTATCTACGACAATGTCGCAAAACGTAGCGGGCGCGGCAATTTCTCGACACCATAGGGGGTGCGCAAGGGGGTGGTCTCTCACCGCGGCCGCTATGCACGACGCTGTCGAAAAACCTGGCGGGCGTGGCAATTGACCGACGCCAGGGGCGGTGCGCAGGGGGTGGTTTCTCACCGCGGCCACTATCCACCACACTGTCAAACAGCCTAGCAGGCGCGGCAATTTCTCGACACCAGATGGGGGTGCGCAGGGAAGGGTCTCCCACCGCGGCCGCTATCCACGACACTGTCGATCAGCCTGGCAGGCGCTGCAATTTCTCGACACCAGAGGAGGTGCGCAGGGGGGTGGTCTCCCACCGCGGCCGCTATCCACGACACGGTCGACAAGCGTGGCAGGCGCAGAAATTTCCCGACACCAGAGGGGGTGCGCAGGAGGTGGTCTCCCACCGCGGCCGCTATCCACGACACTGTCGAAAAGCCTAGCAGGCGCGGCAATTTCTCGACACCAGAAGGGGTGCGCTGGGAGTGGTCTCTGGTCCGGCTTCTTTCCACCACGTTGTTGAACAACCTAGTAGGCGTGGCAATGTCTCGACGCCACACGGGCGCGCAATGTGTGGTCATTGGGCAGGGCCGCTATCCACGACACTGCCGCAAAGACTATTGCAGCAAGCGTGGCGATTTCTGGTCACTACTGGGGGTGCGGTTCCATGGTTGCAAAATGCGGTGCTTATCCACGGCGCTGCCCTGATCCGTAAACATCGCGGCTCATGCCGATTTGAAAGATCCAAATCAGCACCTGATCTGAAAGATCGAAGTCAGCACCCTCATCCCAGGTTCCCACTGCAACTGCTTCTAAATGTTTGATGGGTGGCTCGTGTGGCTAGAGGTGGTGGCGGTAGTAGTGGCCCTCACACCCCACCTTCCTCCTCCCTCTCCTTTCACACAGCACATCACAGCGCAGCACAGCGCAGCACAGCACAGCTCAGCACTGCACAGCATAGCACCTCAGCACAGCACAGCTTAGCTCAGCACAGCACAGCAAGCGCGCCACAGTGCAGCAGAGCACAGCACAACACAGCTCAGCACAGCTCCACGACACTGTCGAATTATCCTGACAAAGCAACCTAACAGCGATGTGTAGGCGCATATCTGGACGCATTCCCCTCAAGATTCAGATGATACTCCAGTTGTAGAATTCTGCTGTTCTCGCAGTCGTAGTCGCATTCGCGATGACAGTCGCAGTGGCAACGGCAGTCGCAGTCACAGCCTCAGCCTCAGCCTGCCTCAGCCTGAGCCTCAGCCTGCCTCAGCCTCAGCCTGCCTCAGCTTCAGCCTCAGCCTGCTTCAGCCTCAGCATCAGTCTGCCTTCAGCCTCGGTCTCAGCCTCAGGCTGCAACAGCCTCACCCTGCATCAGCCTCAGCCTCAGCCTCAGCCTCAGCCTCAGCGTCAGCCTGCCTCAGCCTCAGCCTCAGCCTGTCTCTGCCTCAGCCTCAGCCTGCTTCAGCCTCAGCCTCAGTCTGCCGTCGGCCTCGGCCTCAGCCTCAGCCTGCCTCAGCCTCAGCCTGCATCAGCCTCAGCCTCAGCCTCAGCCTGCCTCAGCATCAGCCTGCCTCAGCCTCAGCCTCAGCCTGCCTCAGCCTCAGCTCAGCCTGCTTCAGCCTCAGCCTCAGTCTGCCTTCAGCCTCGGCCTCAGCCTCAGCCTGCCTCAGCCTCAGCCTGCATCAGCCTCAGCCTCAGCCTCAGCCTCAGCCTGCCTCAGCATCAGCCTGCCTCACCCTCAGCCTCAGCCTGCCTCAGCCTCAGCCTCATCCTGCTTCAGCCTCAGCCTCAGTCTGCCTTCAGCCTCGGCCTCAGCCTCAGCCTGCCTCAGCCTCAGCCTGCATCAGCCTCAGCCTCAGCCTCAGCC
>CAUYUJ010016615.1:635422-649651 GCA_963575745.1 Prorocentrum cordatum
AAAATGTGGCCCGGGAATGGAGTTCTGGGAACTCGAAGAGCACGAAGTGGCCTACGGTTGGCTCCGGGCATTCAAAATGTGGCCCGGGAATGGAGTTCTGGGGACTCGAAGACCACGAAGTGGCCTAGAGTTGGCTCCGGGCATTCAAAATGTGGCCCGGGAATGGAGTTCTGGGAACTCGAAGAGCACGAAGTGGCCTACAGTCGGCTCCGGGCATTCAGAATGTGGCCCGGGAATGGAGTTCTGGGACCTCGAAGACCACGAAGTGTGCAACTGTTTGTTTAAAACGACTTCCGCGGATCCCTGTCCGGATGCCGCGCAGACCCCCTCTTGGGAGTCATGATTTCTCCTTTGACCCTATTAGAAACCTATCAGTCTTCGCTGCTAAGTAAAAACCTAGCAGGCGTGGCACTTTTTCGACACCATAGGGGGTGCACAGGGGGTGGTCCCTCACCGTGGCCGCTATGCGCGCCGGTCGTCCAATCCATAGCAGGCGTGGCATTTTCTCGACACCATAAGGGGTGCGCAGGGGGTGGTCCCTCACCGCTGCCGCTATGCACGACGGTCGTCCAGGGCATAGCAGGCGTGGCATTTCTCGACATGCGACACTTTCGAAAAGCCTAGCAGGCGTGGCACTTTCTGGCCACCATAGGGGGTGCGCAGGGGGTGGTCCCTCACCGCGGCCGCTACGCACGACGGTCGTCCAGGGCATAGCAGGCGTGGCATTTTCTCGACACCATAGAGGGTGCGCAGGGGGTGGTCCCTCACCGGGCCGCTATGCACGACGGTCGTCCAGGGCATAGCAGGCGTGGCACTTGCTCGACACCACAGGGGGTGCGCACGGGGTGGTTTCGCACCGCGGCCGCTATGCACGACTGTCGTCCAGGGCATAGCAGGCGCGGCAATCTATCGACGCCATAGGGGTGCGCAGGGGGTGGTCCCTCACCGCGGCCGCTATGCACGACGGTCGTCCAGTCCATAGCAGGCGTGACACCATGGGGGTGCGCAGGGGGTGGTCCCTCACCGCGGCCGCTATGCACTAAACGAATTACGTCGTCAAGGCAAGCAAGCGTGCACGGTCCTCGCATCATGGGGGGTTGCGCAGGGGGTGGTCCCCCCCGCGCCAGCTATGCACGACGGTCGTCCAGGATGGCAGCCGTGGCATTTTCTCGTGACATCCTCAGGGGTGCGCAGGGTTGGTCCCTCACCGCCACCGCAGGCCGCTATGTCACGACGGTCGTCCAGGCATAAGCAAGCGGTGGCCTTTCTCGACACCATAGAGGGTGCGCAGGGGGTGGTCCCTCACCGCGGCCGCTATGCACGACGGTCGTCCAGGGCATAGCAGGCGTGGCATATTTTCGGCACCATACGGGGTGCGCAGGGGGTGGTCCCTCACCGCAGCCGCTATGCACGACGGTCGTCCAGGGCATAGCAAGCGTGGCACTTTCTCGCCACCATAGGGGGTGCGCAGGGGGTGGTCCCTCACCGTGGCCGCTATGCACGACGGTCGTCCAGGGCATAGCAGGCGTGGCATTTCTCGACATGCGACACTGTCGAAAAGCCTAGCAGGCGTGGCACTTTCTGGCCACCATAGGGGGTGCGCAGGGGGTGGTCCCTCACCGCGGCCGCTACGCACGACGGTCGTCCAGGGCATAGCAGGCGTGGCAGTTTCTCGACACATAGGGGGTGCGCAGGGGGTGGTCCCTCACCGCGGCCGCTACGCACGACGGTCGTCCAGGGCATAGCAGGCGTGGCAGTTTCTCGACACCACAGGGGTGTTGCGCACGGGTGTGTGGTTTCGCACGCAGGCTCCCCGCATTGCACGACCTGGATCGTCAACGAATAGCAGGCGTCGGCATTTTATCGACCGCAATAAAGGGGAGGGTGCGCAGGGGGTGGTACCACTACCGCGGCCGCTATGCACGACGGTCGTCCAGTCCATAGCAGGCGTGACACCATGGGGGTGCGCAGGGGGTGGTCCCTCACCGCGGCCGCTATGCACGACGGTCGTCCAGGGCATAGCAGGCGTGGCACTGTCTCGACATCATGGGGGGTGCGCAGGGGGTGGTCCCCCACCGCAGCCGCTATGCACGACGGTCGCCCAGGGCATGGCAGCCGTGGCATTTTCTCGACACCATAGGGGGTGCGCAGGGGGCGGTCCCTCACCGCAGCCGCTACGCACGACGGTAGTCCAGGGCATAGCAAGCGTGGCACTTTCTCGCCACCATAGGGGGTGCGCAGGGGGTGGTCCCTCACCGTGGCCGCTATGCGCGCCGGTCGTCCAGTCCATAGCAGGCGTGGCATTTTCTCGGCACCATGGGGGTGCGCAGGGGGTGGTCCCTCACCGCGGCCGCTATGCACGACGGTCGTCCAGGGCATAGCAGGCGTGGCATTTTCTCGACACCATAGGGGGTGCGCAGGGGGTGGTCCCTCACCGCGGCCGCTATGCACGACGGTCGTCCGGGGTATAACAGGTGTGGCACTTTCTCGACGCCACAAAGGGGGTGCCTTGGGGGTGCGGTCGCTATCTGTTTCGGGCTCGCAAAGTATGGCTGGCGCGGCGCTTCTCCTCTTCCACCTCTCCTTTGGAGTGGCGTCACCAGCTGTATCGGAGGGGCAACGGCCACCAACATCATTCTCACATGCTTCACTTCAGCTATCATCACTCCAGCCATAATATAATTATGTGGGGCTTCTCGGTAGCGTAATTGGGGTTATGTTTTGTTCCTTCCCGCGTCGCACCCGCGTCTCCTCCTCACCACTCCTCCTTTTCCTTCTCACGCAGCACAGCGCAGCACAACGCAGCGCAGCACAGCACTGCTCAGCACAGCACACAGCACATTGACACAGAGCACGTACACAGCACAGCACAGCACAGCACAGCACTGTTCAACACAGCTCGGCACAGCACAGCACAGCACAACTCAGCACAGCACGACCAAGCACAACACAGCACAGCACAAACTAACTCAGCACAGCACATCACAGCACAGCTCACCCCAGCTCAGCACAGCACAGCTCAGCTCAGCACTGCACAGCACACACACAAGCACGCAAACACACAAACACATGACACGCACACCACGCAACGCATGCGCGCCAACAGGAGGTGCGCAGGGGGTGGTTCCTGAGGGCGGCCGCTATTCGTGACGGTCGTCCACGACATAGCAGGCGTGGTATTTTCTCGACACCATAGGGGGTGAGCACGGGGTGGTCCCTGAGGCCGGCGGCTATGCGTGACGGTCGCCCAGGGCACAACAAGCGTGGCGTTGTCTCGACACCATACTAGGGGGGGCGCACGGGGTGGTCCCTGAGCGCGGTCGCTATCCGTGACAATCGTCCAGGGCACAGCAAGCGTTGCGTTTTCTCGACACCACACGGGGTGCGCACGGGGTGGTCCCTGAGCGCGGCCGCTATCCGTGACTGTCGCCCAGGGCACAGCAAGCGTGGCGTTTCCTCGACACCACAGGGGGTGCGCGCGGGGTTGTCCAGGGCGGCCGCTATCCGCGACGGTCGTCCGTGGAACGGCAGGCGTGGCGTTTTCTCGACACCACAAGGGGTGCGCACGGGATGGTCACTGAGCGCGGCCGCTATCCGTGACGGTCGTCCTTGCCCTAGCAAGCGTGGCATATTCTCGACACCACCGGGGGTGTGCACAGGTTGGTCCGTGAGCGCGGCCGCTATCCGTGACGGTCGTCCAGGGCACAGCAAGCGTGGCGTTGTTTTCGACACCATAGGAGGTGCGCACGGGATGGTCACTGAGCGCGGCCGCTATCCGTGACGGTCGTCCAGGGCACAGCAAGCGTGGCGTTGTTTTCGACACCATAGGAGGTGCGCACGGGATGGTCACTGAGCGCGGCCGCTGTCGGTGACGGTCGTCCAGGGCACAGCAAACGTTGCGTTTTCTCGACACCACACGGGGTGCGCAGGGGGTGGTCCCTGAGCGTGGCCGCTATCCGTGACGGTCGTCCTTGCCCCAGCAGGCGTGGCAGATTCTCGACACCAACAGGGGTGCGCACGGGGTGGTCACTGACCGCGGTTGCTATTCGTGACGGCTGTCCAGGGCACAGCAAGCGTGGCGTTTCCTGGACACTGCAGGGGGTGCGCAGGGGGTTGTCCCTGAGGGCGGCCGCTATCCGTGACGGCCGTCCAGGGCACAGCAAGCGTGGCGTTTTCTCGACACCACAGGGGGGAGCGCATTGGGGTGGTCCCTGAGGGCGGTCTCTACCCGTGACGGTTGTACTCAGGGCACATCGGTACGCAAGCTTGCTATCATCATGTAAGTATGTGGGGGTCCTCGGTAGCGTAATTCCAAATTATGCTCTCGCTGAAGCACTGGCCTCATTTTCGGACTACCGCTCGTTCCGAATCGTGTTCCCGCTGCAACGCTGGCCTCATTTCCGCGCTTCCGCTCATTGCGAATCGTGCTCCCGCTGAAGCGCCGGTGTCGTTATTTCCAGCGCCATGCCACGGCATGGTTTTCGGTCCTTCCAAATAAGCCCGAAAATCTAAAAATGCACCCCCGAAAAAACCATCGGAAATGATTACACATTCGGTGTCGATTCGTTGATTTTTGGGCCGCAGCGCCCCCCCCCTTTGGGGCGTCGCCACGCCATGCTATGTCAGGCTTCGCGTCCTCATTTCTGCGCTTCCGCGCTTGGGCTTTCGTTCAAAATGCTGCTCTCGCTGAAGCGCTAGCCTCATTTTCGGGCTACCGCTCGTTCCGAATCGTGCTCCCGCTGCGGCGCTGGCCTCATTTCTCCGCTTCCGCTCGTTGCGAATCGTGCTCCCGCTGCAGCGCTGGCGTCATTGTTGACAGTTCCATGCCATAGCATGGTTTTCGGTACTTCCAAATGGGCCCCAAATTAAAAAAATGCCCTCCCGAAGAAATCGTTATGGAAGTGGCTATGCATTCGGTGTCGGTTCGTTGACTTTTTGGGCCGCAGAACCCCCCACTGTGGAGCAGGCTTCGCGTCATCATTTCAGCCCTTCCGCGCTTGGGTTTTTGTTCAAAATGCTGCTCTCGCTGAAGCGCTGGCCTCATTTTCGGGCTACCGCTCGTTCCGAATCGTGATCCCGCTGCAGCGCTGGCCTCATTTCCACGCTTCCGCTCGTTGCGAATCGTGCTCCCGCTGCAGCGCTGGCGTCATTATTTCCAGTTCCATGCCACGGCATGGTTTTCGGTCCTTCCACATCGGCCCCAAAATCTGAAAAATGACCTCCCTAAGAAATCATCGGAAGTGATTCCACATGTGATGCCAGTTCGTTGATTGTTTCCCCACTTTGGGGCGTCGCCACGCCATGCTATGTCATGCTACGCGTTAGTCTTCAACACCATGCTATGCCATGTAATGCTATGCCTTGCTACGACATCCGACTGTGCGAACAAAGTCTACGCCATGGTAATGGATGGGAGGGAGGGGTAGGACATCAGATATGACAAGAGTGCATCTAGCGTGTCCTCCTTCCCCTCCTCCTCTTCTTCTCCTCCTTCCATCTCCCTCTCCTCCCCCTCCTCCTCCTCCTCCTCCTCCATCCACTCGTTTCCCTTATGCACAACTCATCCGTGTCGCGTGTCCGTACAGTAGGCTTGGTCGGGCATTTCTCATGAGTCTTCCTCACCACTCATGCCCCTGAAGCTTGAACTTTGCAGCAGTTTTAAAGATGGGGGGGTCAAACTGCTGTTCCTGCCTTAGTGCCACGCACATTCGTCTTGAAACATTGCGACCACTTCACGGATGGAGGCTGGTTCCTATTCGCAAGAAGGATTCGTGGGGCTGGTGTCCCAGGAATGGTGTCCTGGCACGACTTAAGATTGTCAAGACGTAGCAGTCACGTGGACTCGCGGTGGTGAAAACCCAGGAATTGCGTTTTGGCACGATTCCGGACTTTGAAATGACTTTGGCAATTGAGGGGTGCCTGGATGCGATCAAATTCATAATGCAAGCCCGTTGTTTTATGGTATTGTTCTGGCCCCGGCGAGGCATGTCGTCTTCTTTGAGAACTTATTGTAGGGACCTGTGAAGAGGAAACTTGGAGGGACGATTGATTGCAACATCGGTGACGCGTCTTTGGTTTACACTGGTCCTGCTCCTTCTCCGCCTCCTCCTTCTCTCCCTCCTCCTCCTCCTCCTCCTCCTCCTCCTTCTCCTCCTCCTCCTCCTCCTCCTCCTCCTCCTCCCGCCTCCATCTCCTCCTCCTCCTCCTCCTCCTCCTCCTCCTCCTCCTCCTCCTCCTCCCTGTTCTTCCATTCCAACTCTTCCTCCTCCTCCTCCTCAACTTGGATCGGTGTCAGGAGCTCAGCAACGAGGGCGTTGCTTGACAACGCTGCTCGATCTTCGAGCTACACAGCAATGTTCAGGAGTTCGATTGCCGCAGCTATGCCTCCAGCAGTGGCTGAGGACCTGGTTCGATTATCCACGCATTCGAGCAGGAGTGCGAAGAGTATGGAGTGATGTAGTTCAGCATGTCAGGAGTTTATACTTCCAGTCTCGAGGACGGCATATCCACGGGCCGATCTCGGCGGTTGTCACATATCTCATCAATGCGGGCTGGGATCCCAAGTCCCCATCCCACTGGAGTAGACCTGACGACTTTGGACTGGAGCCCGTGGAGTGAATATTCCCAGATGAGAGCATCGATCAGCAATTTGTCGACACGGCTGACTTCCTGTTCGACTTCGGGCAGAGCCGGGATGTTCAGCAGTGGGCAGTGGCTGCCCAGCTGGAGAATGGCACTGGCCTGGAGACGGGAGCAGACAACGAATCTCTGCGCAGGTTGCTGGGACGGCCTCGTTCGGGGCCACATGGCCGACAGCTGGCGGAGTTGGTGTTGACCATCGCCACCGAGGGGTGCTGGACACGGCTGCGGAAGTTCGAGGCTGGTCTATGCAAATCCAGTGTATGTCTGCGGTGCAAGGCTGCTCCCGAGGACATGCGTCACAGAGGGTGGTTGTGTTCCTCCAACCTTAATTTCCAAAGCTTACGCTGATTCCGACAAGCTTGTAGCGGCGGCTGTGGCTCAGGGTGATAGCGAGAGTTGCCTGTGGTATCGGGGGGTCATCCCACGTCATTTGACCGCCACTCCCGCACCGCCGATGCAAAACTATTGGATCGGGACCGACCTTGTGGGAAAAGAAGTTGGCCCGCGATGTCTTGGAGTCGGCAAACTGGATCATCCGTTGCTCATCTTTGGGGACGCGTCTTGTGAGCCCGACAGTCGATGGCCAACGTTGCGCAGATTTGGCATCGGGCTGGTGATCATGACGGATCCCATTGCCATGACCATCGGGCCCAAGCTTGCAGGGCCTTTCACAGGTCGAGTTCAATCGGTGCCGAGAGGGGAACTGCGGTGTCTGGAGATGGCCATTAGGTGTTCTGCAGGGCCAATAGTCTACGACTCCGACAATGAGAATGTTGTTCGAGGGTGGTACGAATGCCAGTTCCGTTGTGACAAGCCGAGTGAACTCAACAGTCTGTGGGCTGAGATTGGGCTGCTGCTTCAGACTCGCGATCCCATTGAAGTCGTTGTCATACAAGTGCCGTCGCATCTGAATGCGCAGGACGCCAGTGACCGGAACATTCCAGCGTGGATGATCCATGGTAATGAAGTAGCTGACGCCGTGGCGAACGGTGCTGCCGAGAGATGTAGGGTTCCCGCTAGTGTTCGGGCTAGGATCGCGGAGGTTGAGGGGCGGGTTTCTTTGATTAGGCGGAGGCTCCTCCGAGCGACCCTCGAGGCCACGGTCGCGGAGCGCGAGGAAGCGAAGATAATCGGCTCCGCTGCGGGCGATCGTGCCCCGTCGGTCGTGGCCCCGCCGCCGCCCTGCCCCGCAGTTCCTTCCCGTCTCTGTAGCACCCACGTGCTTAGCGATTGTGGGTTTAAATGTCTCACATGTCATAGCAGTGGCACCAAAGCCACCCTCCAGGAATGGCTTGCTTCTCCTTGCGCACCGATAGAGCACGTAGACTCTGTGATTTCTAAGGGGCCTAAAGGAAAGCTGCATCTCGCTGGGGGGTGGGCTCACGAGTCTCATCGAATGTTGTTTCACCAGTCGCTCAAGGTCTGGATCTGTGGGGCTTGCGGGTTGTTCTTCTCGGCTAACCTTCAAGCGGGGCTCAGGCAGGAGTGTCTTGGTGCTGATTCCCTCAACGGTACGAGGCGGTCGTATCTTGACCGTTTTTATCGGGGGAAAGTGAGTGCAGCTGAACGGGATGCACGGCGGAAGTCTTGGGAGTAGGGCTGCTGTTGTTGACATCGCCATGTTGCTATTCTATTAGATTCCTCCTCCTCCTCCTCCTCGCCGCGCCGTTGCTTTGCCTCTCCCTCCCTCCTCCCTCCCCCTCCTCTTACTCATCCTCTCTCTCCTCCTTCTCCCTCCTCCTCCTCCTCCCGCTCCTCCTCCTCATCCTCCTCCTGCTCCTCATGCTCATCTCATCCTCCCTCCTTCACTCACCTCCTCCCCTCCTACCTCATCCACCCCCTCCCCTCCCCTCCCCCTCCCCCTCCCCCCCCTCCATCCTTCATCCCCCGTCCTCCATCCCCCCTCTCCTGCTCCATCCCCCCTCATCCCCCCAGCCCCTCCTGCCCCCGTCCTCGCCTTCGACCCCGCGGTCTCTGGCCAGCCCCTGGCCCCCAACACGCAGAGCCTCGCGAGGGCGAGGGGAGAGGCCGCCTGCCGCCCTGAGCCGAGGCGCGCGCACGCGCGCGGGCGCGTCGTCGTGGGCGGGGCCGCCATCGCCGCCATCGCCATCGGTGAGCTCACTGCCTCGTCTTTCGCCCTCCATCCTCCTGCATCCCTCCTCCTCCTCCTTCTCAGTCCTCTTCTCCCCCCCTCCTCATCCTCCTCCTCCTCCTCCTCCTCCTCCTCGCCGCGCCGTTGCTTTGCCTCTCCCTGCCTCCTCCCTCCTTATCCACCTGCATCCTTTTCCATCCTCCCCCCTTCCAGCTGCTGCGACCCCCTTCTCGTCAGTGTCAGGGGCAAGCCATGACATCTTGAAAGGCTGAAGCGGCTCCTCCTCCTCCTTCTCCTCCTCCTCCTCTCCGACCGACTCCCGTCGCTGCCCGCGTTGTGTGTCGCTGCGTTTCCGCGAAACCCAATAATCCGCCGACCCTGTCGGCGTGTGTGAGGGGCTTTTCCGTTCGAGCCGTCATCTCCGTCATTCTTTGTACTCGTCGTCTCTGTCCTTCCCTTTCCCTGGGAGACCTCTTCCCCTGGGCTCCAGCCAAGCCGACCTTGATCAACCTCGTAATTGAGTCGAAGGGAAGCCCCTTCCCTTTGATCCCTCCCCCGCCGGGAGGGGGGGGGGGGTAGCGACCCCCCCCCCGGGTCAGATACGACGCCCCCCCTGGGACTCCTCTTCCCCTGGGCTCCAGCCAAGCCGACCTTGAGCAACTAGTAATAGAGTCGAAGGGAAGCCCCTTCCCTTTGATCCCTCCCCCGCCGGGAGGGGGGGGGGGGTTAGCCGTCCCCCCCCCGGGTCAGATACGACGCCCCCACCTGGGAATCCTCTTCCCCATCCTTCCCCCGCCGGGAGGGGGGGGGGGTAGCGACCCCCCCCCGGGTCAGATACGACGCCCCCCTGGGACTCAGCCGCGGGCTCCAAGCCGACCTGAGCAACCTCGTAATTGAGTCGAAGGGAAGCCCCTTCCCTTTGATCCCTCCCCCGGGGAGGGGGGGGGGTAGCGACCCCCCCGGGGTCAGATACGACGCCCCCCCTGGGACTCCTCTTCCCCTGGGCTCCAGCCAAGCCGACCTTGAGCAACCTCGTAATTGAGTCGAAGCGAAGCCCCTTCCCTTTCATCCCTCCCCGCCGGTGAGGGGGGGGGGGGTAGCGACCCCCCCCCCGGGTCAGATACGACGCCCCCCCCTGGGACTCCTCTTCCCCTGGGCTCCAGCCAAGCCGACCTTGAGCAACCTCGTAATTGAGTCGAAGGGAAGCCCCTTCCCTTTGATCCCTCCCCCGCCGGGAGGGGGGGGGGGGGTAGCGACCCCCCCCCCGGGTCAGATACGACGCCCCCCCCTGGGACTCCTCTTCCCCTGGGCTCCAGCCAAGCCGACCTTGAGCAACCTCGTAATTGAGTCGAAGGGAAGCCCCTTCCCTTTCATTCCTCCCCCGCCGGGAGGGGGGGGGGGGTAGCGGGGGGGGGTAGCGACCCCCCCTCCGAGTCAGATACGACGCCCCCCCCCCGTACCGACCTTGAGCAACGTCGTCATTGAGTCGAAGGGAAGCCCCTTCCCTTTCCCTTCCCCGACGGGGGGGGGAGAGGAGGTCCCGGGGGGGGTCCCGGGGGAGTCCCGGGGAAGTCCCGGGTCAGATACGACACCTCCCTCCCCCACCTTCTCGTCCTTCTCCCCGTTCCCCCAAACCATCCCACAGCCCGTGCCTCTTGCTGCGCATTGCGAACAGGGTCGGCGGCACCGGCCGTCAGGCCTTCGCAATATTTGTGGGGCGGGGATGGGAGGAGGAGAGGGAGAGGAGCAGGGGGGCGGGAAGGGAGGAGGGGCACGGAGGCGGAATGTGGGAGGTGGGAGGGGGGACGGAGGGGGGGGGAGAAGAGGGATGGGGGAGGGACGATGGAGAAGGGAGGGCCGGGTAAAGATGAGGATCGGGAAGTAAGGCATGGAGGGGCACATAATGGGGAGGGGAAGGGAGACTGATAGGCGAGGGGTGAGGGAGTTGGGAAGGAGGGAAGAGGTAGAGAAAGAAAGAATGAGGCGGAAGAGGAGAAGCTTGACTCCCGGAGGCTCGATTGAAGGTTTGGGGAGAGTGTCTAGGATTCAACTCATACCTTTCAGAATCCGGGAGCGCAAAAGCTCCACGGCCATTCTCTCCTCCCCCTCCTCCCCTGCTCTTGCTCCTGCTCCTGCTGCTGCTGCTGCTCTTGCCATTGCTCGGATATTCCTTACCTTTGCATTCTTCGATATTGTGCGTTGATTTGTTCCGCACGATGACCGAAGATGCTCCTCGATGGTCTTGCCGAAGAAAATGCACACTTCCGAGCGATGCCCAGTCCTCTTCCCTCGCCTATCATCTTTCCTCCTCTTCCTCCTTCTCACTCCTCCTAACGCGCGCACGGCCCCGCTTGGAGCCACGGCATCTGGGCGACACCGACGACGACGAACGACAACAAACGACAAACGACCGACGCCGCATGAAGAACGACATCTGGACGACGACGGCGGCGGCGGCAACGACACCGACAACGACGACGAACGATGGCGTACGGCAAAAGACGTATGCGACGCTCGATGTGCGACCGGCGACGAAGGACGTTCGACGAACCAAGGTGACGAGCACGGTGGCGGCAAGAAACAGAGCGCTAACCTCCACTCGTAGAGCTTTTGACGGTCCTCACAGATTTCTTGGATCTGAGCTGGCCCCCCTCTCTGGAGCGCGGAGCGCGCCAGGGGCGGCGCTGGAGGCGCCGCCGGACGGGCCCAACGCGGATCCAAGAAATCCGCGCGGACCGCCAATAGTTTATGTTTATACCGTTGTTTTTTGTTCGATGGAGGCATGGGGGCCCCCACTGGCTGGATCGGAACAGAGGGGGGACATGGCAGCGTCCATCCTGTAGCGTCGTCCACCTGCGGCAGTCACACACACACACACCTGTGTTGGCAGGCATGTCATGTGACCCCTCTTGGCAGCCCTCGGGAGCCCAACGGGGCTGGTGTGAATCCGCGCTGGCCCCGTGACCCAACGGGGCTGCAGGCGGACTTGATGGGAAAAGACACGCGAGAAGACACAAGACCCTTCCGAGGAAGACATCGTACTAGGAATGTAAGAAGGCATGCGTCGCGAGGCACAGGACACAAGGATAACCGTGATTTGGCAGAGTCGACCTACTAATTATGGCCGATTGTATGTGACCCCGTGCTGGCCATGCCTTGTTACGCGAACAGAATGGACGGCGGCATAGCAAAAAAAGGCACCAGCTGCTTCTCCGGGAAGAGGAGGGGGCGGAGGAGGAGGCGGAGGAGAAGGAGGAGAAGGAGGAGACGGAGGGGAAGCAGGAGGAGGAGGAGAAGGAGGATGAGGAAGAGGAGGCGGAGCAGGAGGAGAAGTAGGAGGACGAGGAGGAGGAGGTGGCGGAGCAGGAGGGGGATGAGGAGGAGGAGGAGGAGGAGGAGGAGGTAGTCCAGTGTAAACCCAAGAGTCATCAACGATGTTGGAATTAACCCTCCCGCCAAGCTCCCTCTCCATAGGCCCCTACAACGGTCTATGTCCATTGAGGGAGCTGCCCCGTTGGAAGACAACCGTTTGAAGACCTTGAAGCATGCCGAAGCGTTGTTCTCTGGATTTCCACACCGCGGGTCAACCTGACTGCTGCGTCCTGACGATCTGGAAATGTGCCAGAACGCCATTTTTGGGACTTCAACACCGCGCATCAACACAATCTGTTGCACCCGCATGACCCTGAATCCTTCCCAAACACCATTTCTGGTACGTTGATCCTGGGAATCAGTGAAACTCTTGCAAATTGTTGAAACGAATGTGCGCGGCACTACGGCGCGAACCACAATTTGAAAAAGAACCGCCCTCGATCCGTGAAACTCGTTCGAATGTTTAGAACAAATGTGCGCGGCGCTAAGGCGAGAATCACATTTTGAAAACCACCAGCCGTCATGCCGTGAAGCTCTTGAAACTTTTCAAAACGAATGTGCGCGGCGCTACGGCGAGAACCATATTTTGAAAAGGATCCGCACTTGATCCGTTAAACTCGTTCGAATGTTTAGAATACATGTGCGCGGCGCGATGGCGAGAACCACATTTTGAACACCACCAGCCCTCATGCCGTGAAGCTCTTGCAACTTTTTAAAACGAATGTGCGCGGCGCTAAGGGGAGAACCACATATTGAAAACCACCCGCCCTCAATCCGTGAAGCTCTTGCAACTTTTTAAAAACGAATGTGCGCGGCGCTACGGCGAGAACCATATTTTGAAAAGGAGCCGCCCTCGATCTGTGAAACTCGTTCGGATGTTTAAAACGAATGTGCGCGGCGCTTCGGCGAGAACCACATGTTGACAACCACCCGCCATCAATCCGTGAAAGACTTGCATTTGTTTTAAATGTGCGCGGCGCTAAGGCGAGAGCCACAGTTTGAAAGCGATCCGCCCTCCGTGTGTGAAGCTGTTGCCGTTTTTATACATTCAGAGTCATGGTCAATAAATCCGCCGACCCTGTCGGCGTGTGCGAGGGGCTTGGCTGTTCGAGTCGTCGTCTCCGTCGGTCGTCGCCTCCGTCGTCCTCTTTCCCTGCAGCTTCCTTCTCAAGCTCGTGAGCGAGAGAAAAATCTAGCAGTGTCGTAATCGAGTCGAAGGGAAGCCCCTTCCCTTCGATCCCTTCCCCAGGGGGGGGGGTCCGGGGGGGTCCCGGGGGGGGTCCCGGGCCGGGGGGTGTCCCGGGGGGGGTGGGGGGGCAGATTCGTTTTCCCTCGGGCGGCCTAGAAACCTCGAAAACACTCCAAATGAGGTCCGAATGCCCAAGATGGCCCCCGAGACGGCCCAAGAGGGCCCCGAGTCGCCCAAAGATCGGCCGAAAACGCCCAAGATAGCCCCAAGACCGTCCAAGAATCCTCCAAGACGTCCCAGGCCCCCTCCAAGAGACCCCCAGGAAGCCCCAAGAGGCCCCCGCGAGGCTTCCAAGCGGCCCCTAAGAGCTTCCCAAGAGGCCCACCAACTACCCCCAAGAGGCCCCCAAGAGCGCTCGTCGTCGTCGTCGTCGTCGTCTTCGTCGTCGTCGTCGTCGTCGTCGTCGTCGTCGTCGTCGTTGTCGTCGTCGTCGTCGTCGCCATTCAGGGTCGGCGGCACCGGCCGTAAGGCCTTCGCAATATCAGGCGAATCGCCCGACACGCCCAACAACCTGACCTCGGGGTGCGACAGGGAGAGATTCGGTATACGGAAACTGAATGGAAGAGGAGGAGGAGGACGAGGAGAAGGAAGAGGAGGAGGAGGAGGACGAGACGGAGGAAGAGGAGGAGGATGAGGAGGAGCAGGAAGAGGCGGAGGAGAAACACGAGAAAGAGAAGGAGTAGGAGGAGGGAGGAGGAGGGAGGAGAAAGGAATCCACAGAGAGAAAGAGAGAGAGAGAGAGAGAAACAACAAAAACAACCCAGAGAACATGAGAGAGAGAGAGGAGGAGGAGTAGCAGGAGGATGAGGAACAGGAGGAGGAGGAGGAGCAGCAGGAGGAAAGCAGCAGGAGAAGGAGAAGGAGGCGGAGGAGG
>CAUYUJ010016615.1:649751-694751 GCA_963575745.1 Prorocentrum cordatum
CTTCCAGTTGGGTCCGTCCACGATCCTCCGGAGTACGGCAAGCACCCCTTCTGTCGCCGTCGAGGCCAGGTGCTCCTCCAGGAGGTGGTTCTTGACCGCGGTCTCCAGGTGCCGGGAGGGCCCCCCCTTGAGGAACTCCCGCACAACGGGGCGCGCGTTAATGGCCTGCATTCCGGCCTCCCGCGCCTCCTCCTCTGGGTCGTCCGGGTCCCCCACTGGGTTGAGGCGATGCGCCTTATGGTGGTTCTCGGCGAAGCTGAAGTCCGGACCGTTGCAGTACTGATCCAAGACGTCTTCCCGCCCGGGGAGGGGGGTGAACCAGTCATATTCCCCCCTGGTCGGGTCCCAGGCCTGGACGCGCGTGGGTGGCTCGCCCCCCCGCCCGGTTGAGGGCCCCCCGTGGAGGGCGGCCAGCCGCGCCGGTTGATCCTGTTCCGCCACCACGGGCTGGTCCTTCCAGCCCCCCGGCGCACCACCCCCATGAGTGGGGCCGGCAGTCCCCGGGCGGGTCCCAAGTCGCAGTGGGCGTGGGGGCAAACCCCCCCCCCCTCCCTCACACCCCCGGTGGCTGGCGTAGTCCCAGCAAAGCAGGAGCCCCCTCTGATCCCTGGGAGTAGCCCCCCGCGCCAGTGCCTTCCGCACCGCTCGGGCGTAATCCGGGGCTGTGGAGGGGGGGAGGGCTCCCGCCACGGGGGCTGTCCCCTCCCCTTCCCCCTCGATCCCCGGTGAAGGACTTCCTGGCTGACCTTCTCCCGGCTCCTCCTCCCGCAGTGTGCCGGCGGCGGATTGGGCGGCGTGGAGCTATAGCCACCCAGCATATTCCCCTCCTCCGAAGTGGCGCTCTGGCTTCCCGCTCCGTCCCTTCCCGCCTCGAGTGGCGCGTCGGGGACCGGGTTGTCCCCGCCAGCCCGGGCGGCCGCCTCGTTCGGCGCATCCAAGGCCTCCTGGGTAGGGGGAATCAGGTAGCGGATCTCGCTCTCTTCGTCGGCCAGGCAGGTGTGGTTCTCGTTCAGCACGAAGCCTCCCGGCGGCGCACTCGCCGAGCGAGGCTGCCGGGCTCGGCCTCCGGTGGCCCCTTCCCTCCCGCGCGAAGGGGGGGGCTCCGGCGACGCCTGCCTCGCGGCCGGCCCCACCTCGTCTTCTTCCGGGTGGGGGCTCAAGGCGGCGCCCCACTCCAGGGGGTCCACCGGCGGGCTTGATGCTGCCGCCTCCTCCCCCACAGGGAGGGCCTCCTCCTCGTCCACCTCCTGCGCTCCTCCGCTCGTGCGCGGGTAGGCGCAAAGAAGAGCGTCCTCGGCGGGTGGCCTCCGATTGGTGTTCGGAGGGGGGCGCAGGAACGCGCCAGGCCCGAGGGGGGGTTCTTCCCACCCGCGTCCGCCCCTCGGACGCACGGACCCTGGCCCGGGGGGGGTTCCGCCGCCCCGAGACTGGCAGGGTCCGATCCTCCCCCGACGAAGGCGCGGGGCAACGATCCGATGGTAGTACTCCGTGGGGTCCTCGACGACGAACGTGCGGGGGATCTTCACGCGGGCTCTCCCGCGCACATCCAGGGCTGTGGCATAGGCCGTCAGCTCCGGCAGCGCGGTTGGGTGGGAGCCAATCTCGGCCTCCACGGACCGGAGCTCGTCCCGCATCTTCGCCCACCAGTGCCACGTGAGCTCCTCCCAGACCTCCATCAAGTCGGCGAGGGGCAGGTACTCCGGCCGGTCTTGATGTTCGCGCAGCAAGAACCGTAAGGCGGTGGTCCTGGGCAGTGAGTGCTCCTGCCCATAAGTCAGGGCGAACACCCGGATCTGCGTCTGGGCGGCCTCCGCCCACGTGCCAGGGTCTGCGGGGGCCGGCGAGGGGGGCCCCCTCCTGTGTCCTTCCGCGGCGACGAGGGGCCCGGCGCCCGCGCCCCTTGCGACCGCGAAGTCGGCCACCGTGAGGGCGTTCGGGTCGGCGGGTCCCGCCTTAGGGGCACCCATCAGGCAGGCCGCCAAACCATACGCAATCCGGTTGCTGAGCGGGAGGGGCCAGCCGACCCCCTCCAGCAAGGCGAGGGCCCCCCGGCCGTGCCCGCGCAGGGTCAAATAGAGCTCCCGCCCAAGATGGGCAGGTCCCACGGCCACCTGGAAGGTGCCGCATCCCCGCGCGAGGTGGCATACCCTCCGCGAGGCCCCTTGGAGGTATATGAGGTTCCCCCCCCCGTCCTCTCCCCTCGCGGGGGGGCGGTGCGCCCGCAGGAGCGCGGGAACGGATGAACCCTTCCGCTTCCTTTCTCCGGGGACGACGGCCTGAGCCGATTCGGCGGGGGTTCCCTCCACCGGCTGGAGGGCGCGGGGGCTCTCCCCCCGCCTCCATGGGGGCGTGGGGCGGGGGCCCTGGGGCTTCAGCGGCAGCTTGGGGGAGGCCCCCCGCGGTCGGAGGGCGAGGGCCCGCGCCGCGCCCCCTGCCCTTCCCCATAGGTCAAGTTGGGCAGTGACCTCCTCCAGCCGAGGACGCACCGAGGGGAGGAGGGGCGGATTCTCCAGGTGCTCCCGGGCCTGCTCCAGAATCGCGGTCCGCACTCGGTGTGGCTTCCGGCCCACGGCTGCCGCCACCTCCAGCATCTTCGCCCCCGTCGGCTTGCCTGGGGCACCCGCCTGGAGGTGCAGCCCCAGCTCCGTGCTGTTCGGCTCCATCACCGGCGTTCCCCCCGCTCGGCGCCCCGGGGCGTGGCCCCCCCCCAACCTCAGCAGCTCTTCCTTGCTTGAGGGCGTGTGGAGCAGGCGGGCGATGCGACCGCCTCGAGGGGGCGGGGAGGCAGATCGTCCCTCCGCGCGCAGGATGGAGCGCGGCTCCCCAAGGGCGTTGCACAGCGCTTCCCCTCCCCGAGTTTGCTGCCTGGGAGGGATTACCCGCGCGTAGGGGTGGGGAGGGCACCTACAGGTCAGGAACTTCGCCCACTGCAGCAGGTCGGCCAGCGTACGGGGCTTCCCCCCGCCCTCACTTGCTTCCCCCAGCTGGGCATAGGTGGCCCCCGTGATTTCCTGGGCGTCAAATGGGGGGCGGGAGGCGTTGAGGCGCCCCTCGGAAGAGAAGCTCCAGGGCCCCACCGCCCACAGCGGGAACGTCAGCTCAACCTCCACTCCTGGCATCCAAATCCCCGCCCAGTCCTTCTTCCCTCCTCTCCCCCGCGCCTCTCCCCGCCCTATCCCTCGGGCAGTAGTGCAAGGGCGGGCGCCTTCCCCGGTGTCGGCGGGCTCGTAGAGGCGGATCAAGTACTTCCGTCCGACCGTATCCTCCGCCTGGGTGGGGATGGTCGGAGGTGGCGTAGCCCTCCCCCCATTCACAGTCGTGGGGGCCTCCCCATCACCCTCGGGGGTGCCCTCAGACATGAGTGCGCCCGGGACGCCGTGCGTCAGCTGGTGGCAGTCAGGTCCCACCGACACGCCAGGGGCGGCCGCGGGGTTGGGGGGCGCCTCACTGGAGGCGGCCGGCTCCGTGGGCGGGGGGGAAGGAGGCCCCCCGGTTGTCCCCAGTGCAGGCCCCCCCTCCGCAGGGCCCGAAGTGGGGACCGCGGAGGGCTCAGTGGCCGGCCCGGCATCACTTAGGCGCGCTGGGTCAAGGGGGGACTTGCTAGTATCCGCCCTTCCCTCCCCCTCTCGAGCAGGCTGCGGAGAGGGGTTCGCGTGCCTGAGGCAGAGGCGCTTCCCACCGAACCCGGGTTCCCCGACGTGCCAGCAGCCTGGCTCCGAGCACTGGAGGCTCAGGCGGAGGTTGTGGTACTCCAGGCCGTGGTAGCGGCACGAGCAGGCCATCGGCGCCCCTCCCCCGTTGCGCGGCCATCCCCGGGTGTCGGACGTGGGCCCGTCCTCGATGAGCAAAGGGGTGGGCTTAGGTCCACTCCGATCCTCGCAAGTGCCATGCTTCTGGAGGCAACAGTACCCTCCCTTCGCGTCTACCCAGCCCACTGCTTCGGCCATGCAGGTTTCCCAGTCGTCTTCCTCCTGCTGAGGTCCCCGGGGGTTCGCGGTGACCCGGCGCGGCCCCGGCTGGTGCAGGCGGGCCCCCCTCCGGCAACAGCAACGGCCCCGGGCCAGGAAGGAATGGGCGATGCGCTGG
This sequence comes from Prorocentrum cordatum, assembly GCA_963575745.1. Classification (NCBI taxonomy): domain Eukaryota; class Dinophyceae; order Prorocentrales; family Prorocentraceae; genus Prorocentrum; species Prorocentrum cordatum. The sequence goes on from CAUYUJ010016615.1 coordinate 653,838, forward strand.
ACCCCACCCCAGATCCGAATGCCCTCCAGAGGGCGCGGAGGCCGGCCAGGAAGGGGCTTCCAAGGTCCCTGTCCTCGGCGAGGTCGAGGATGGCCTTGGCGTCGACCGCGGTATATTTCCGGAAGTGCATGGCGAAGGCGTCCACGCTGGATCAGCTGTCCACGGGTCCCGCCCTGCAGAGGTGGACCACCTTGGTGTCCGCACCCTCCAGGCGGCGTCGGAGGTCAGGGCCCGTGCAGTCATGCACCCGGGCGTGCGGGAAGTCCTGGCCCGCCCGCTTCTCCTTCCGGATGGGGTCGCCGTGCTGCCCTCGATCCAGGCGTGCCCGCTGGCCCCCGACTTCAGCCACGAGGTGGTTGGGCAGCCTCGGGGGCTGGTCGCTCCTCCCACGGATGACGTCCTTGAAAAAATCGTCGTCCACGGGTTGGGCATCAGGCCCCCTCCAGTCGAGGTCGAGGAAGAACCGGCGGTTGTCCTCCACCCGGGCGCAGAAGTCGCGGAAGGTGGGGGAGCGCCTCAGACGGCGGTAGAACCAGAAAAAGGGGCGGGCCAGGTGGTCGAGGAGGAGAACCAGAAAGCAGATTCCCATGGCGCCCAGGTAGAAGGAGCCCAGCACGTACACGCCTACCTTAAAGCTCACCCACCTTTCCCCTACAAAAACAGTCAGGCCGGCATCTAGCCATCCGTAGGACCACGCGATGAGGCGGAAGAAGAGGTTGGGGCTCGGGACGCTCCGGACCTCCAGCACCACTTCCCGGCGGCGGCCGGCAAACCAGTGGTTCTCCCACCAGAGGGTCGCGCCCGCCTCCTCCTGCTCCTCCTCCGCGGGGGTGGGAGAGGCCCACTTCAGCCACTCCACGAACTCCTCCGCGGGGATTTGCTTGGACCAGGGTAGCCAGTCCCCCGGCTGCGGAGCGGGGGAGGCTCCGCGGAGGGCCGCATGCGGCGGGGGGGCGGTTCCCGAGCCTGGCCCCGCAGGTGCGGGTGGTTCGGCGGGGGCGGAGAAGCTCCACCAGAACGGGGTCGGCGTCCCACCTGGGGTGTTCTTCGGCGGGGTCGGCGAGGGCGCCCTTACTTCGGCGGGGCTCGCCGCCGGCGTGGCAGACGGGGGGGCTGGCGCGCGGGCCCCCTCAAGGGAGTCGCCCCAGCGTCCGGGCGGCACGTCCACGCTTGTGGGGCTGGCCTGCGGCGATGCCGGGGCGAACGCGAACGACGCGAGTTCCCCCCACCAGAGGGGGGTAGGCGTGCCACCCGGGGTGCTGCCTTGGGCCGAGCCTCCCGCTCTGGCGGATCTCCCCGGGATGGGGGAAAGGATGGGAGTCAAAGTAGGGGCGGAGAGGTTGGAAGTGGTGGGGAAGTCCCCTCCCTCCCCGAGAGATAGCTCGGGGTGGTTCCCGGCCTGGGCGGCGGCCGGGTCTGGGGCTGTGGGGGCGTCCAGCCCAAGGGCTCCCTGTCGAGGGGGAGACTGCTCCTTGGGGTCGCCACCCGGATAATGCTCTAGTGGATCAGGTGGGGCGTCATCCAGCCCGCAGGTGATAGGGTCCCGTGATAGCCAAACGGGGTGCCCGTATCCCGTCCGCGCCCCGTGAGGCGGGTGGGTCCCTGCGGCGAGACGGCCCACTCCACAGAGGGCCGAGGCGGCCGCACCCAGCGGAACCGCCAGCCAAGCCAGGCCAAACATGAGTTGAGGGGGCACCCCTCCGCAAAAAGCGCTGCTTAGCCTAAACAGCTGCGGGGGCAGGGAGGAGGAGGGGCGACAGAGCACTACGGCCAGGGGGGATAAAATCGTTTAGGCGCATGCCAAACGAGACCATTTAATATTATTCGTATTATTATTAGTATTATTAATATTAGTATTATTATTACTACTATTATCATTATTACTACTCATCTCCGTATTATTATTATTATTCTCCTCCTCCTCCTCCTCCTCCTCCTCCACCTCCTGAATTTTGTAGGCCCAGATCGGTCCGCGAAGGCTTGGGGGCTTTTTGGCCAGCGGGCGAGGGCAGCAACCCCTCCGGCGCAGGCGGGCCGCGCGACCGCGAGGTGGTATTGGGCCCCATGCGAAGAGGAGCCAAAGCGGGAGAGGGGCGGGCCGCACAGAGGAGGAGGAGGAGGAGGAGGAGGAGGAGGAGGAGGAGGAGTTTCTATCCAGGCGCGGCTGAAAGCGTGCAAGCGGGGCTGGCTACGCAGACAGACTCAGGCGAGAGCCTGACAAGTCAAGCCTCGGGCACATCCCACACGGGAGCGCCGCGCGAGGAAGGGGCAGGAGGCTAGCCCAATTCGGCGCAATCGTCCTGGACCACGACCAGGCCCCCGTAGGTGGCGTCGAGGACATATTCGCCGAATGGACGAGGCCTCAGCTGTCCCTGCGCAGACGTTAGCAGCGGCTGCCCAGTATGAGGGTGCAGGCCCCCCAGAGACGGTATGGAAGAGTGCGCGTTTTGGGGGGCACGCCACCGTGGCCCCCTCCAGGGGCGCACACGGCTGGGATGAAGGCGCCCCGTTGCCGAGCGACGCGGACGCACCTGGCGCACATGAAGCCCGTGGGAGACGGCACGGGCAAATGGGCATCAGGGGGCGCTTCCGTGTCCGCTGTGAGGGCTGGCGTCGGCCGCCGTCGCTTGGCCCGCCGCAGCTGTCCGTGGCGCGGCGCCTGCTGCGACTTGGGGCCGACCGCCTGCATTGTCCTGGCTAAGAACTTGACCACGAAGGCGACCAGCTTAAAGGAGCGCTGCACGCGCTGGCTGGCCTCGGCATCCGTGGGATGGAGGGAAGCGCCCACACGGGCGCCAGCATCAGCGTGGCGGTTCCCCCACACAACACCCAGCTCCTGCGCGTGATCGTGACGGCGGCGGCCATGGCCTTTCACCTTCCGCACTTCCCCCCCAAAGGTCGTCCACTCGATCCCATATCTGAGACCACACGTCAGCGCCCTCGCACATGGCGCCCGTGGTCTCGAAACGGCCACGCTGGAGTTTCGAGACCACCCAATCGCAGTCCGAAAGGTAGCGACAGGGGCCCAGCCCAGCGTGCATAATATACATGAGCAGGCCATAGGCTTCGGCCAGGTCCGACGCTTGGTGCGGGCCAGGCAGCAGGCCGCACAGGGACGCCACGAGGCCCCCACTGTCGCCGACTTGCACGACAGACCAGCCCGCGCGTAGGAGATGCATATCGCCCTTTACAAGCGACACGCACGAGCCGTCGCCGAAGGCCTCGCCTTCGGAATGGCCGCCCAGCGGACGCATGAGCCAGCGGACGAGCAGGGAGGAGGAAGGGCCGATCACCCAGGGCCGAGGGTCGGGGACAAGGCCGTGCCTCCAAAGGGCCCAGCCAGGGTGCTCACGGAGGCACTCACGGACAGAAGGGGGGAGGTCATAGTCCCGCACATACTGCCAGGTGGCCGAGCACTCACCCGCAATCCAGGCGGCGAGGGTGCCAGGACAATAGCCACACAAGGGGCACGACGGATCGGTCGTCAGACCGTGCTTGTACTTGCGAGCCTGATCCCATATACCATTCGCTGCAATCGCTCGGAGACTGGCCTGATGCTGGATGTTCCAGTCAGGCCCGCACGCTCCATTGCACAGCTTGCGGATGGGCGACAAGTACGGTCTATGTGAGAGGCTCGACATGTAGTCGCAGCGCTGGTAGGCACGATCCATCAGCCAGTCCTCGATCTCGGGGCGAGCAACGTGCAGCACGGAGCGAGGGCACATACTAGTGATATCAATCATATAACCATCCTGAGTTAATAGCATGCACACTCCTGGCCCGAGCCTCCAACCTATGCGACGTCAGCTGGCGACGGCAGCCGAGATCGGACCTTTGACCAGGGGTCAGTCGCTTTTGGAGGGGTCGGCCATGAAAGCGGCCTCAGAAGCAAACATCATCCGAGCAATCGATTCACGAGGGATCCACGAGGACCAAATCGCCTGGGCAAGCATGTGAATGGGCCCCGCTGTGCAAGCGTAGGCGGGGCCCACGGTCCACGGAGAAGCGGGTGAGAGGTGTAGGTCGACATCGAGGGAGCGACGGGCAGTGTGCACATACAAGGCGGAGTGCGCTGCACGTCTCATCGGTTCGATCCCGCTCCAAGCCCTCCCAGTCACCCCCACTCCCCAGGTGCCCGCTGGAGTCAGTCCGAGGCTGACCAGCTGGCGCGTCTTGCCGCGAGCAGCACGGATCACACGAATGCGCGCAGCACTGCGTAGCACGGTAGCAATGCGCTTGGCCCGCGTGCTCACTCCAGCCCGGCGCCCGCCGGCGAAATCCACGCCCAGGTTGCGCGCCGAGATCCTGAACTTGCCGCGGAGGGGGCGCCATCGCCGCATGACCTCGCGGCCGCAGGCAGACGTGTTGGCCAGCACCAAGAGGAGGAGGATGAGGAGGAGGAGGAGGATGAGGAGTAGGAGGAGGGAGGAGGAGAAGAGAGGAGGAGAAGGGAGGGTACGTAAGGGCTGGGGGCGGTTCCACTCCCTCGGTAGGGGTGGGGGGGGATCGAGGATCGGGGATCGAGGATCGGGGATCGAGGAGAAGGAGGAGGAGGAGGAGGCGGAGGATGAGGAGGAGTAGAAGGAGGAGGCGGAGGAGGAGGAGGAGGAGGCGGCGGGAGGAGGGGGAGAAGGGAGGATAATAAGGGAGGAGGAGGATAAGGGAGGAGGAGGAGGAGGAGGAGGAGGAGGAGGAGGAGGAGGAGGAGGAGGAGGACAAGGGAGGAGGGGGAGGAGGAGGGAGGAGGGGCAGGTGCCCCACCTGACTTCAGACGGGCCAGAGCCCGTGGCAGTCCAGTGAGCCGAGGGGTGACCGACGGCGAGCCTCGGGCGATGGCTGGGAGCCGGGCCTGGGACGCCCCGGAGACACCTTGCGGCGAGGAGGGGTGCCTCGAGGGTGCCAAGGCACGCGGCAGGGCGAGACCCCCGACGCCGTTGTTTTATTGTTTGTTTGGTAATGTTAGTTGTCTGTGTATATATATATGTATACACATATACACATGTTTTTCTCTTAGCGCGGGCCTGGCTTTGGAATCCAGAGTAGCTTTTTGACGGTGCCGAGGGGCCGAAGACTATCAAAGGCATTCCGTCGTGCTACTCTTCATGGCCCGAGGGGGTCTGCTCCACCTCGCCCGCAAAAGAAAAGGTCTCGGGGGCGCGGCGGGCCGCCGCGTGAGGGCCTGCAGACGTCGTTGAGCGCGTAGAAGGAAACCAAGAACGTCCGACGGCCGCCGACGCTGCCCAAGGAGCGGGTGAGCAGCTAACCCGGCGGCCTCCTCCTCGTCCATCCTGCTCGCTTGGTCGGTCGGCCGGTCGATGGGGACCATCGGGATCCGCGGCCTGCCCCAACAAACCCAAATCTCCGACGATGTGCTTCTTTCGATCCCGGCGTTTTCTCTCCAGGGACCGTGACTGGGCCCCATCAGAAACGGACCCAGGACGGAAGCTACCGCTGGGTAAGGGATCGTGCATGAACCTAATTTCTCGAAGGTCAGTGTGGATTTCTTGGATCGGCGCTGGATCTGGCGCGCGGAGCGTGCCAGGGGCGGCGCCGGATGCGCCGTCAGGGGGTCCCAACGCTGATCCAAGAGGTCCACGCGGATATCCAAACATGATGATGATGCTGCTGATGATGATGATGATGATGATGATCCGCCTCCTCCTGCTCATCCTCCCCTTCCTACTCCTTTTCCTCCCCCTGCCACCACCAACACAATCACACTCCTCATCATCATCGGCATCGCATTGTCATCGTCATCATCATCATCATCAGCAGCAGCACCAGCATCAATCTCATCATCCTCATCAGCACCACCACCACCACCGCAATCATCAGCACCATTATCATGCTGATCGTCATCACCATCATCATCATCATCATCATCATCATCATCATCATCAGCATCATCATCACCACCACCACTACCACTACCAACACCAAACCACCATCACCATCCTCCTCCTCCTCCTTCTCCTTCTCCTTCCCCTTCTCATCATCATCAACATTATTATCATCAGCATCATCATCACCATCAACCATCACCATCAACCACCACCATCACCATCACCATCACCATCAGCACCAGCATCATCATCACCAACATCATCATCATTATCATCATCATCATCATCATCATCATCATCATCATCATCATCATCATTATCATCATAATCGTCATAAGCATCATCGTCAACGTCGTCGTCGTCATCATCATCAGCACCACCACCACCATCGTCATCACCACCATCATCACCAACATCATCACTATCATCATCACCACCATCATCATCATCACCACCATCACCATAATCACCATCACCATCACCATCACCACCATCACCATCACCATCACCATCAGCATCAGCATCAGCATCATCATCAGCATCGGCATCATCATCATCATCATCATCATCATCATCATCATCATCATCATCGTCATCGTCATCATCATCATCATCATCATCATCATCATCATCATAATCCTCATCATCATCGTCATCAGCGGGACGAAGGTAGCAGCAACTCTCGTGGACCACTGCTCCAGAGGCTGGGAGGACCCCTCGGTTCCCACAGCCGCCTCCTCCGGTTACCTACACGCGGCTATGCATTTTTTGGCTCTTCGAGGAAGGGGAGAAGAGAGGAGCAGCGCGCAGGGTCAGAGAGGAGAGGTTGAGAGAGGATGCCCACGCAAAGACTGTTCAGGCTGAGGTCTGCCCGTGCTCTGCACGCCCTCGCAGCTCCCCAAACAGGGGTGCGGCTGTGTCCTCCTCCATCGGAAGGACGGAGGGAGGGAGGACGAGGAGCACGAGGCCAGATAGCACGAAGATCTAGCCTCTATCAGTCTCTCCCCTCCTCCGTTACCTTGCCCCTCCCTCCTCACCTCCTTCTCCCTCCTCCTTCCTTCCCCGCTCCTTCCTCCATCCTCCCCCCTCGTCGTCGTCGTCCTCCTCCTCGTCCTCCTCGTCCTCCTCCTCCTCCTCCTCCTCCTCCTCCTCCTCCTCCTCCTCCTCCTCCTCCTCCTCCTACCTCCTCCCCCCTCTCCTGCTCATCCCCCCGCGATCCTCCTCGTTCTGCTTCTCTGCTGGCCCGTAGCTCCGTTCCTCAAGGGAAGAGGAATAGAGAGAGAAATCACCAAAACAACAACAACTATTTGTTGTTGTTGTTGTCGTTGTTGTCATGTGAGAGGGTAGACCTTACATCAAGTTCTCTTAAAGAGAGCGGGCGGAGAGTAGATGGAGGAATGAGGATCATACATCTCTTGCTGTTGCGGGAGTGCCGTTTCTGGCCTCCACGTGCGCCCCGACCCCTCCAAAGGCCCCCCGGACCCCAGGAGTCCCCTGGAGACCCCCGGAGAGCCCTGGAGGGCCACCGATGAGCAGCACAGAGGCGAGTCGCGACGAGGCCACCGGGGCAGGCTCTGTCCAGACCCTCCCTGGTTGGGCACCGGTCTTGAACAGAGCATTGCTGCTCCTCGCCTCTCCTCTCCCCCATCTGCATCTTGTCTTCCTTCTGCTGTGCCGGCTCGTTTTGAACGGAGCTCTGCTGGCCCCATCCTCTCTTCTCGTCTCCTCTCCCGCTTGGGCGCGGCGCGCATCTCTGACGCCGATCTGTCGACAGTGGGGTGCTGGCCGCGGCCGCCGCGCAGCCTTCGCCTGGAAGTGGCGCTCCGCCTGGAAGGGGGCGCACGGATCTCACTCGCAAGCCCGCTGGTGGCGGGGCCGCGAGCGAGCCAGCGACTGTCGCCCCTGCCAGAGCTCCGTGCGCACTTGGCACGGATGCGGCGCCCGCGCTCGGGCGCGGCGCATGCTTTTCGCTCGCCGAGGCCGCAGGAACGGGGCAGCGGCACCAGGGCCGCGCGAGAGCGGGGGAGCTGTGGTTCTCGCCTCGGCGCCGCGCGGGGCTCTGCGTGAACGTGGCAAGTGCCTTTGAGACGATTGATGGTCTCTGGCCATGTCTCGTTCCTGCTCGCTCTCGCCATCCACGGTGGGCTGCTTTGGACAGCGCGCCGGGGAGCTTTGCACAGTCGGTCGCACGGGTCGTCCCGATCTCTCCGGGTCTCCTATGAGCAACGCCCCATCCCGTGCTGCAGGTCTCCTGGGCGCATGCTCCGTCCTCCTCCTCCTCCTCCTCCTCCTCCTTTCTCCTTCCTCCTCCTCCTCCTCCTCCTCCTCCTCCTCCTCCTCCTCCTCCCTCCTGCCTCCTGCCTCCTTCCATAGGGCCTTTTTCACGGCAGCTAGGGCGGAGGCCCTCGGCTATTGTCTCTCTCCAGACTGTGTGTTCTGTGGGAAGGCCAGCACCCCGAGGTCTTGGAGGCTCGTGTTGAAGCCGTCAAACAGAACATCATTGATGCTGCTTTGTCTGCTAAGGCCTCTGGGGAGCTCGAAGACTACTTCGTTTTTATATCTGGAGCCTTTCGGCATCCCGCCGACTCTTACCCCAGGTCTGCTGTGGAGGCTGGTGTTGGTCCGTTCCTCACTTGGCACGCTCCTCCTGATTCGGCCCCTGATGGAGGGCCCATCACCAATCGCGTTTGGGGCCCCCTTTTTGTTGTTGGTTCTTGTGCTCGGCACCCCGTCCGGGAGCTTTCTCGTGATGCGAGTTCTGTCTGCATGGTCGATGCTGATGGGACCCTCGTGGCCGAACTCAGAGCTCCCGTCTGGAGCCCCTACCCTCAGACCCCCCAGAGTGAGGAGTTTAGTGCCTTCACTTGGGCCAACGTTTTAGCCACTCATCCTGATGAATGCCAAGTTTACTCTGATTGCTTGAATGTTGTTAGGCTCGCGGATCGTTCTACGCCTTAGCAATTATCTGGCAAAAAGATCTACTCTGGAGCCTTCCTTCAGTGCCATGGCCAGTTTTCGGCGGTCTCGGGCTGCACTAAGGTTGATGCTCACCAGGACATCGATGATCCTACGATCGATGCCGACGAGCGATGGCGCCGTACTGGTAACAATTTCGCCGATGTTGGAGCCAAGATGGCTCTGCACATCCATCCCTCGAATGTTGGTCTTCTCAAGGATGCCGACGATCTGGTTCGTTTTGCGAAGGCCACCTTGAAAGTCGCCAGTGCTGTCCTCCATCTTTGGCCATCGGTCGATCTCTCCTGTGTTGAGCGTGCTAAGCCTCCTCCCTCTCCTGCCAGTGCCTCTGCGGGTCATCGCTGGGAGCGCTGGGCGGGGATTTGGAGGTGCGGTTTTTGTCTCACAGGCAATCGATCTCTGGTTCCCCCTACCAATGGAAGATGCCCTCGTGACAGCAAATTGCACGCGTCTCATCAAGACCGTTTGGGCCATAAGACGTTGGCTTTCGAATGTTCGGACCACTCCGTGTTTTATTTCTGTGTGAGGTGCAAGTGCAATTCGTCTGGAGGCCAAGTCAGAGGCCTGGCTAATAGATATGCTCCTCCGACTTGTGCTGGCAAGCTTGGGTGGGTGCAGCTCTGCCGTGGCAGGCACCCCCACTACCCTCGGCGCAAGCACGGTGTCTCGGTTGATATTGACTCTTTCGTCGAGTGTTTCAACAGGCCTGATTTCGATGCTGATGAGCTGGGATTCCAGGCCGCTCAGGATCTCCCTGGTCCTGCGGCCCCTCCTCAGCCTCCTTCCTCCCCTGGGGTGGAGCGGGGGGGTGGAGCTGGAGCGGGACGGGAGGGGATCTTCTGAACTTAGTTCCTTTAAGCCTCAGCCTGATCAGGCTGGGCCCAGGGATTATGACTTCGAATGTGAGGATGACGCTTCAGCTTCCTCTTCGGCGCGGCCCAAGGCGCTGCCTCAGCCGCGCAGGTTGAGCCTGGACAGACGGCCTGTTCTGGCGCTGCCGCTGCCCTCGCGCCTGGCGCGTTGCCCAGGCCCTCCCCGCAGCTGAGCGAGGAGCCTTCCCCTCCCATTCCTGTTTCGGGGGCGGAGGTGGAAGGCAGAGCGTTCGGTAGAGTGTTTTCTTTGTTGCAGCGGAGCGCGATGGTCACCCCGCCTGCGCCCTCGTCGGGTATAGGCGAGGTGGGCGTTGCGCTCGCCAGCGATGCTTTCGATCTTGGTTCTGGCAGCTCGGATGCTCCTGCTCGTCGGTTCTCTGCGCCCGCCCACTCTCTAAGAGAGATGTCGTGCCAGGCCCGTCTCGAGCTCGAGCGGCAGGAGGGCGTTGCTCCTCCCTTGGCCCCACGAGCGTGCGATTTTGATTCAGGCGGCTCAGACTGAATGGGTCGCCACTCGTGGAGGCAGCATCCTCCTCCGCTGCTGGCTCGCTACCTTGGTCAGTCCAAGGGTTTGGAGGCGTTGGCGTTGATGTCAAAAAACACTTTCCTCGCCGCGCTCGTTGGGACCTTGGCCGCCCGAGAGGTGGCGAAATGGCTGTCTCGCCGCGGTGCGATGCCACGCACAAGCTTTCTGGCAATTCCGTTCCCCCCGCCCGTGGGCGGCCCCCTCTCGCTGAGTCGACGGAGACGGGGGCCGCACGCGAGCTGCCTCCCTCCGCCGAGGGAGCGCGTTCCAGCCCCGACATCAGGCCGCGCCACCATTGGCTCTTGAATGCGTTATGGGAGGGCGGGTGGGAGCGTGCCGGGGCCTGCTGGCTCGTTCGGTCTGGACACCCTGACGCCTACTCATACGCACCCCCTTCGTCCTCCTCCTCCTCCTCCTCCTCCTCCTCCTCCTCCCAGCTGCTCCTGCTCTTTCTCTGTCCTTGCACTCCTTGCCCTCTTCCTCTCCTCTCTTCTCCTCCTACCTCCTCCCTCCTGGCTCCTCCTCTCTTGCTCTTTCTCCTCTGGCCTCCCCGTCCTCCTTCCCCCCTCCCTTCTCCCTCCCTTCTCCCGCCACTTGTCCCTCGCCTCCCGTTTGTTACCCTCCTGCTCTTTCGTTCTCCCTGTTCTTTCTTCACTCCTCAGGACCCCATCCATGTTCCTTTTCCTCCTTCTCCTCCCCATCCTCCTCCACCTCCTTCTCTGTCTCTAGCTACAACTGCCTCGTGTTCCTTGCTCCCTCCCTCCCTCCCATCCTTCCTCCCTCCTTTCCCCTCTGGTCCGCGGGGGTGGTTGCGACCAGCCCGCCGGAAGATGTCCAGGGCGAAGGCGAAGAGAAGGTAGTAGAAGTACCTGCGCGGGCGAAACGCCCCTCCAGGGGATTGATGGAGAAGGAGGACGAACATGATGCTGTTTGTCGATGATGACGGTGATGACGATAATGTTAATGATGGCGATGATGATGATGATGCTGATGCTGATGCTGATGATGATGATGATGATGCTGATGATGATGATGATGATGCTGATGACGCTGATGGCGATGATGGTGATGAGGTAGATGGTGAGTATGGTGGTCATGATGATGATGCCACTGCTGATGATGGTGATGATGGTGATGATGGTGATGATGACGATGCCGATACCGATGCTGATGCTGCTGCTGATGATGATGATGATGATGATGATGATGATGATGATGATGAAGATGAGGACGATGATGATGCTGCTGCTGATGATGAGGATGATGAGTAGGGAAAATATAGGATCGGACAGTGCAATGGGGTGCCACTGGTAGGGGGTACCACCTCTTCCTGGGAACCTGAGGCCGAAGAGGAGGTTGGAGGAGGAGGAGGAGGAGGAGGAGGAGGAGGAGGAGGAGGAAGGATCGAGGATCGAGGAGGTTCTGGATGCTTTCTCAGGCGTCTTTGGGAGTCCTGGGGGTGTCCTGAGGGGTCCAGGGAGGTCCGCTTCCAACAAACTGCAATGGGTCTTGAAACGTGTGGAGGGGCGTATAATGGCGTAGAATGTACCCCCGCGCCCACCCCCTAGGAGAAAGAATGGAATCGGCAGCCGTTGTGGTGATCGTGATCATGAGTAGGGCCGAATCCATTTTGTGGCGTTGCCAAGTTGCGGCAATCACGTACCCGTGTTGGCGGGCATGTTCTGTGACCCCTCTCGGGAACCCTCTGGGAGAGCCCTCGGGAACCCAACGGGGTTGGTGTGACCCCGTGTTAGCTGTTAACACCCTGGCCCAACGGGTTTGTGTGAACCCGTGTTGGCCATGACCACCGCTCCAATACAGAGCCCATGGGACGCGAACCAAATGGACGGCGCTTCATGATGATGGTATCGCAATTGTGACGGCGAAGAACTCTGGACAGTCGTGCCGTGGCTACGGCAGCGCCTGGAAAAACGCCGACGAGCGACCGACGGCGCCACGAGGACGACAGGCGACATCACCACACGAAGAGAGGCAAGCGGGCTAGGCGGGTCCCGCCTGGCCTGCCTCTTTGGCCCTGACGCGAGCGCACCAAGCGGCCATCCTCATCTCGTGGGCTGGGGGCGGTCGAGTCCTGGGCCGCAGAGTCTTGCAGCGAAGGGGGGGTCGAGGGGAACGCAAGGAGCGTGGGGCGGCACTCGCGGCGGGAAATTATGCCGTCGCCACCCGCGGCAAGGCCTTCGCGCCGGCGCGACCCAGCCGGCCTGCCCAACACGGAGGGCGACATGGGAGGTCCCGCGCGCGCCGCCCTGGCCTCGGGCGTGCCGCGCCGCCCGCAGGCTCCGCAACTGCCCACTGGCGGCGGACGGCCGAAGATGCCCCACAGTCATCTTGCGTAGGCGACAACCTGCAGAGTGGGAGGCGGCACGGAGATCGACTTCTTCGTGGTGTCTGGCAGTGGCAGCCTTGGAGCCTCGGTTCTGGGGGCCGCGCGCTTGGACAGCTCCCTGACCCCGCACTACACCGTGAGACTGCAGCTGGATGGCGCCAGGGTGCAGGAAAAAGGCACTCTACCACAGGGCGCCACGCGCCTTTCCAGCAGAGAGGCCAGTTGGGCCGCGGCGAGCGCCGCCCTGCTGGAAGGGTCTACTGCAGGACCTTGTCGACACGATCGGGGCCAAGGCTGCGCAGGCTTCGGCAGGTCGAGAGCCTAAGGTCTGTGTCGAGGAGCGTGCCCACTCAATCGCGGGACCACCGACGGGTGGAGGAGCCCCGACGTTTGAGGCCCGCCCTCTGAGGCCCCCGACGCGGGGGATGGTCGTTGCCCTCAGAATCGTTGCGGGGAGCTGCCGCGGGGGGCGCAGGAGGTGATCGGCCTGCCCGGCCGTTCGAGGGCGTGCTGGAGGACGACTTCGGCGACCACCCTGGAAGCCACGACGGACCGAAAGTGCGTGTCGCGCGTCAGGCGAACCGCGAGGGAAGCCTTTCCGCGGGGTGTGCTGGAGGGAAGTTGGCAGGTGCTTCTGGCAGCACGCCCTCCCCTCCAAAGAAGGCCGAGACGCCGCCCCAGTCGAAGCACCCCGCAGGACCCCGTGCCAGGCTTTCCTGGGGCGGGCACCCACGGGGCAGTCTCCTGGGGTGGGGGATCGCTGGGGGGGGGGGGGAAGAGCACTGCCACATGTGCTACGACCTCCTTGCCACCGCCCACTTCGAGCTGCCCTTCGGTCTTGGGGCCTGCCTACGCGCTGCCGATGGGAGTCAGCGGGGCTGCGCTCAGGTCGTTACGGGACAATTGGATGAGGACTGGAGAGAAGCTGTGACTGGCCTACACGTGGTATTTGCGGGCCAGGAAGGGGGCTCCCCCGTCCCGTCTGAGGGCGCCGGCTCAATGGACGGACAGGCCGCGAGGCCGCTCGGGCAGCTTGGCCATGGGGGCCCTCCCGAGGTCCGGTCCGATGGGTGTACCCCTCGGGCTAACCTGGAGGACGCCGTCGCCACGTTTGCGAAGGAGACGGGCACGAAAGGCAGGCCCAGCAGGACCGCGACCGCTTGGGTTGGTGGAGGTCGCGGGGAAGCAGAGGTCCCAGGTTTGTGGCGAAGCTGGGCTTCAGCGAGGTGGGCTGGAGACTCGCGTTCGTCAGCCTCGCGGAGCTGCCGACCATGATGACGTAGCTTGGGAAGGATATGGCACCGCCACTTTGGGCAAGCTCTACGAGCGCTTCGCGGGCTTGCTGGAGGACATCGCTGGCCTCTTCGATTGGCATGGGGAGGAGCAAGCTCGGCACGGAGGGCGCGGCGCGCAGCCCAGCTTCGTGGAGCAGGAGATCAGCGTCACGCGGCGGGGGGCACATGCCAGAGGGTGCCCGCGAGCGCAGGTTTGGCGAAGGATCGCCACAACGTGCTGGGAGCTGCTGGCCAGCAGGAGGAGGAGGTTGCGGATGCCGCACCTCATTCCGCGCGAGCTCGTCGCCCAGGCCGTGCTGCAAACCAAGCTAGGGGGGCTGGCCAGCCTGGACCTAGTGGGGGACATCGGTCTCGAGGTGGCACAGAAGGCGCTACGGCAGAAGGACCTGGCGCAGCAGCTCCGCTCAGTCGGGACCCTAAACTTCAGCGAGCTCCAGGCGCTGGAGGGCTACGCGCGCCGGGCGGCCCAGGCCTTCGACCAGAAGGCAGCCGAGCCCCGCGCCAAGGCCTGGCGGGAGTGGGCGCAGGCGGCCATTCGCGACGGTGGAGGAGCAGCGCACGGCTTCTGCCGAGCCCCCATGGGCTGGACGGCTGACCAGACAGCCGCGGGCCAACCTGCGGGCATAGCGGGCGCGCCGCAGGCGTTCACAGCGGAGTGCCAGCAGGTGTGGTGCCACGGCGTGGAGGACTTCGATGTCGAGGAGATGCTGCCTGAGGAGATGCTGGAGGAGGCGCCGCAGCCGCCGGCGCCGCGCGACATCCTGGACGCCGCGCGGTCCTTCAAGAAGAGCGCTGCAGTGGGGGTCGACAGCCTCAAGCCGCACCGCTTCGGCTGCCTCTCCGAGGACGGCATCTTGGCGCTCAGCCTGCTGCTGCATCTCATCGAGACGGAGACCAGGTTACCCACGCAGATCGCGGAGGTCTTCATTTTCTTCCTGGCCAAGCCCGACGGCGGCTGGAGACCGATCGGGTTGATCGCGTCGCTGGCCAGGCTGCTGGGCAAGGTGCGACACCAGGAGGCGAAGCGTTGGGAGCAGGCGACGGACAGAGGCTACTTCTTCGGCGATGCTGGGTAGTCCTGCGAGGTGTGGCTCCAGAATTTCGATGCGGACCGCTCCGCGGCCCTGGGCCAGGTCTCCGTCTCAGGGTTACTCGACCTGAGCAAGGCCTACGAGAGGGTCACGCACGGCGGGATGGTGGTGCACGCGGCGATCAGGGAGGGCTTCCTGCTGAGGAGGATCAAGATCCTGCTCCAGCTCTGCGGAGGCAAGCGGAGGCTGTGCTTGGACCGCTGGAAGACGGAGGCGTTCCAGGTAGCCCTCTCGCTCTTGGCAGGATGATCCTTCGCAACCGCGCTCTTGCAGGTCGTCCTCATCCAGCCGCTCGACGCGATGCTGAAGGCCTGGCAGTCGGTGAAGGCCTACGCGGTGGTCGACGACATCACGCTGGCGGTCCACGCTAAGAGAGCGCAGGCGGAGCACAGATTGGTCGGGGCCACCCGCACTCTGTGCCAGAGCCTGGAGGACATAGGTTTCAAGATCTCGACGACCAAGGGCCAGACCCTCAGCTCTAATGGGGAGGTTGCTCGCCGTGTGGAGGGCAGGCTCAGGCGCTGGCAGTTCAGGCGCGCGAGGGCCACGAAGAACCTGGGCATGGACTTCGCGATGTCCAGGAGGGCGCCCTGGCGGGTGCTGCGCCAGCGGATCAACCGCCTCAGGCAGCGAGCAAAACGCTACATGGCCTTGCGGAAGGCAGGAGCCAAGAAGCTCTCCCGGGTGTTCAGGACGGGCGGCTTAGCCTCGATGTTGCACGGCACCAGGATCAGCGGGGTGCCCCCGCAAGGGCTGCAGCGTGCCCGCGCGGTGAACGGGAAGGCCTTGACTGGCGAGATAGGCAGCAGGTCTCGGGCGGTGCTGTTCGCGCTGGAGGAAGGCCGAGCTTGGAAGCGTGACCCCGCCTACGCCGCGCACGAGCTTCCCCTAAGGGCGTGGGCGAAGGCTGTCTTCCTGGGGTACAGGCCCGCGGCGGCTTTCAAGAAGGTGCTGGAAGTGAAGCTCGACAACTGGGGCGACGTCACAGGACCTGCGGGGGCAATCTGCCTCTCGCTGGAGCGCCTTGGCTGGACCTTCAGGGCGTGGCACCTTTCGGGGGGCGAGCAGGGCCACGTCATGGAGCTGCAACTCTTCACCCCGCGAATGATCGCCAACTCGGTGGAGGCGGGGGTCTACCGCTACCTGATAAGGCAGGTGGCCAAGCAGGAGGGCTTCGAGCAGCTGGAAAGGCGGGCGCCCGACCTGGAGCCTTTCCGAACCGCGCTGGCGGGGCTTCGCCGCGACGGCAAGCAGGAAGAGGCAGCGCTGCTGGATGCCCACATCGCAGGAGGGCTCGTGGCGCAGAGCGGCCTCTACGAAGATCGGGCGGCGCTCAGCCCGCTGTGCCAGTGGTGCGAAGGGGCGACGGGTACGGCTCACCACTGCCT
Organism: Prorocentrum cordatum; assembly: GCA_963575745.1. Taxonomy (NCBI): domain Eukaryota; class Dinophyceae; order Prorocentrales; family Prorocentraceae; genus Prorocentrum; species Prorocentrum cordatum. The sequence goes on from CAUYUJ010016615.1 coordinate 670,176, forward strand.
CTTCACCTATCCCGCGATCGTGACTTGGGCAGCCGAGCTGGGATTCCAGAGCGTGGCGGTCGCTGGGAGAAGCGCGCCAGAGGGCGAACTCGGGCTGACGCGTGGCCTGATCAACCTGGGGATCGACCAGGCGCCGCCGCCCAGCATGGACGAGAACTACCACAGGGCTGGGCTTGCGCGCCACGAGTGCTTCAGGGGCGTGATATGCATCGACGGCTCGGCGATGTGTCCCGAAGTGCCCAAGCTCACTCGCACGGGGTGGTCGGCCGTGATGGTGGATGGCGTCGGCTCGGTCCTCGGCGGCATGTACGGGCGCGCGCCTGGATGGATCCAGGAGATCGGCTACGCCGAAGCGTGCACCCTGAACCGAGTGCTGCAGGAGGTGGGGCCCGAGCCAGTGGTCATCTACACGGGCTGCAAAGGGGTCAGGGACGAATTCATGCGGGGGCCCTCCAATGCTGCGGGCACGAGCACAAGCATGCGGACTTGTGGAGACAGGTGCTCCACCAGGTCGAGGAGCTCGGGGACGAGTTCGTGGACCTGCGGTGGGTGAAGGCCTGCACCAGCTGGGCCGAGGCGAGCCGCCGCGGCACCACCCTGCAAGCCTTCGCAGGGAACCGCGAGGCGGACGCGAAGGCGCGACTGGGAGCGAGGCTCCACCCAGGCTAGCAGCTGCTCGCGGAGCTCGACGGCCGCTGGACCTCGCAAGCCGTCGCCTGGTGCGCCCACCGTGGGGGAGTCCTGAAAAGAATCGCTGGTCTCGTTGGCCTGACAGGGGCCCCCTCCCTGGTCCTCGGGCTCAGGATCCCGAAGCGCTCCTCTTGGCTCGGCCCGACATGGGCCACCAACTGTGCAGGCTCGGTCGAGCTTGGGGCTGTTCCGTTTGCGGGGTCCGACGGGCTTCGAGGGCCACGGTTATTTCCAAGAGATCCCCAGGACTCTCCAGGTCGGTTGCCCAGTCCCACCCATCCCATAGGCTGTGGGTGATTCGGGGTGGGGGCGACGGGCCTGGAAAGGGGTCCTACGGGATGGGGGGGGACACCATCGTTTTCTGCAGGACGTGGGGGGTCTATTGGGCGCCGACAGGTTCATCTCCTGACGGACTGTTGTGTTCCCCTGGCCAGGACGAGCCGCGACGCGGCAAGGCTCGCGCGCAAGGCCCTCGACGGGCTCCCGAGTGGATGCTACTGGGGCTCCCCCTTCCCAGTGTCTAGGGCGGCGGCGGCTGTCTAAAACCCAGGGGCCCTCGCCCGCGCCAGGTCTCTCTTTTTTCTCTTGGCGGGCCTTGGGTTTTCTCCCGGTGAGTTTTCGATCCCGATTTAAGGGAAGTGGCTGGCTTGCGGAGCGGACCGCCTCTTTTCAGGAACTAGAAGAACAGGAGGAGGAGGAGGATGAGGAGGATGATGAGGAGGAGGAGGAGGAGAAGGAGGAGGAGGAGGAGGAGGAGGAGGACGGGTCGCCTAAGCCCTTCGGAGAAACCCTCCAGTGCGCGAAGAGTTTTCAAGGCCACGGCTAGCCTCGGCCACGAGGCAGGCTCCCCGACCAAGGTCTGAGGAGCGGCCCGAAGACCAGAGCCCTCTCAGAGCCAACAGTGGTCTTTGCTTCAGCGTCGTAACCTCATGGGGGTCCGCTGTGTGGCAAGCTCCCCGTTGTCTCGCATGCACAACGCCCGCGGCGGCGCCGACCGCGAATCCTGCTCAAAATGGGCGGGAACTGCTGCTAGTATTCGTGCCCATCCTTCCTGCGTCCGTTCCGATCGTCCCGATCCCTGGGGCTGGGGACCCCTCCCAATGCCGGCTTGGCGGCCGAGCCGCCACGTCGCTGCGCTGGTGCCCCGGCCAAGCAGGGGACCTCGCACGCTCCCCGCAGGCGGTGCCCGCCCGACAGCGGCGCCACCGCTGCGCCGGCAAGCTCTGTCGGCCGCGCGCGGGAAACGGAACGGGCTCGCCCTCGCCCCGCAGACAGTGCCGAGCCCCAGGGCTGGCGGGGGGACCCCGTTCGCCTTTCCGCTTGGTCTCGCACTCGGCGCTGCTGTGGACCCGAGTGGGAGTGCGATCCGCCGCCCCCCACCTGGTGCCCCCCGACGACTGCGGGGATAAATGGTCTCGAGGGTCGATGGAGACTCGGAGGCGAAGCTGCTGCCGGCGGCGTCGTCGTCCACCCCCTCCCCTTCCTCGTCCAGGGCCCCGAAGTGCAGGCGTAGCACCTCGGAGCTGGTAGCCCAACGGTCGAGCATGTCTACCGCCTCGGAAACTTGCCCCCGCCTGCTATGGCAACGCGAGCTCTCGCAGTCAACGTATTGGCAAGGGATCTGGCTTCGATCGGTGGGCAGCCTCAAGGAGGGCCGCGCCCGACAGCCAGGGCGGGATGGCCGTCGTACCGAGGACCTCCTCCCGCACACGCTGCCAGGCCTCTCGCCGTGCTGGGGGCTGTTGGCTCCTTTGGCGTCGGAATCGGCGCCGTCGGCTGCGGCCACTTGGTCTCGCTTCGCTGCAGCGGGCCGCGCGTCACTGCCGCGCGCCCCCAAACGCAGCGAAAACCGACCCGTCGGACCCAACGCGCCGTGAGGGGCCGAGGCGCGCGGCGACGGCCGCCGGCGAGCGCGCTTCACACCTTGGAAGCCAGGACTGCCGTGGAGCCCTCGGGGGCCGCGTCCACAGCGAGTGCCTCTGCCTTGACGCGGCGCGGCGGCGGCGGCGCGGCGCAGCGCCCGGGCCCCTCCGCGCGAGCTGCCGACGGTGGCGGGGCTCTCGCAGCCCGAGGGAGCGGGGGTCCCACGCCATGCCCCGCACTCGAGCGCCGCAGCCGCGGCGCCTCTCACACGGCCGAAGAGCCAGGAGGAGGAGGAGGAGGAGGAGGAGGAGGAAAAGGAGGAGGAGGAGGAGGAGCAGGAGGAGGAGGTGGAGCCCCCCCCGGTCCATCAAGCCCACGGCCAGCCTGGCCGCCGCGTCGCGTGTGCGAGCCCTCGTGCTGCCCCCGAGTGCTTGCCCTGTCGTCTCCTCCCAGGTTTCGGAAGGGCGGCGGGGCCTGGTCCTCCAGGGAAGTGAAAAGACCGTGGGGTGCGGTAGCTACGTGAAGAGACCTCGGGGAGCGATGGGCAGGACACAGGGGTACCCTTGGTGTTGCAGGATTGACCTGCTGGTCATACCTGGCTGCGCTCAGACATCCGACGTCAAGATTTTTGCGCAGCTCGGCTCCCCCAAAATGTGGACCCCTTCCCTGGGACCGGCATTTGATCCCGCATCGTTTATTGACGGTCCAAGGGCCCGGCACCCGCCCACCCCCCAAAAACCGAAAATGGCGAAAAAGCGTCCGTCGTGTTCTTCGCCACGCGAGGAGGTCAGAGGCTGTACGTCCCGATCTGGCTTCCACCGAGTGCGGCTAAACCTTCGTCGACGAGACGTGGAAAGGTGTGCTTCCAATCCTGACCGCCTGGGTTGTCACACTCCAGGTCGGCAGCCGGGCCCTTGCCCTCGCCATTAAGGATGGGCGCGGCAGGCGCGTGGGCGGGGGAGGAGGTGGCATTGCCAGTAGCAGGAGGCGACTAAACGCAAGCAGCATGAGCTCTTTCCACGAGGTGTGAGGTCTGCTCATCTTCACCTCCTTGATCCTCGCGGGCCAGGTCAACCAGACCGCGCACCTTTTCTACTGAAGCTGGCTCTGAAGTGCTACTGCCTCTTTCCGACTCCCTCCCCAGCCGCCGTAGCGGTTTGAGGCCCGCTGGCAGCCGCCACCTTGCGCACGCCCTTGCCACGCGGGAGTCTGCCATCGTGCACGGAGTCGCCTCGCCCTCTGCGGCGTTTCTTGCCTTAGCGTTGGCGCCCTTCGCGGACTCATTGCGCTCCCAGCGCTTGCGCATCGTGGTGGCGTCTCGGAATGGTTCTGGTCCAATAAGCCCGGCCACCGTCTCCATCAAAACGGGGCGATATGCCACATGTGGGTTGGACTTGGCCATTTCCGTGGTCAACCCTTTTGTAACATGGTTGCCCGGGTGGTGCCCAGATGGTGTCCGCGATTCCCGTGGGCCTCTTCATCGTCCTTCTGTGCGTGGTAGTATGTCGTGGTAGTGTTTTTTCAAGTCAGATGTTGTGTTCAGGAGGCCGTTGCCAAATTCCAGCTTCGCATCCTCGATCACCAGCATCGCAACGGCCTGGAACAGAGGCATGGCAGCCGAACTCCCAGAGCCCGTCGAAGAAGAAACTGCCTTCCGCGTCTTGTTCTCGCTGAAAGCCTTGATAATGTCACCGTCGGACTCCATTGCCATCGGAGGAAGAGGAGGAGGCGGAGGAGCATAATGATGGAGCGAGGAGTGTGGGTGGGGGGGGGGGGGAGGGAGGAGGGCGGAGGGGATGAATCAGGAGCCTGGAGGGGGAGGAGGAGTGGACGAGGGTGGGGAGGCGTGAGAGGAGAGGAGGGTGAACGACGAGCAGCGGGAAGGAACGAGAAGTGGTAACGGCGCCCTCTCCCTCGAGGGGTGTTTCTCCGTCTGCTGATCTCGCACCATCGGACCTACCACCTCTTCAGGCAAAGGACCACAGGTATGATGCTGACGATGCTGATGCTGATTGTGACGATGCTGATGCTGATGGTGATGATGCTCGGGTGTCAGGGAAGGGGAGAAACATCAAGAGGTGGTAGTGGAGGGGGAAGAGGAGGGGGAGGAGGGGGAGGAGGAGGAGGGAGGGCGACGGGGACGAGATGGACCGTGGATGGGGGAGGAGGCGATGATGACGTCGACGATGACGACTGGGAGGAGCCAACTCTTTCGGCTGCCGAGGCGGGCGCCGCCGCGCGCCGCGGCGAGGACCGGGGGGCTGCGGGCGCCCCGTTCGCGCGCGGCCCCGCTCTGGAGGCCCGAGCACCTCCCCGCTGGCGGCGCGCAGACGTTTTGTTGCTGTTGTTGGTTGGTGTAGCTGTTGTTGTTGCTGCTGTCGTTGTTGTTGCTGTTGCTGCTGTTGCTGCTGTTGCTGTTGCTTTTGCTGCGACTGCTGTTGTTGCTGTTGATGCTACTGTGGTTGCTGTTGTCGATGTTGATGTCATTACTATTGTTGTTGCTGATGTTGTTGTTGTTGATGTTGGTGTTGTTGTTGCTGTTGGTGTTGGTGTTGTTGTTGTTGTTGGTGTTGTGGTTGTTGTTGTTGTTGTTGTTGTTGTTGTTGTTTGGTGTGTGTTGTTTGTTGATTGTGGTTGTTGGTTTGGGTTGTGGTTGTTGTTGTTGGCTGTGGTCCTTGGCTTGTTGTTGTTTTGGTTGTTGGTTGTGGTTGTTTTTGGGGTGGTTGTCTTTATTGTGTTTGTTGGTTGTGATTGTTGGTGTGGCTGTTGTTGGTGCTGTTGTTGTTGTTGTTGTTTGGTATTAGTTGTTAGTGATTCGTTGTTCGTTATGTGCTGTCGTTGATGTTGCTGCTGTTGTTGCTGCTGTTGTTGTTGATGGTGATGTTGCTGTTGCTGCTGTTGCTGGTGATGTTGATGTTGCGATTGCTGTTGTTGTCGATAGTGCTGTTATTGTTATTGTTGATGGTGATGTTGTTGGTGTTTTTTGTTGTTGTTGGTGTTGCTGGTGTTTCTTGTTTATGCTTGTTGTTTGTTGTTTGTTGTTGTTGACTGTGGTTGTTGGTTGTGGTTATGGTTGATGTTAGTTGTGGTCCTTGGCTTTTCGTTGTTGTGCTCGTTGGTTGTGGTTGTGTTTGTTGTGGTTGCTTTTTTGTTGTGGTTGTCGACTGTGATTGCTGTTGTGGTTGTTGTTGTTGAGATTGGTTGTCGTGTATTGTTCGTTACTTGTTGTTAGTTGTTTGTTGTTGCTGTTGAACATTATTAATTCTAAAGAATAATTATTGTTGGGACCCCTGGTGCACGGCCCCCCTGCGCCGCCTAGGCCGCAGCTACATTTTCATAATTTTCGTGAGGAAGCCTCAGGTAATACGATGTCATCAAGATCCGGTTGTTTTGTTGTAATCCGTTTTCCCTTGCAAAAAACACTATAAAATGACATTTCTTGTTCTAATATAATCAAATTTCAAGAATCCCTTGCAAAAAATAAGGTAAAGTGGACATTCGCGCGCGCAAGACGAAATCCTTCCAAAAGCTTAGTGTTCGGAGCGATTTTAACATAAAAACATCAAAAAACCAATGGTTTTTCAACAAAAAAATGTCAAAATCTCATCCCGCGCGCTCTTGCGGATTCGTAGGAAAACCAACACTTTTTAAACATTTCTGTCAAACGGGCTTTTGCGAGCAACTTTTTCGAACTTCTGCGACAACGGTTGCGCACCTGCCAGGGCCATCATCCCTGTCAAATAATACCATGCGGGACACATTCGTTTTTTCTTCGCGCGCGCACGCCGAAATCTCCAAAAACCATTGGGCTTCTTAAGAATTTTAGCACCGCGCATCATAAAATCACACGAATCGCACCGTAGGTCCTCGAAAAACACCTGCACGACTTTTCAAAATTTCCACCCGCGCGCGCTGTCCGAATCCTAAAAAAACCAATGGTTTTCCAACATTTATGTTACATGAGCTCGCGCGAGCTACTTTCGCACGCTCTTGCAACGGGGTTCGCGCGCCTGCCAGGGGCCAGAATCCCTTGCGGTTGCGCCATATGTTGCGCCCTCGGCCGCCAGTGGGTGTGTACTCCACGCCAGTGTAGTAGCCACGGTCGTCCGCAGGCCACGAAGTGAAGTGTCCGAACGTCATAGGGCGGGAAGCTGGGTGTGGGTGGTGGCGAAGAGTCGTGTGGATATTTGGTAGAGCTTGCACTGCCCCCCCACAAAGTGGGGGTATTGGCTGGCGTCGCATGAAAACCCTGGCACTGGTGAGAACACTGAGCGTTCGGGTAAAGTGATTGCTGTTGTTGTTGTTGTTGTTGTTGTTGTTGTTGCTGTTGTTGTGGTTGTTTCATCGGGGGGCGGCGCACCGAGGACGGAGGATTTGTCTCTCGAGCCTCGACCCTGCAGGGATTTGTTGCCCCTCGGGCCTGGTGCCTCGAGGATCGAGGGCTTCTCTTTTGCTCCACGCGCCTCGGTTACACGGTTTCCCCCGGGGCCGTAGGCAAGGAGGAGGAGGAGGAGGAGGAGGAGGAGGAGGAGGAGGAGGAGGAGGAGGAGGAGTGGGAGGGGCAGGAGAAGGTGAAGGAGGGGGAGGGGAGGAGGAGATGGAGGAGGAGGAGGAGGAGGAGGAGGAGGAGGAGGAGGAGGAGGAGGAGGAGGAGGAGGAGGAGGAGGAGGAGGAGGGGTCGCCTAAGCCCTTCGGAGAAACCCTCCAGCCTCGGTCCTCGGGCGGGGGGGACCGACCATCGAGGGGAGGTTGCCGGACGCTTCCTGGGCCCACTCTTGGGCCCCCTTGGGGCGCGCAGGGGCGCACGGAGAACCGAGTGCGGAAGGGCTCGCTCGACTCCGCGATCCTCGAGCGGAGGGAGGATCGAGGATCGAGCGGACAGTTGTCGGACGCTCCCTGGGCCCGCTTCTGGGCCTACTTGGGACGCCCTCTCGTGGCCACGGCTGGCCAGGGACCAATCCGATCGGCAGCGCACAGGGACATCGGATCGGACCGGGATGTGACTCGGATCGGGCCGCACCGGCATGTAGCCAGGAGCGTATCGGTTCGGCCGCGCCCGGCTGCACAATAAGCGCTATGGGTTCATCGTGCCACATCGGATCGTCGCAATGTCGGAATCGAATCGGATCGGGGGCCAGCAAATATAGATATCGAATCGGACGACATGGGCCCTGTGCAGGGGGGACGGTTTCTGATGAGGGCTCAGAAGTGTCTCAGAAGCTTCTCGGAGGCCTTTAACAGGCAAGGGGGCTTTCAATAAGCCAGTTGTTTTCTTAGAAGGCCGCCCCTTCGCGCCGCCGATCCAAGCCCCAGCCCTGACCTTTGAAACCACAGAAACAGCACGACTCCTCCAGCTTCTCTGATCTCCTGCGACCTCTGGAGGCCTGCTTCGGCCCTGACAAAAAGCAGCCCGCGATGGGAAAACTTGTTCCAGGAATGGGGCGGAGAGCTCCAGAGGCCCGCGCCCTGAGAGAGAGAACACGGCGACGGAGGCACGGAAACTGGAGGTCCGACCTCCATCCCGGCGTGTGTTTTGATGTACTTGTTCTGTTCCCGGGTCGGACCAGCCTCGCGATCATCCCCATACCAGGCCCGAGGCAATGACAATCTCAAGGGCGTGCCCTCAAAGCTGAAAGAGTCCTCGAGGCCGTCACGGGGACAACGTGGTGCCAATTACAAGGGTAAGGCTATGCTTCATGTAGGCGCAAGTGACTGAAGGCAGAAATGTTTGATGAAATGCGAGCATATCAGAAGGCATTTATTTGTTTTGCCGCCTGAAGGAGCCCATGTTTGCCTTTAGCGGACACTCTTGCCTTCGGAAACATGCTGCGAACGAAACTTGCCCTCACACTTTCTTGTGACACTCCGTGCCTTCAACGAAAATTTGGGGACACCAGAAGATACTGATACCGTCACTCCCCGGACCTCTCCTGGGGTGCGCTCTGACCAGAATCTCGAGGCGAATCGAGCGGTGGCGACGAGGGCCTCCCAGGATGCCCCCCCAAACAGGGGAAAGAGAGGGAGGGGTAGCGGCATGGGTACCCTTTCCTCCTCTGAAGTCCTGTGCTTGCTTTTTCCTTCCTTCTCCCAAGGGTAACTTTTCCTCCGCGCTCCGCGCCGAACGCTGCGCGAGGCGCGGCTGGCAATCTTCGAGCCAGGAGAAGGAGGAGGAGGAGGAGGAGGAAGAGGAGGAGGAGGAGGAGAAGGAGGATTGGGAGGAGGATTGGGAGGAGGAGGAGGAGGAGGAGGAGGAGGAGGAGGAGGAGGACGAGAGGGAGGAGGAGGAGGAGGAGGAGGAGGAGGGAGGAGGAGGAGGAGGAGGAGGAGGGGGAGGAGGAGGAGGAGCAGGAGGAGTAGAAGGAGGAGGAGGAGGACGACGAGGAGGGGGAGGAGGAGCAGGAGGAGGAGGAGGACAAGGAGGAGGAGGAGCAGGAGGAGGAGGACACAGAACGCGGCCACCTTCGCACGCCCCCGTGGGTGGCCACTGGAACCTTCCCCCCCTCCATGTCTCGGACGCCTTCAGTGGCGCTCGGGCATCCGGCTCCGTCTGGACCGCCTCCGGCCAACTGGAAGCCATCCCCATCCTCGACGGCGAGCGAGGGGGGAAGCGAGAAGAAGGTGGCCTTCTCGGAAGGCTCGGAAATCCTCTGGCCTTCTGGGGAGTTTCCTGGGCCTTCGCCGAAGACATGGAAAACCTCTCAGAAGGCGCGAGGGCTTCTGAGAAGTCCCGCCGCCTTCTGAGAAGGCATTCTCCTTCTCACTTCCCCCCCTCGCTCGCCGCCGAGGAGCACCTCTGGCCATCTGGAAGCTATCCCTCTCCGCGGTCGGGTGGCCATCACGAGCGGCGAGCGTATCCACATCCACTCCCTCGCGGTCTGGACTCCAGGGCGCGATCCCGCGGATGCGCAGTCGCACGGGTACGTTCCGCGCGGGGCATCCACGAAAACACGCTGCGTGTCCGCGGGGTTGCGGCCCAGGGGCGGTGCCCGCGAGGCCGCGGATGCGGATGTTTTTTTCGCCCGCGAGGCCAGCGGGGCCCAGAAGCAACCGAGCATTATCCCCACCAGGTCAAGAGACGAGTGAGATCGACGAGCCACTCGCAGAAATCTGGAGAACACGCACGCGGGTGCATTCACATACGGAACAAGCGAATGCCACGCGCTGTATACACGAGCAGGGAGCCGTCATACCCAACCGCCACGCGAACTCTGGAAAAACATGCGGACACGTGTGTATCCAACTCTTGCCAAAACTGGCCACATCCGGCTTCCGGGTGCGTGCCTAATTCCAACACCTCTGGGGGCACCAACGTTTACATCAATTTCGGGTTCTGCCTTGACATCCGCCAGATTTTCGCCGACGCATCCGTCCTTGTTGCAACTTCCCCCGACTTCCGCCGAGTATGAGAGGTAAACCTTCGGCTCTTCGAAAACCAGGCCATCTTGGGAGCACCTGGCGCGATCTCTTACAACAAAATCTCTCTCTCTCTCTCTCTCTCTCGTTATCTTACACAATGTTTGTTTATTCCCAGCTTCGGCTTTGCCCGAGGGTTCCTTACATGTTTGCGAAAGACCGTTGGGCGCTGGGCCAGGTGGTCACCAGCCTTCCCCGCGGTCCCCAAATCTTGTTTCCTTGCTGGGGCCTTCCCCGGGGGTTCCATGGTCTTGTTTCTTTGGCCTTGGGCTCCTGAGTCTTAGTCCTTGCCTCCCTTCCTCGGGTTCCTCAGTCTTGTTCCCCAGGTTCTCCAATCTTGTTCCTTGCTTGGGCTCCTCGGGTTTCCCGGTCTTGTTCCTCGCTTGGGTTCCTCGGTTTCCCCGGTCTTATTCCTTGCCTTCTTTCCTCTGGTTCCCTGTTCTTGCTCTTCGGGTTCCCCGGCATTGCAAAGAAATGCCAAGCAATGCCAAGCAACGCCAAGCACTGCGAAGAAGTGCGAATCCATGCAAAGAGCTAACACGTAATGACAAACAGTGTCAACCAATGCCAGGCAATGCTAAGCAACGCCCAGGAATGCAGAGAACTGCCAAGCAACGCCAAATAATGCGCCCGTGAAATAAGAACCTTACCCCTAGTCAATTGGGGTCGGGCCGGGTTCATAGTTGTTCTTTCTCGCTCTCGCTTTGCCTTCTCTCTCGATCATCATCGTCACCACCATATGCTCTAAACCTTGACTGTATCGGAGGTGAGGGGGTGAGATCGAAGTGGAACGGAGAGCCCCCCTACCGGAAAATCGGCTTCGGTTTCGTGTCCGTGCGTGCCGTGCGTGCGGGCGAGGCGAAACTGCGTGGGCAGGCGAGAAATGTCCCGCCCCTGGCTGAGGCGCAACCGGACCAAAAGTCTCCCTTCCGGCAACCAATGCCGCGCGGTGTCCCGCCGGTGTCCCGCCGGTGTCCCGTCGGTGTCCCGATGATGATGCTGATGATGATGACGATGTTGATGATGATGATTATGATGGCCACGGTGGCGATGATGATGGTGTCCCGAGGATGATGATGTTGATGATGCTGATGTTGCTGATGATGATGGTGGTGTCCCGATGATGATGGCGATGATGTAAATGATCCGAATGATGTTGATGGTGATGATGAGATGATGATGATGGTGATGCTGATGATTAAAATGATGATGATGGTGTTCCGATGATGATGATGTTGATGGTGAGGATGATGATGATGAGGTGATGATGATGATTTTGATGGTGGGGGCCCGATGATGATGCTGATGTTGATGATGATGGTGCCCCGATGATGATGATAATGATGATGATGATGATGATGGTGATGCTGATGATTGTGACGACGATGCTGGTGTCCTGATGATTATTTGGGGATGATGGTGTTGCTGATGATGATGATGATGATGATGGTGTCCCGACGGTGATGAGGTTGATGCTGTTCATTATGATGATGAGATGGTGATGATGGTGTTCCGACGATGATGATGATGATGATGGTGTCCCAGTGATGATGAGGTTGAGGATGATGATGGTGCTGATGATGGTGTTCCGATGATGGTGATGCTGGTGATGATGATGATGATGGCCATGGTGGTGATTATGACGGTGTCCCGATGATGATGCTGCTGATGATGCTCACGTTGCTGATGATGATAACGGTGTCCCGATGATGATGATGCTGATGATCCTGATGATGTTGGTGATGCTAAGATGATGAGATGATGATGAAGATGATGGTGTCCCGATAAAGATGATGATGAGGTTGATGATGATGCTGTTGATGATGATGATCGTGATGATAGTATCCCAATGATGAGGATGTTGGTGATGATGATGACGATGATGGTGTTCGATGGTGATGATGTTGATGATGAGGATGATGATGGTTTTGATGGTGGTGGCCCGATGATGGTGATGCTGATGTTGGCGGCGACGATGGTGTCCCGATGATGATGATGATGGTGATTAGAATTGTAACGATGATGATGGTGCCCCGATGATGATGTTGTTGATGATGATGTTGCTGATGATGATGGTGTCTCGATGATGATGATGCTGACGATGTTGTTCATGATGATGATGACGAGATGATGATGATGGTGGTGCTCCAATGATGATAATGCGGGTGCCCCGATGATGATGAGGTTGATGATGATGATGATGGTGACGATGATGGTGCCCCGATGAGGATGGTGGTGATGATGATGTGGATGATGATGGTGATGATGATGAGGTTATGATGATGATGGTGTCCCGATGTTGCTGATGATGATGTTGATGACGTTGATGATGATGCCGTTGATTGTGAGATCTGGTTTGATATCGATAGTGAGACCGAATGTGAGATATATTGTGAGATTGATAGTGGGATCGATCGTGAGATCGATTGTGAGATCGATAGTCATATCGATTGTGAGATCGATCGAATGGAATATATCGATTGATATCGATTGTGAGGTCGATCGAATGAGATCGATCGAGCGAGACCGTTCGCGAGATCGATAGTAAGATCGATAGTGAGACCGATCGAGTAAGACGTTGGTTCCTCCCCCCCCGAACCTCCTTATCACCCGAAGGGTGGTCGTATAGGTGTATATGTATATATATATATATATATATATATATATATACCTATACCTATACGACCACCCTTCGGGTGATAAGGAGGTTGTGGGGGTGTAAGGGTGGGGGAACCAACATCTGATTCAATCGATCTCACTATCGATCTCACTCAACGGGACACCACGGGACACCATGTGCCACCACGGGACACCACGGGACACCGCGGGACATCTCTCGATCTCACTATCGGTCTCACTATCGATCTCATTGTCGATCTCACTCAATGGGACACCATAGGAAACCACGGGACACCACATCGATCTCAGTATCGATCTCACTATCGATCTCACTCAACGGGACACCACGGGATACCACGGGACACGTCGGGGCACCACATCGATCTCAGTATCGATCTCAGTATCGATCTCATTCAACGGGACACCACGGGACACCACGGGACACCGCGGGACACCGCGAGCCACCGCTGGACGGGCGGGAGGGGGATAATCATTTGTCTTGACTTATCCCTAGCAGCGGCGGACACCACGGGACACCAGCGGGACACCAGCGAAGCGAGACACCGCGGGCCATCGGCCGCTGGAGGAGAAACATTTGGTCTGGCCGCGGCCCAGCCACAGGAGGATTTCGGGACACCAGCGGGACACCGGCGGGACACCGCGGGCCACCGGCCGCCGGAGGAGAAACATTTGGTCCGGCCGCGGCCCAACCACAGGAGAATTTCCTCTCGCCCGCCCACGCAGCTTCGCCTCGCCTGCACGCACGCACGGCACGCACGACACGAACCCGAAACCGAAATCGATTTCCCGGTAGGGGGGGTCTCCGTTTCACGTCGGACTCACCCCCCAACCTCCGATGTAAAGTACAAGATTGCATTGTTGCATTGGCGCTGCGCGCCATGCGCCTTGGTCCCTGAAACTTAGTATGCAGGCGGAATGGCAGGAAGGTCAAGCCGACAATTCAACGATAACTCATTGTTGCCTTTTCTGGCATCGCCGTTGCAATAATGTTATTCGTTATCCTTCATCCATGTTTCTTTTTCCTCGTTCTCGTCACACTCTGCGTATTATCCTCACCCTCCTCAGCTCTTTTTGCGGAGGCTCCTCCTTGGAGAGCCTCTGGGGGCCTCACAACAATTTTTCAAGTTTTCTCAAGGCCTTCTGAAAGCCTCCTGGGCGTCTTCTGGGGGCCTCTGGGGACTTCCTCGGGCCACCCTGCCTCCAACCGCGGACTCACTGAACGACCGAGTCGAGATTTGGAATGCTTCGGAGGGTGTCTTGGGGCCATCATGGGCCGTCATGGGGCGCTCTCAGGCCATCTTGGAACCCTGTTGTGCCGTCTTGGGGCTCCCTTGGACTGCCTGGAAGCCCTTTCGGATGGTTGTGGGGCGATTCTCGGGCGGCTTTGGATGCCCAGAAGACCGCCGTCTTGGAGCGTCGGGAAGCCGAAAAGAGGAGATCCCCCAAATTCATCAAACTACCAGTAGAAAATCAATGAATTTTGCCTCTTGGGGCATTCTTGGGAGTGCTCTTGGAGGCTTGGGACTTGGAGGCTTGGGACGTTTCGGAGCGATCTTTTGGGGGAATGGCGGCTTCTTTGGGGTCGTCGTGGACCGTCTTGGGTCTGGGGTCGCTTCGGGAGCGCGCTGGAACCCCTGGAGCCCTCTGGCCGTCTTCGGGCTCTCGTGGGGTTCTCCCGGGTCGTCTGGAGGGCTGCCCGAGAGGCCCAGGGTGGGCCAAATTTGTTAAGGGGGAGAGGGGTGCGTTTTTTCCGGGGTCCCCGGCCTTCTAAACATAAATGAATAGGAAGGCGTATGTATGCACGACTGTATTGGCGCTTCGTGCCACGCACTTTGCGCCATACACTTTGGTCCGTCAACTTTCGCTCGCAAGCGTAGTGACACATGCCTACTTGCATACACTGTGTGGAGGAATACGTATGCGATTGCCCCCCGTGTTCGCTCTCGTACTTCTTTTCATCCATTCGCCTTTTTGACATGATTGCTATTTCTCTTCTACGTTCTCACCCATCCCTCTGAACTTTCCCCCGTCCTCCTGGTTTGTTTTCCCAGCCCTTGTGTTAGTTCTCGGCTTGAACGCTGTAGTCTCCGTCCTTCCTCCTCCTCGTCCTCCTCGCGGCTCCGTGGGGGGCTGCGAAGTGCACAGTTGTCGCCACCTTCGAGCACTCCTGGCAGGTCCGGCGGGGTTGAGGTCCACGCAGATCCAGCCGAAACCTCGCGGCGTTTTGGGCGGCTGCGAAATGCGCAAATGTCGCCACTTTCGTGGGCTGTTGGAAAGCACGGAGGGGTGGGGGTGCCACGCGCACTTCGCCGAGACTTCGCGGCTCCCTGGGGGGTTGCGAAGTGGGCAATTGTCGCCGCCTTCGCGTCGCTCCTGGGAGTCACGGCGGAATGGGGCGTCACGCACACCACGTTGACACTCCGTGGACCCTGGGGGGGGGGTGCGAACTGCGCAACTGTCGCCATTTTCGTGGGCTCCTGCGAGGCACGGCGGAATGGGGTGTCACGAATTGGGCAACTGTCGCCGCTTTCGTGGGCTTCTGGGAGGTCCAGCGGGGTGGAGGTCTACGCAGACCCAGCCGAGACCTGTTGTTTCCTTCCTCCCGAGTCGTTGCTCTCGTTGCCGCGCTCTTCTGATTTCACTTCTGGGTGCTTCTGCGCACTGCGCCACATGTCGGGAAATGTGTGGGTACGTCGCAAGGTAATTGGCGCAGCCTCCTTCATGGGGGAAATGTTGGCCATCTCTGGCGGTCTTAGTATTTTTTGGGGGACCGTCTTGGGGTCCTGCCGAAACTTCTTGGGGCTCACCTGTGCCATCTTGAAACAACTTTGTCTCGTCATTGGGCAATTTGGGGTTCTGGGGCCTCTTCCGCGATAAGCGTCCCCAAACGAACGAAGGCCAGTCGGACAATTCATGCGCTTGACGTTTGGGGATCCTCTCGGAGGTCTTCTTTGGGTCGTCTTGGGACGTCTCGAAAGTGTATGAGGCCACTTGGGGCTCCTGTGAGGTCGTCTTGGCGCCCCCTGGCTACTTCGGGCCCAGCTGGACCCCCGAATCCGAATCACGGGAGGGGTGGGGGTCTTGGCGAAGTGCGCAAACCGTCTACAACATCTGGCCAAAACAATGGGCCACGGCGTCGAATAAGATGATGTGACAAGACTGCTGTAATACCTTCGAGCTTGTCATGGAGAGGAGATCGCGGAACGACGGCCATTAAAGGAGCGAGGGGGTGGGTGGGTGGGTGGGGGCAGGCAGGAACAGCGCTGGAAAAAGGAAGGAGCAATGCGGGGGCGTGGGAGAAAGAATGACGATGGCGGATGATCGGGAATAAGCGGCGAAGGACAATGAAGAACGTGGAGGGAGCAGAAATAACTGTAGAGGACAAGCCAACATCCAGGAATGCCACCCGAGAGGGGGGAAGTGGGAGCTTGGAGCATACGGGCGGGACGAGAGATCATGGGCTGAGGCGGTATGACGGGAAGGAGGACGAGGAAGGGGGGCGAATAAGGAGAGAACAGGAAGCCAAGCCGTCCACAAGAGCCCCAGATGAAACCCAAGAAGCCCACGACGACTCAACCTGGACTCCGCGCCTCTTCTGGAGGTCGGCGGAATAGCGCAACCCTCTTGAGTATGGAGACGCCAGAAACTCCTTCGCATCGAACGCGTGGCCTTTCATCTTCACCACTGCTGGGTTCTCCTTCAAGACGTCCACAAGGATGCAATTGAACTCCTCCGCTAGGGCACCCGCGCCAATGTCGACGTTCTTCGCCGCGCGGAAATACTCGCCAAACTCAGACGAAGCAAGGGTGGACGCCGCTGGCCCTGACGTCGGCCCCGCCGGCCCGTAGCCCCCCGGAATTCCACGCGCCGCGCGCCGCTTTTGAAAAGGGCCTCGCATTGCCTCCGAAGATCAAGTTGGCCTTCTCCTTCGTTGCCATCTCCGCCGCGATGGCCGCGATCCTCGACGGCCACGTCGGTGGCGATATCTCGCAGACAGAAAATCTGCTGCCACCTTCCTGCTCCGCGGTGCAAGCGCATTTCATCTCGTCCTCCCCCTTGATATCCGCGCCGAGCTCCTCCGGCATGCGCGCGGCGAGGCTCGGCTTCCGCGCGAGCTCCTCGGACGTCCGCCGCGATGCGACTTCGCCGATAGTCATCGACGCGTCCTTCGCAGAGTCCGCGCGACACTCCGCGAAAATTGCTACCCTATGGGACCGGGGCCCCGCCCGGTCCACGCCCTCCTCTTTCTTGCAAGTGTATGCAAACTCACAGATGGTCCTGCAGTTTCTCCCGGGTTTTGTTCTTCGCCTCTGCGAAGTGCTTGAAGCCGTTCCGGAACGTGAAGAGGAGGCTCGGGCGCGCGGGCGATTCCGAAACCGCAGGCCCGCGCTCCGAGCCCGCCCCCCCGCGATCTTCGCCCCGCTACCCCGCGACCTCGCAGTCCGACAACTCCGGCCGGGAGGCGTCGCTAGTTGTCGTCGACGCGCGCCCCGCGTTGCTCGCGGCGTCGGCATCCATTCCGAACGCCGCGCGGTATTCCACCAACGTAGATCCGGACTCCCTGCTCAAGCGGGAGAAGTGGCCCCGTCTTTCCGAGTCGCCCATTGAACGACGGCTTCGCTTGCAGCGACCGATCGCGCGCGGGCCACCCCCTTGGCGAGAGCGCCCCCCGCGCGCAAGGGTATCCGCAGGGGGGCCCAGCGTGAATGGCCGAGAGTCTCATGTCCATAACGCTGAGGTAGTAACGATCTTCTCCAAGGCAGTACCTGAAGGCTGCCCGCGCAGCCTCGAGGGAGAACGAGGCGCGCGACCTCTGCCCGCCAGTCAGAGCTGCGTGCCTCGTTCGCCAAAATTCGCCGCCACTCCCGAGTGCGCCAGCGCCTCCGGGATCGCCCTGCTCGCCCAAGTGCCCTGCCGGGCGGTCCACGCGCAGAAACATCTCGCCCCTCTGCGCACCGCGCCCATTGAGCATGCAGTCGTGAGGAACGCCTGCCGAAGGTTGTCGTGCAAGGGGCGCCGGTTGAAAAGGGTGGCCGGCGACAGCGCCGGGGTGCAAGTCGCGCCAACTCTCGCGAGCGCCGCCAGATTCACCGGTCAATATTTGCCTCGGCATTCGGGCGGCGGCCCCATATGGCAGCCAACGGCCTGGCGACGCCATCTTCCTGCTCCTGACGGAAGAAACGCCGGGCCCGCGAGCGCAAATCCTCCGCGGTGCGATCCGCGGCAGCCTGCTGCTGTCTCCCTCGTGCGACTTCGTCGACAGCGCGTTCGTGCATGTCGACGTCCACGTGGCCCCTCGCCAGCGAGCCCTCCGCGCTGCCCGGGCCCTCGCTGTCGCCGCCCCCAAACGGCGTTGACTCAATGTGCGCCCGCGTGGTGTCCCAGAGCTCCAGAAAACAACTGCCCGCGGCGCCCTGCGCGCGCCCTGCCGGCCCATTGACGTCGCCTCGTCCCAGGCAGTATGTAATTGCTCAAGCAAGCGAACGCGGGCGCCAAGGCAGTGCGGAGACCCATGGGAGGTCGGGGTTCCGAGGAGGCCGCGCAATCTGCGCGCGCCGTCGCCCTCGGTCAGCACGCCGCGCGAAGTGCCCCCGGCGGTCGCGTCGGGAATCTGCGGGCCAGAGAAAGCGCGAACAGCTCTGTCATAATTTCCCACGCGCTGCAACTGCAAGGGGGCGCAGTCGCCGCGAACAGGAGCGCCGCAATCATCTCCCACCTGTCCCGCCTGGCTTGCCTCATCGCTGGCCATGCCTCTGACGCGTTCGCAGAATGCCTGCGGCGGGGCCCATGCGCTCGACTCCGCAAGATTCAGCCATGCGGCTGCGGACCACCGTGCGGGTCTGATTTATACCGCGCATGTGGATGCACATACGACTGCCTTGTACTCCCTCCCGATCATCCAGTGGGCTTCGGGGCAACCGCCAAGTACCCTGAGTCCGTCTCGTGTGGACGCTGCCGCTTCCTAATATGGACCACGTTGTGGTTCCCCTGATGACCTTGCAGAACCCCTCGCACCCCTCGCACCTAGCCTAGTGCCGCGACGCCCATACCTCCGTTCCCGTTACCAACCTCCGCGGCGCGCGCGCGAGGCCTTGACCTCGCGGCGAAGCCCCCGCGACCTGCAGTCGAAGCCTCCGCGGCTTGCCAGCGAGGTCTCCGCAGCCTTCTGGCGAAGCCTCCGCGGCCTGCTGGCGACGCCTCCGCGGCCTACCGACAAGGCCTTCGCGCCCTGCGCGCGGGGCCTCTGCCGCGTGCCGCGGAGGCCTCCGCGGCCTCCTGGCAAGGCCTCCGCGGCCTGCCAGCAAGCCGCCAGGTCCTCCGCGTTGCTGGGCGGCCACTCCCTCGCGTGACCAGACTAGACCTTCATCTGGACCAGTCCCCACGACCCACGACGGCGATTATCCTAGCCTGCAGCCGACCGCGCGCTAGATCTAACGTCACTCCACCCAATTCAAACCAGCTTGCCAGCGACACCTCCGCGGTCTGCCAGCGAAGCCTCGGAGACCTGTTGGCAAGGCCTCCGCGGCCTGCCAGCAACGCCTCCGCGGCCTGACGGCACGCCACCAGCGTTTCAACCAGGCGGACCCTCCCTGGCGCGACCGGCCTGTACTATTATCCTTGCCACTCCCTATTGCGGCGATCACCGTCGCCTAAGCCCGACACCTCGCTTGGCCTACAGCCCATCAGGGCCAGCCTACGCGGGCGGTCCTGCACGCGAAGCCCCTGCGGCCTGCGAGGCTTACGCATCCTGCTGGCGAAACCTCCGCGGTTCCCCAGCGAGCCCCCGCAGCCTGCCGGCGAGGCCTCCGCGGCCTGCGGCCTGCCGCCAAAGCTACCCTGGACTGCCAGCAATGCTTCCGCGGCCTGCCAACGAGCCACGAGGGCCCTCGACGTTCCCAGATAGCCACTCCCTGGCGCGACCAGCCTATACATGGGCCCATATTCCGACCTCTCGCTACGCCTAGAGCCCGTCCTCGCCAGCCCATACAAGCCACACTGCCAACGAAGCCTCCGCGGCCTGCAGGCACGACCCCGACGGCCGCCCGGCGAAGCCTCCGCGGCCTGCCGGCGAAGGCCCCGCGCCCGAACAGGGAGGCCACCGCGGCCTGCCGATGATGACGCCTTCGCGGCCTCCCGGCGAAAATTCCGCGGCATGCCGGCATGCCGCCAGGGAGAGCCTCAATCAGACGGCCTCTCCTTGGCGCCACCATCTTATACCTTCATCCTTCCCATCTCCTATAATGGCGATCACCCTGGCCTGCGGCCGACCCCTCGCTAGCCCTATAGCCTGGCCTCGGCGGTTACCCAGGCCACCCCGCCGGCGAGGCCTCTGCGGCCTGCAGGGCGGCCTCCAAGGCGCACCAACGAAACAGCCGCGCACTGCCAGCGAGGCCTCCGTAACCTGCTGGCGAGAGACCAGAGCCATATCTAGAGCGGCGTTCCTTGACGCGACCATCCTATCCGTTCATCCGTACCACCTCCTATGACGGCAGTTACCCGAGCATACAGCGGACCCCATCGATAGCCCTTAAGCACGTCTTCGCCACCCCATATGCCCTGGCCTGCCAGTGAAGCCTCCGCAGCCTGCCGGCGAGGCCACCACGGCCTGCCGGCGAGGCCACGACGCCTCCCCGACCTGCTGGCGCGGCCTCCGTGTCCTGCCAACGAGACCTCCGCGGATTGCCGGCGAAGCCTCCGCGGCCTGCCAGCGAACCACGAGGGCCTGAACTTGAGGCCCCACCCTGGCGCGACCAGGCTGCGCCTTTACACGTACCACTACCTGGCCATTACCCTGTTGCCTACGGCTGGGCCCTCGCTGGACTTTCAAGATGGCGTTATATTTGAACGAATGGAAGGCGATCCCTTGTAATGAATCGCCACCGTTTAAACCGTCTTCGCATCGTCCGGCGAGAACAGAAATGGGCGGGCGGTGAACGCGAAGCGACTTGAATTAAGGAGACACCAGAAACACGTGATTGCGCACAACATCCACGAACACACGAAAGTGGCAAAAGTTTCGCAGGTCGCGCCCCCTGGGGAGGACGATGTCTTACGTGGGCCTGCGCAAAACAACGCTCCGCTGGCCCTCCCATGAACGCACGCAAGTGGTGACAGTTGCGCAGGCCGCACCCCCCAGAGACAGCGATAATGAACTCACGAAACTGGTATCAATTGCACAGGTCCGCGGCCCCCAAAAAACGCTAGGCGAAATCTGGGTCTGCGTGAGACACCACTCCGCTGGACCTCCCCGCGGCTGACGAAATTGGCGGTAGTTGCGCAATTGGCAACCCCAGGGGGCGGCAAGGACTTATCTGGGTCTGCGTAAGACACCACTCTGGTGGACCTCCCAGTTTGCGGCCCCCCAACGGTCGGTGAGGTCTACTCTGGATCTGCGAAAGCGGCCACTCCGCTCGACCTCCCAGGAACTCGCGATAGTGGAGACTCTTTCGCAGCCGCGGCGCTGGACCTCCAATGAGCCCACGAATATGGCGACAGTTCCGCAGCTCGTAGCCCCCAAGGGACGACGAAGTCGAATCTGGGTCTGCGTAGGACACCACTCCGCTGGACCAGTCGGCGGCGAGTTCTATTCTGCGGCTCGCAGCCACCTAGGGAGGCGAGTCAAGAGGCGGGGCAGGCGGCAGAAAGAAGGGTAAGGAGGGAGGAGCCAGGAGGGAGGCGCGGAGGAGGCTTGGAGACCGCAGTGCCCCTGTTCAAAACAAGGGCCCATCATAGGAGAGTCGGGTGAATATCCGCCGGCCCCCTTAAGGGGCCACCAGGCTGTAGGCCCGTGATTCGCAGTTTCCTGTACCAGTTGTAGCTTGCAGTTTCCAGTGTTACAGGTTTGCTTCTTGCTGGTTACTGTAACTAGATGATTGACCGCGCGAGGGGGGGGGAGGCCCAAACGGGATTTTTTGCGTCCCCTGGGCGCGTTGTCTGAATTGCTGGGGGGGCTCGAAATCGACACCCCTCACGCAGATCCGCGGGGTCAGGGTCTAAAAACACATGGGATTTGCCACATTTCTGAAATTCGGTGCCACCCCTCACGCAGATCCGCGGGGTCAGGGTCCAAAAACACATGGGATTTGCCACATTTTTGAAATTCGGTGCCACCCCTCACGCAGATCCGCGGGGTCAGGGTCCAAAAACACTGGGGATTTGCCACATTTCTGAAATTCGGTGCCACCCCTCACGCGGATCCGCGGGGTCAGGGTCCAAAAACACATGGGATTTGCCACATTTCTGAAATTCGGTGCCACCCCTCACGCAGATCCGCGGGGTCAGGGTCCAAAAACACATGGGATTTGCCACATTTCTGAAATTCGGTGCCACCCCTCACGCAGATCCGCGGGGTCAGGGTCCAAAAACACAGGGATTTGCCACATTTCTGAAATTCGGTGCCACCCCTCACGCAGATCCGCGGGGTCAGGGTCCAAAAACACAGGGGATTTGCCACATTTCTGAAATTCGGTGCCACCCCTCACGCAGATCCGCGGGGTCAGGGTCCCAAAACACAAGGGATTTGCCACATTTCTGAAATTCGGTGCCACCCCTCACGCAGATCCGCGGGGTCAGGGTCCAAAAACACAGGGGATTTGCCACATTTCTGAAATTCGGTGCCACCCCTCACGCAGATCCGCGGGGTCAGGGTCCAAAAACACATGGGATTTGCCACATTTCTGAAATTCGGTGCCACCCCTCACGCAGATCCGCGGGGTCAGGGTCCAAAAACACATGGGATTTGCCACATTTCTGAAATTCGGTGCCACCCCTCACGCAGATCCGCGGGGTCAGGGTCCAAAAACACATGGGATTTGCCACATTTCTGAAATTCGGCGCCACCCCTTACGCAGATCCGCGGGGTCAGGGTCCAAAAACACAGGGGATTTGCCACATTTCTGAAATTCGGTGCCACCCTTCACGCACATCCATCGCAAGGCGTGGTAACCCAAACTGCGAGAACTCCCGCGGCCCTTTAATCGCAAGGTGTGGTAACCAAGCCCGTAAACCATACACGTCTTACCAATCGCCAGGTGTGGTAACCCCTCTTGTGATCAGTTGGTTTTGCTGATTGCGAATCGGCTTCGCATGAAGTTTCGATACTGCTTCACGACAGCGCCAAGACCTCATGACTTAGCTCTTCCATGGCCCATTCTCCGAGAGAGGGGGCCGGCGGCAGGGGGCGAAGCCCTTACGGATAAGGATAAAAGTTTGCATGCAGACATATTCGCATTAGCGCTTCCCCGAATCAAGCTCAGCTGCGAGTATCGGCGGCCGCCCTCGCTGTCTTTGCTGCTGGGCCTTGTTTAGTAGCGTGTATGGTGCACTTGTTGAACATGTGGTGCACTGTAATATGTCACAGTGGTAGTTCAACGTGACTGCTTCAAGCACACATGCAAATCGTGCGTGACGGATAACAAGCACTGATTCGAAAACCGCCAGATTGTTCGATGGTTTCAGACTTGTGTGTCGAGACTGTTGTCTAAGATTCTAAGAGCCTGAAGCCAGCTATGATGTGTGCATTAAGCACTATTTTCTTTGCCACTTGTGCTGGGAATGCTTCTTCCGCATGGTAGCAGTTTGAAACACGCATTCGATATTGCATTCGTCTGCCCATGCGTGCAACGACAAACGTCTTCTCCGATACGTCCCACTGATATTAGGCTTGGCTTCAGCAGTGTTGAGTTATGTCCAATATGTTTGAACACGTCGGCTTCAACCTGAGTGGGCTCACTCACATTAGAGTTACATGGTTTGCTCCAACGGCTAGGAGCTTGTGGTTCTAGCCGTCCTCCTCATCAACCTGTTGATCCTCCATCCTCCTCGTCCTCCTTCCCCCCTTCCCTCATTCTCGCCTCTTGTTCCTCACATGTTATCGTACGCACCTCTCTGAAGAAATCGAGCTCGGAAGCGATTTTTGGTGAGGCCCATATTGCATTAGCCCGGGAACGCGCAAGCAATCCGTGTGTACTTGTCTTTCCCCCTGGTGAGGTCTAGCTGGTTGTTCCAGGGTGCCCCTGGCCCTTAGCGTTGGCCGACTGGCGACGGCGCCGCTTGGACCGCCTGCACCATCAGGATGAACTGGTCCACCTCGACTGGGCATTCTTCCTCCTCCTCCTCCTCCTTCTCCTCCTCCTCCTCCTGGTGCTCCTCCGCCACCCCCCGCTCCGCCGCCGTCGTCGTCAAACCCTTCTCCTCCTCATCCTCTTCCTTCCCCCCTCCTCCCCGTCTTCTCCACCTACCTTCAACTCCAAGTCCTCTTCGTCATCGCCATCGTCGCCGTCCTCCCCCCTCCCCCTTTCCGTATTGCCCCTCGCTGTCTCTCCGTTCCTCTTGCCCCGCGCCTTTCCTTTCTCTCCGCTGTTTTCCTTCCTTCCCCTCGTTCTCCCTTCTCACCTTACCATTCTTCCCTTCCTCGCGCTCGTGCTTCTCCCAAGCCTCCTCCTTTACATCTTCCTCCTCCAACAACTCCACCATCTTTCGCGTTCTCGCCCTCCATACTGTGGGCACGAGTGCATGCCGCGGCCGTCAGGCCCAATGGATACCGGTACTTCCTGGGGTTCCCGCCTCGCGTTCTTGGGTGGGGATCGGTGGAAGCAAACTAGTTTCAATGAAGCGCTGCTGCACCTCTGCTTCCTCCTCCCCCTCCCCCTTCCCTAGGATCTGCCATCTGCGCAAGTGTTGCCGCTCTCGTGAACTCATGGGAGGTCCAGCAGAATGCGGCCTTGAACGGGCGAGAATGTCCACCTACCCTACCTGGGAGCTAGCAGCTGCGCAGCTGTCGTTATTTTTGTGAACTCCTGGGAGGTCCAGCGGAGACCGGCTTTCAAGGGGACTCAGATTTCCACCTCCCCTTCCTGGGCGCCTCCAGCTGATCAACTGTTGCCACTTTCGTGAGCTCCTGGGAGGTCCAGCGGGGTGCCATACATAATCGATCGCGCAGCTGTCGCCACTCTCGTGAGCTTCTCGGAG
>CAUYUJ010016615.1:699751-777251 GCA_963575745.1 Prorocentrum cordatum
TTCGCCCCGCGCGGGTTCCAGCAGCTCGGAAGGGTACCTTTGCAGTCCGTAAACTGTGAAGCTGCCCACCAAGTTGCTGATGGCGGTCTGTATGGCGAAATCGTCACCATCTCGCGCAACTTGGTCAGGGCACTGGGTAGGGGGAACCACCCCGTACCAACCCGCCTGGTAGCGGATTTCCTTGCCAACAAATAACTACTCCACACCCAGCCACCCAGAAGGACGGACAAAAAACATCAAAGCCCGAGCCGTCATAGAAAACGTGCCCTTCTTGCAACGGTAACGGTGCCAGTAGAATCTCTACCTTGAACTCCCAGCTGGGATCCCAGAGTGGCCGAGAGAACGCTTGGCACGGGTCGGGTAGTATTCCTCGGGCGAAACGTTCCTGCAGCTCCACAGGGCACAACGCCAGGCGACTGACAGGCACAGCGAGCTCCTGGGCACAGCGAGCTCCTGAGAACAAATTCTCGCCTCCAACCATGACGCGCAGGAAAGCGAAAATGGCGGTGGAAAAGCGTGCCAAGCTCTTCCCCACAAATCAGGCACTGACTCGGCAACATTGCATCGTGCTCGTGCAGGCGGAACTGGGTCCAGTGCGAGCCCCAGGCCCCGAAGCACTCGCTGCTCCCTCACCCCCCCAAGTCCCGTCGTCCACCGCCCCTGGAGGAGGAGGAGGAGGAGGAGGAGGAGGAGGAGGAGGAGGAGGAGGAGGAGGAGGAGGAGGAGAGGAGGCGGAGGCGGAGGAGGAGGAGGAGGAGGAGGAGGAGGAGGAGGAGGAGGAGGATGGCGACATGAGACAGGATCGAGATTGTTGGACGTGTTCGGACGGAGAGCCTCGGATACTTCCGCCAGACACCCCCAGAGGCCTCCACAGGAGGGAGGGGAAACCGTTAAGCCATGCTAGGGTTGCCGGGGGGGGGGGGGGGCGGGCAATACGTTCTTGGAGTTTGCCAGGGGGGGCGGAGGCGGAGGAACAGGTGGAGTCCGTTCACCGTGGCGCAAGACATCACTCGTGCTATACCAGTAAGACTGTGCGCCCTTCGCGCTCGTTTGCATAGCCAGGCCGTGGCCATCGCCTGTCCGTCCCAGTCGACTGCTCAGCGCTTGCGTGGGCGCAGGCGCCGCGCTGCGAACAAACAGGCCTGCAAGCCCACACGACTCACCTGATCATACGAACGACCCTCTCGTATCACAAGGGAGACTCATCCTTGTCCGAACGACTCCTGGATTCGTAACACCAGGCTGTTTCTGGCCCACGTGCGCAGGCTGCCCCGCGGCCAACGCCTGTTCAGTCCCTGTCTGCTGCTCAGCCTCTCGTGGGTGCAGGGTCTGCGCACCTTGCCGCCAGCGCCCCGCGGGTCCACGTCCACCGCCGCTGGCTCGGGCGGGACACGTTCCGCTGCACCCGCGGCCTCGCTGCGCCTTGGGGACATGACCTGTCCGTTGCCCGCAGGGATACGGTCGAGAATTTTTGCTTAGCGCGTCGCCGCGGCGGCCCTGTGAGCGGAGGTTAACGACCAATGAGTCGAACCTGCCGTATGGTCCGCAGGCAGAGGACGGCAGGAAGAAAAGATGAGAACTCTTTCGTCCATGCGCCCGTTGGAGCAGGGGCGCTCAAGATGTCCAATACCTTGAGCCGAAAGCGATAGCAGGATAGATAGACAGAAGGCCCCAGCGACAGGCTGCTCGGCGGGGCGCGGGGCCGGGAAAGGCTCGGGACGTTGACGCCTGCGGACTGGGACGCGGGCGCCGTGCCGCGCCGTCGTGCCGCGGGCCAGGACCGGCGGCGCGGCACGCCAAGCCGACTAGACAAGAGCGCTCCACCACTCGCAGGACAATAACTGCTCGCAGATGGCCCGGCTCCGCCGAAGAAGGGATTCCGACACACTGCGGCGAGGCGAGCACGCCTTTTCTCTGACGCTCGCGAGCAGGCGCCGTGCGGGCAGTGGAACGCGCCCAGCGTCCAGCGCTCCCGACGGTACACGGCGGAGCCTGCCCACCCCTCGGTCCGAGAGCGCGAGGGCGCGCCCATCGCCCCTCGCACCCACGGGCAGCGGGCAGCGGGTGCCCTCACAAAGGGGGTCGCTGCGGAGGACGGTGCCAGGCGTCCGCGCGGCGGCTGTGAGAATTGATTCAACGAGATCAAACGAGATGTGAATGTTTCTCCACTGGACTCGGGTCTCTCCAGAACTACTGGAGAGCAGCAGTCAGACGCTATGCTAAGCTGCTGGGCCTGGGGCGCGGTAAGCGCCACCCTGATCCAAAATGCCTACTGCCGGGCATGGGGGGAGTCTGAAAACCAGGGCAGGACGCCAAAATGTTACGACGGATTTGGCAAATTAGCTCAACAGCCCGCCGGTGAATTCGTATCGTCGCCTGCCTGGCATTGCAGATAAATGGATACAGCCTCCGCCGCACCCAACCAACCTCCATTAACTTGCAGCACGCTGCACAACTTGGACAAACGGTGGGGACGATGCCACCCATGCTGGACGGATTTCGGGAACCTTGCCGAAAAACCTCTTGCATGTGTCCTGTGCCAGGGGATTGCTGAGAAAATCCTGGAACAATCTTGAAATCCCCACGCGGGCCCACACGGGGTCAAAAGGGCACCTTACCCACATTTTCCAGCACCTGGCCTCATTGGGCCGGCGCTCTCTGTCGGGTTTGGGCGACCACGTGCTGAGATGGTTGACGTACGCTCTCGGGAAACCGAATCGCGAAAGCCTGTCGAGGAACACCCCGCGGGCCTCGGCGCTGATGGCCGTGCTCGAAGAATGTCTGTCTAGCCTCGCAAGCTCGGCTTGCGGCCACGCCACGTGTACAGACATGGGATGTGATGAATTACACGATAGAGGAACTCCTAAGCTAGTGGGTTTCCAGATGGGCTTGTAATCCAAAAGGCCATGCTTTTGAAACCTGGGGCCCTTGAAAATGTGGATGTCGAGAAAATCAACCCCACGGAACGAATTCCCTTCTACTTTGCACCTGAAGCACGTGTCATTCTGCACTAGCCACAGGTAGCACTGCCAATAGCTCCGCATCACCCCCTCGGCGATGATGAGGATGTCGTCTTTGTAGCGGCAGTACAAGAGAATGCCGTGCTCGGCCAGCCAGGAGCTGCTATCGACACGGCCTCTTTCAAGACTATCATAAAACCCTGCGTCTGATAGATCGCCAGAGTAATTCATTCCCATGCCGGATCCAACGATGACTTTCCAGAGCTGGTCGGGGAAGAAATCGCTTATGATGTACTGGTGATCTAAGAGGAACTCGGACACGCGCCGAGCAGCAGACTTCAGATGAGGGGGCGCCACTCGAGTTGCACCTGACACAAGTGTGGACGGGTCGCCAGACATGAAGAAGTCCCGCACGTCGAACCTGAGAAAGGCAACATTCGCAGCGAACGTGGTCTTGTTCAAAACCTCGATCAATTGTTCTGTGCTCGACAATATGTACGGTTTGTGCTTTAATTGGTCCCTGATCGTTTTCGATAGCCACGCACCGAGGCCACGAAATGAATGATGCCTGCGAGTGTGCAGGATCCTGAATGCAACCTCGCCGGGCGCTTTGTGCGTCTTCAGCGTCTCCCCAAGAGTGGCTGTGACCTTCCGTTCCCCACCTTCCAGGGATTGCAAGAGAGACGGGCCATCCACCGTGGGGTCGTCTTCCGAAACTTGCTTGACGATGTCGCAATACTCAGATGTGATGTTTTTCCAATGAAGTTGGAGCGGGGAAATCTCTTCGTAGCTGGTGCCCGCCAGGGCGCTCCTGTGCGCTTCAATGAGGTCAGTCTTCCTCACCAGTGCGAAACCTCCATCCTTGTCGGACACCACAGGGACCCACTCTAGATCACGAAGTTGACGAACGGCAAGACGAACTAATCCATACATGTTTGACCGCTTGCGGACTCCATATTGCTTCTGGAGCTCACGCTCGCAACCTTGGAATACATAGTGCCGCATGCCCTTGAGCATGCTGTCCAACTCGGGTGGAACCAAGTGGGGAAATGGAGCCACTGAGGCCCTCGTAGATTTTACTCTGAACTTGTCGGGCCTCTCCTGGCCCCTGAAATGCCAATGCCACAACAGTTTTTGCCTCGCCTGCTGCAGCATTTTGGACACCTGGGAAAGTTGAGGAAGAGCTTTAGGAGTGAATCTGAACTTCTTGTGAAACGTCGCAAGGAAAAATACCACTGGCCATGGTATTTCACTAAATGACGGGTGCCGGCAACTCGCATTGTCTGAATCGAATAAATACACCTTCCCACGGTGCGCATCATCCAACAATAGAGCTAAATCCCCAATCGGCATGCCGTCCACTAAACGCATGAATTCAAGATTTACTTGGAACTCGTGCTCTTGCCTTTCCCTCCGGCGCGCTTTCCTCCAGGATGTCCTCCTTTGCCTCCTCCTTTCTTGCCTCTGGGGTCTGTCCCACGCTGGTTGGGATCCGTCCCCTTGCCGTTCTCGTATCCTTTCGTCTTGCCTTTGCCTTTTCCCTTGCCTTTGCCTTTTCCCTTGCCTTTGCCCTTCTCTGCGTGGATCGATGGGGTGGCAAGGTTGTCCTTCTTGCCCCAGGTCCCATTGGAACCTGGGGCTCGTCCGTTTTTTGGCTTCCGAGGGGCTTGATTCCGATCACCCTTCCTCGTGCTCAACTCGGACTTCGTGAACGTGCGCTTGCCTGGAACGTTCTGCACGCAATCCGCCGCCTGGGTGCCAGTCTGGTAGGCCGCCCAGTCCAGAGACGGGGTCTCGGTGGCCTTCATGACCTGCTTTACGGCTGATGCGAATCTTGTGGCCGGCGGCGTCTCCATCAGGGTCTTAATTCGGGCTTGTTGCTTATCTTGTTCCTTTTGCTTCTCTAGCTTGGACTTGGCACGGTCGTCGGCGATGCGTCTGATCATGTTGCGGTACATGCTGATCGCCTCCGTGGTGGATAGCTTCACCTCCTCTCTGAACAGCCCAGGAGGTAACGCACACGGTGGGAGATTCAAATCGGAAATGTTCTGTTCCCTCTCGCTCGAGATGGCGGTAGCTTCATTGACAAACTTATTGAAATCAATGTCTGTTGATAAAGCTGCGATTTGAGACTCCAACATTACCAAATCCAACCTTTTGTTTGCCAAGGTACTCGTTTCGTAAATTATCCTTTTGCCTTCACGGATTGTCAGAGACCCTGGAACCTCGGCCACCCCTCGGGACCGAAGAATGTCGATAAGATGCCCTTTCAAATGTTCTGGAACTGCATCCTCGAGGTTTGGGATTTCCACTTGAGGTTTGAATTGTTTGATATCTGATGGCCAACTTCCGCTGACTATTCCATCGATATGCTGTTGCACCTTGTTTTTCTTCTCCACCAACTTGTTGTATTTTGTAATCTTCCCATGGAACTTTTCCACAACCTGCCGGACTTTGTGCTTTATTTCACTGGGTACTTTGGCCGCTGCGATAACCTCGTCAAAGGCTGCCTCGATGGGATCGGCCTCGTCGTGACCTTCACGGGCGCGTTTCCTCGCATCCCGCTGAACAGCCAGCGCATCATCCTGGCTATCGCCTAATAGAGCCGCTTGTAGAGCTGCGCCTGATAGCCCGCCGTGCGGAGCAGCTGGTGCACCGACTAGTGCCCCGCCATCGCTGCCGCTCGCGTGTGCCATGGTTCTAGCTCTTTCTCGTCGCACGCTGAATGTGTTGCAGTAAGACCAACGCTCTGAGAATTGATTCAACGAGATCAAACGAGATGTGAATGTTTCTCCACTGGACTCGGGTCTCTCCAGAACTACTGGAGAGCAGCAGTCAGACGCTATGCTAAGCTGCTGGGCCTGGGGCGCGGTAAGCGCCACCCTGATCCAAAATGCCTACTGCCGGGCATGGGGGGAGTCTGAAAACCAGGGCAGGACGCCAAAATGTTACGACGGATTTGGCAAATTAGCTCAACAGCCCGCCGGTGAATTCGTATCGTCGCCTGCCTGGCATTGCAGATAAATAGATAGATAGATAGATAGATAGATAGATAGCAGGATAGATAGACAGAAGGCCCCAGCGACAGGCTGCTCGGCGGGGCGCGGGGCCGGGAAAGGCTCGGGACGTTGACGCCTGCGGACTGGGACGCGGGCGCCGTGCCGCGCCGTCGTGCCGCGGGCCAGGACCGGCGGCGCGGCACGCCAAGCCGACTAGACAAGAGCGCTCCACCACTCGCAGGACAATAACTGCTCGCAGATGGCCCGGCTCCGCCGAAGAAGGGATTCCGACACACTGCGGCGAGGCGAGCACGCCTTTTCTCTGACGCTCGCGAGTAGGCGCCGTGCGGGCAGTGGAACGCGCCCAGCGTCCAGCGCTCCCGACGGTACACGGCGGAGCCTGCCCACCCCTCGGTCCGAGAGCGCGAGGGCGCGCCCATCGCCCCTCGCACCCACGGGCAGCGGGCAGCGGGTGCCCTCACAAAGGGGGTCGCTGCGGAGGACGGTGCCAGGCGTCCGCGCGGCGGCTGCTGCTGCTGCGGCGATGCCTGGCGCCGAGACTATCAGCAAAGGGTTCCCAGAAGCAGCGTTCGCTGGAAGTCCGACTGGGAGGCGCAGGTCCAGCGTGCGGCCCGCTCGCGCGGCGCGGCAGCCGCTCTCGCGCGGAACCGGGGAGGTCGCCAGTGCGTTCTTGGAGAACTCGGTGCGGCGCTGGCAGGCCCTCGCGGGGAGGACTGGTCCTCTTCCTCGGATGTTCCGTCAACAAAGTGCAGCGTCAAGGACGATACCTACCATCCCCTTGATGCGTTCGAAGTCGTCTTCGGCACGCCAGAGGCTGGACACATGTTGACGGGATGCCTGCCTGCCTTTCGGTGTGAGGGAGCGGGGGGGATTGGGGGACGGGGAGGAGTTGCCGATCTCAGATAATGGCGTGCTGCCTCCAGAGCAGCGGTAGAGTCCTGCGGAAGGAGGGGCCCACATTTCCACTCTCTCCATATCTCTCTCTCTCTGTCTCTCTCCCTCCCTCGCTCCCTCCCTCCCCCTCTCTCTGTCTCTGTCTCTACCTCTGTCCCTATCTCTGTCTCTGCCTCTCTTTCTCTCTGTCGTTTTCTGGCCGCTCTCTTGAGCAGAGCGTTCCCCGCTCTGGCGAATGTGGCTGGCTCGACCTAATATGTATCTGCTCAGTGTGCCAGGAAGTGCCTGAAGAGAGGAGGTGGAGGGCTTCTCCTCCTGGCTGTGGAGTCCTCGTCAGGAGGCTCGTCGAGGAGCTGGCGGCAGCCGAGCTTACGGTCAGGAATCTTTGCTTAGCGTGTCGCGGCGGCGGTCGCGGCGACACGCTACGCCTTGCGAGCGGATAACGTGTCGCTCCGCTCCGCGGGGCAGGAAACCGAGAATAGTTCGGGACGTTGGCGCTTGGAGGCCGGGAAGCGGATAGCGTGTCGCGCCGAAGCGTGATGAGTCAAAAACCGACGAAGCGGCACGCTGGGCCACAATTCCTGACCCTACGGTCAAGCAGTTGAGCGAGCCCATCGAGACCTTCTTCGGCGAGCCCGAGATGGGGAAGCGGTCAACGGCGTACACGCCTGCGCCAGCCGCCACGCTGGCGGCTCGCACGCCGGACGACCTCGTAACGTGGCCCTGCGTGCGCACGCCGACGAACCGGGACAGGACGATGCCGGGGGGGCCCCGGGTCGTTCCTCCTGGATCGTCTCGTTGACGGTCCCGGGAGGGCCCTGCGAGGCCGAAAACGGCCCAATGCTTGCTGCCGTGATATGTGCCCCCTGCCGTCGTGGTGGGTGCGCGTCGCGTGCTGGTCGTTGCCGCCACCGCGCCCGACCAGGTGCAGGAGGTGGGGCGGTGCGCTGCGTCCCCCAGCGGCCTCATGCCGCGCATCTCGGGCAGCGGTTGACTCATGAACCGTTGCCTTGTCCAGCGCAATTTCCCAGAATTCTCCCTCCGCCTTCCTGCTGCTGTAGCAGGACGGGGGAGCGTGGAATGAAGGAGGGAGGGATGAGGGACGAAGGATGACGAAGATGAAGATGAAGATGAACATGACGATGCAAATGAACATGATGATGATACTGATGATGATGCTGCTGCTGATGATAATGATGATGCTGCTGCTGTTGATGATGATGATTATGATCATGGTGGTGGTGGCACGCTCTTGAATAGTGGCAGCCAGACCCTTGATACAGTCGTTTATCGTTTTCTCTGCACTGTGAGTGCAGGAGTCAAAGTTCCTATAATTACCCGAGGAGGGAGGCCAGCGAGGAGGGATGAGCGAGCATGAAGCTGCTGCTGATGCTGCTCATCATACGTCTCACCCTCGGCAACGGCCACGACCAACCGACGACGGCGAGCGACGCGACGACCGACGACGACGACGACCGAGGGCGGACGACGACCGACCGACGACCGACAACCCGACGACCGACCGAAGGCGACCGATCGACAGAGCGAGCGACCGACGACGACGCCGACGGCGGCGGCGGCGTCCACGGCCACCGCGGTGGGCGCTGGAGGGCGCTCGCCCAGCTCGTCGGCCTCCGCCAGGTCCGCCTCGCGCTCCTCCACCAGCTCCTGTCGGAGGCCCCTGGGGGGTGGAGAGCCGAGGATAGCGGCGGTGGTTCCCGTTATCGAGGGCCAGAACGATGTCATGAGAATAATGGCTCATGGTACGTTCCAGGATTTCCAACGTATCTGACGGCCCTGGTTTTTGCTGCAGCCTGTGAGAACCACTAAAACATACGGGAGACCCTGGAAACCGCGGAGCGTGTCATTATATTATGGCCTCTTGATCCTCTGCTATTCCTGCCCACTCAGACATGCTCTCGCCGTGAAACAATCCCAGCGGTAGGCTTCTGCCAGATTGCGGGCTCTGGCGGCCCTCGCCAGACTCCAGGAGCTCCAACGCCAGTTCCTCCAGGTCAGCCTCCTGCTCCTCCACTACAGCGCCTGCCCGAGGCCCCCGGGGGGGGGGGGGGGGGGCGAATGGCGGGGGCCAGACAGGGGATGTCGAGGTTCGAGGTCCGAGGGCGTTCTGGGGGTGCCTGGGTCGTCCCGAACGGCCACCAGAGAGCTGGGCTATGGCCCGAGAGCCCACATGCTTGCGTCGTGACAAAACTCGCAACGGACAATTTTTGGCTGTTCTCGGGCTCCAGGGGAAAGGGTCGGGACTTCAGAGAACTCCGTATTGAACAAATCAAAACATCGGATGTCTGGGCACTCCTCCTCACTCGGCCCCCTTCCACTCCTTCTTTTCCTCCTCCTCCTCCTCCCTCTTCCTCCTCCTCCTCCTCGCCTCTTCCTCCTCAGTCGTCGTCCTCCTCCTAGTCGTCGTCGTCCTCCTCATCCTCCTGGGATCCTTGAAGATGCGGGCGGGGCTGTCCATGACTGGCGCCCATTCCTCATTCCGCAGCCCTCAGTTTGAAGGGGGCTGGGAGGCCCAGCCAGCAGCTTCGCCTTAGGCGAAGCCAAGCTCCCGCTCTGTTGTACCGTAGTAACGATAGTCCCGATAGGAGAGGATGTGCCATCTTAAGCAATCGGAGGCTGGGGGGTGAGATCGCAGTGTAACGGACTCCCCCCGCCGGGAAATCGAGTTTCGAGTTCGTGCTCGTGCCGTGCGTGCGGGCGAGGCAAAGCTGCGTGGGCGGGCGAGAGGAATTCACCCTGCTGTCGCTAGGGGTCCGCCAACACAAATGTTTCCCCCTCCGGCCTTGTCAAGCGGGGGCCCGCATTGTCCCGTCGGTGGCTCGCCGTTGCCCCGTCGGTGTCCCGTCGGTGTCCTGTCATTGTCCCGTCGGTGGCTCGCCGTTGTCCCGTCGGTGTCCTATCGTGGGATCGATAGTGAGATCGACTGTGAGACCGATCGTGAGATGGATGGTGAGATCGATAGTGGAATCGATAGTGGGACCGAATGTGAGATCGATTGTGAGATCAATTGTGATATCGATTGAGATCGATAGTGATACCGAATGTGAGATCGATACTGAGATCGATGGTGAAATACCTATACGACCACCCTTCTGGTGATAAGGAGGTGAGGGGGGAGGAGGAACCAACGCGTCACTCAATACATTTCGCGATCGATCCCACTATAGATCTCACTATCGATACCACTCGATCGATATCATTATCGATCTCACTATCGATGTCACAATCGGTCTCACAACCGATCCCATTATCGATCTGATTCAGTCGATCTCACTATCGATATCACTATCGATCTCACATTCCGTTTCACGATCGATCTAACAATTGATCGCACACTCGGTCTCACATTCGGTCTCACTATCGATCTCACGATCAATCTCACCATCGATCCCACATCCGGTCTCATAATCGATCTCACGATCGACCGCACTATCGATCTCACTATCGATCTCATTATCGATCTCACAATCGATCTTACCATCGACCCCACAATCGATCTCACAATCGATCTCACTATCGATCTCACATTCGGTCTCACTATGGAACTCACGATCGATTTCACAATCAATCTCACAATCGATCTCACCATCGGTCCCACTCTCGATCTTTCAATCGATCTCATAATCGAACGACACAAGTCGCCCAAACGAAGGAACAACAAAAAATCCGCCACGTCATCCACACCACCATCGCCCATCAGCACCACGTTCAACACAGTTGTCGTCATGGGCCACCCCCCTCCCCCCACCCCCCCACGACCTCCTTATCGCCCGCAGGGTGGTCGTACAGGTAGGAATATCCTTTTGGTCTCGATAGCGATTGCGCGCCTCGCGGCGAGGCACAGTCATATTTGGGCGGCCGGCCGCTTGAGCCGACGCGGCCGCGGGCGCACGCTCGCTTCCACTCCCTGCGTCCCTCAGCTCGCTTTAGAGTCGGGGCGGGAGGGAAACGAAGCGTGAGCCTGTCGCCCCTATACAGCAAGCGCAGCGGCTAATATACACAAGAACAGAAAAAGGAGCGGGCCAGAAGGAGGGTGGACTGGCTCGCAGGTTGCCTTGCTTGTACAGTTCTGCACCTGAAGTACTCCTCAGGCGGCGTCAGAACTAGATGTCTGGCCAGCCCGATATGGAGTATGACTCTTCAGGTCATGTTTGAAGGCGTGTCTACCTCCCAAGAGTTGTAGGGGCATTTCTCTGTCGATGCTCCCCTTGGTGTGACCATCCGCGGTCATATCGCGGGCGTCGCACCACTGGATGCTAAGGGTACACTCCGTCGGATTCTTCAAGTCTTTGCTTGGCAAGGACTTAAAAACAGACTCAGCATCTATGGTCAAAATGACCTTGATGCTCAGGCCACCCAACTCAAGTATATCTTTCAACTGAATGGGCGTGAGTGGCCCTGCGTGGAACTCGTGCAGAGTCACAATCGTGGGATAACAGTCCTCCAAATTATGGGCTGCTGCTGGTGTCTCTGCTGAGTGGCTCGAGCGGACCTGCAAGCGGTGAGACTTGCAGCGCGCATCGGTCCAGTGAGCGACAGGTTTACCGGATGACGTTATTCCACGTCGTAGCAGGTTTGCCCCGCGAATACCGTAGCCTTCGACGTCGTCGTCGGCGTCTCCACTCAGGCATCGATATCCTGAGTCGCTGTGCAGGTCGACCTCGCCCGTAGGGGTCATCGCCTGGTAGGCGATCTTCTTTGGGCAGGCCTGCAGCTTCCTGGTGATCACGCTTTCTCGTGGGACTTGAATGTTGGTCGGTTCTTGGACACGTTGTAGAGATACAACATACGCCATCAACCACACCTGGGTGATTAATGCATGCGCCAGCGCGCCCCTGAGGCTGACGAACATGTCTGCAAACATATTGGATGCCTGAGCGTCAGCGTCGGCGCCGGTAAGCTCAAGATGATGTATAGGACGGAGCTGTTTGATGTATTCATCGTGGTCCAAAGTGGCATTGCCGTCCTCATCCTTGGTGTATCTTACAGCGCAGGTGGTGCATGTGTGCTTGTTGAGTTTACACTTACCAAAGGTGTCTTCTACGCACTTGACATACTTGTGAATGGTGTCCTCAGTATCGGCCATATTGATATCATTAACGTGTTTGGCCGTGAGCAGGTTGTTGCTCGTCTCGAACTCCTCGTCGCAGGACGTGGGTCGGAGACCAAAACCTCTGGTGGTCCTTCTGAGCTTTAGCGAGAAAGCCCGTGGTGCGTCTTTGGTGCCCGTGCCCAGTTTCAAGCACTGCGGGCAGTGCTTTGACTCGTCGTGCTGTTCGAATCCTGGGAGAGTTCGAACCGCTATAGCCGATCCAGGCGGCAGAGCAAAACGCACCACACGTTCCTTGTCGCCAGTAGCCTCAGCAAGTTCCTGATAGGTCAACCCCTTCAGGGAGGCCATGTTGATGTCGAGGGATGCAATGATCCATTGCTTCTTGCGCGCTGCCGTGCTGGCGAGTAGCCTCTGGCTCGACCGTCGCACTGTTCCCGGACATGTTTCTACGTCGACGGATTCAAGGCCCATGCAACCTCGGAGTACCAAGCGTAATCTGATGGTGCGTTCCATCTCGCCCTTCTCGTTCTTCCCGGACTTCTATTTACGCCCGTATCTCGAAGTCGTGATGCTCGGCGTTTTAGCTATACCTTGCATCTTAACACTTGTTGCCCAACCATGTTTTCACTTCAGTGTAGAGGGCCTTCGATACATTGTCGGGATTCGCTTCGACGTCAGCTTTCGCGAGGAGGTCGTCTTCCTTGACGACCACGGCTCGCTTTGCAGCGGCGGCAACGTATACTAGCACAGTGGTCGCACGGTCGACGTTGCTGCTCGGACAGGACTACCTTTGACATTTCTGCCGCTAAGCAGAATTCAACATATTGACCACTTTCGTCTGTGTCCAGTCCGCAGTTGTCGTCTTCGACCATGGTGCACATTGAGACGTAGTGCGTCTCCTCGGTGTCGGAGTCGCGATCGCGCCCCCGCTTCGGCAGGTGTCCCCGCTGTTCATCAGCAACAGTGTTCAGCACACATCTGTGTAGGTATGGAATGGAGGTCCTCTGGTGGAGTTGCCTCCAGCAGTTTCCTTTCCTTTTGTAGCTGTGCATACCGCACTTCCATAACATGTGACTCGAGATCAGCCTCTGATTCTTCGTAGAGCGTGAACGCCGTCCATCACCATGTGGTGGTTCGGCTTCAGAGGCTTCTTTTGTGGTTCCATCCGGTGTCGGTGTATCTGCCCATTTCTCAAATCTTGTCATGTCCGGATCAAAACCTGCTTGGGGTTTAGTGGGCCTCAAGCAATTGACAATTCTCGAACGTGCTGATCCAGTTATATCGTGTATATTCAGTACAGCGCCTTCTGCTTCATAAAAATGAAATCCTGGATCCACGTCGCTGTAATAATGGACCAATGTGCAGCTGTCAGCATAAGTAACTGGAGGTAGCTGATGAATACTCTTAGCCAGCCCGACTGAAACTACATTCTCAATGCGGAAGAAGTTTCTGATAAGGTACTGTAAGGCTAGATGTACTTTAAGAGATAGACGACTTGCGCTCGTCGCATGAAGCGCCCCTTTCCGAGTCGGCATATAGCCAAAGGCCAGAGCATGTCTCCCCGCTGATAAGCTGGCCACGAACGTCTACGCTGTGCGTAGTGCCGTGTTGTCGGAGCCAATCTCTCGGGCTGTCAGTTCTTCAATATGTAGTAAATGTCTTGCACCGCCGTATTGTACTTGAACATCCCGATTGCCCACTCGGATGATGACTTGACCCCTTTTCGGGATCATTCTTTACAGCTGGAAAAATGCCGTTCCAGTCATCCTTCGCGGTCGCGGGGCGATGATAATCGACCAAGTCTCCTTCATCGTAATAGTGCTGACCAGTAATAGTTGTCTTAGTGCGTAAGGCACGATTGGTCTTAGCTACTTCTGTGGCCTGTGTGATAGATTCAATACATACCCTGCGTAGCGTCTGCTCACGAGAATGGTCCGACGTTTCCGTCGACTGCTCGTGGTCCAGGACAGGTAGGTCAGGAAGCATTGCTGGTTGCCGTCCAAACAGAGCGCTATACGGAGACAGCTCGGTATAGAAAGTGAACGCGCCGGCGGCGAATAAAGCCTCGTGCAGTAGCCGTGTGAACACAAGAGGTATGTCCAACCTATTGAGTTCAGCTTCCATGGCGTGAAGTAGATGGCGCAGGATGCCATTTCTGGCTTCGATCGTCGTAGCGTGCTGTCCACGCGCACGCATCCTAAGTTCAGTGCCTTTTGCCTTAACGGCTGCTTGCGCAGTGTCGTTGTTAAGGGCACCCTCTCCGTCGGAGTTGAATACTTCTGCAGGTCCAAACTGCATCCAGCACTGATGATATGCATCCAGGATACTTGTCATAGTATTGTCTGGTATATCAGTCCCAGTCGCATATCGTATACAGCGATCGATGAGATGGAAGATGTTGTCTTCTTGTTTGTAGGACACCAGATCACATTCCACTTCTTCATTACATTTGCCAGGCAGTTCAGCGGAGGGCATAACAGTATACCCAGGCTTGTCCCAATCTCTGCACTCCCGGCATGTGTCGCAGACGCCTCTGATCAGGTTGAGTCTGACATTGTCCAGACCCATGTTATTTAAGATGAGTCTCATCTTAGGCTCTTTCGTATGGAACCAGCGCATGTGTAACTTCCGCAGCTCGCGTTTTCAACGCCGGGGTCAAGGCTTCGTAAATTTTGTAAACTGATTTGTGCGTCGAACCGTGACCAGTCTGGTATTCGTGGTCGCGCAGCAGGGTTGCCCGCTGGTTGTGGGGGAGGTGCTTCTCCACCTTGCTGTCGGCCACGTCTGACTCTAACCTGTGGTAGTCGGAGATGGCCACCCGGACTACCAGCTCCACTCGAGGCAGGTTACCCTGCAGCAGGTTCAGCAGCATGTCTGCCTGCAGTAATGCCGTGGCTGCTCGCGCCCGCTGTAGGTCCAGCTCTTGAGCCAGGTCTTGGTGCTCTTAGCCGCGTGAGTGGTGATGCGACTGGCGCATCGGGTGGTGGTGCTGCTGGCTCAGCAGGAGCTGGCGGTGCAGGTCCTGCTGCCCGTTCGGCAGGAGCCGGCGGTGCCTGTCCATGACTGCTGGGCAGCTTCCAGGGCGTAGCAAACTTGCTTTGCCAAGTGTTAATGCGTGTCCAGGCTTGCTCTTACCGTAGTTCTTCTTACAGCGCGGACATTCCCAATGTTTGTCGCCCTTATCGCACCACCTGCATTGTCTCGGATTTCTGTCATGTGAGGGAGAACGCATGTTAACATTATCTGCGCATGCGGGACGCCCGAGCCCTCCCGGGCGTGGTCTCGCAATCAAGCCATCGGGTTGCCGAGGGAAACTCGGATCGCCCTATTCACATCCCCTCGCGTTGGTGCCCAGCACGGTGGGCGAATAAGGGTGACCGTGGAAAGGGTCAAGAGTTACCTGGAAGATCTTGTGCGATCTGAATAGCATCGGCAAAAAGCGACTGCATCGTTGGAGTATATTGTGCAGCCGTGGACAGTTCCCTGTTATATGCCGAAGCATGTTGACGATGGCCAGTACATCGCGTTCGTTCAGAAGGGGTGAATGAAAGGCGATGGTTGGCCATGATCTCAGTCGGCTTTCGTATCCGTACCCCATGGGAGTCACGTAGGCCAGTCGTGCATTGACCCATGTTCACCTTGCAAGTGCCCTTGATTGTGGCCGACGTAGTCCAGGGTGGTATCTGATCCTCCCAAGTACCCACTGGTTGTTCTCGTAAGTAGAATCGTCGAAGATCGTTCTAACGTATAGCCATTTTCCACTGAACTTGATATGTGGTAAATCCTCTTTATGATGTGCATACCAAGTATCGTAGTTAACCTGGGCATTGAAATAGGAAGGCAACCCAGTCGTTCTGCAGTTGGGTTGTAGTATGACAACTTTGGCACAACAAACGGCCAGATAGTGCATCACTGCATATTGAACATCCTTGTCACCAAGGTCAACACATGTACGTTTGTCGAGGTTTCCCCCTGAGGACAGACCTCGGCTGAATGCTAGCTGAGAGATGCCACCACTTCCTCCGCACTCTTCCAGCATATCCACCTTGTTGTGACGTCCATAGCACAAAGCGGGGACCATGGAGAATACATCTGCGTAGGATTCAGCATGTTGCCCCGCAGGTAGTGTGATGAAAATGTCCTCTTCATCGTCGCCTCCCGTCTCGGAATCAAGAGGTACGTCGGTGTAGTACGGACTACATCAGACTCCTTCCAGGTCATCTCCGCAGTCGTCGCTACCTTCTTCGACTATCTTGCGTATCTTGCGTGCTTTGATGCCTGCTTCTTTGTCTGCGTTCTGCTTTTCTTTTTGTTTAATTCTGGCATCGGTTGGTAGTGCTGTCTGTCGTTCAACCTCAGGTGAACTCAGTGTCGGAAATTCGGGAATCGAGGGGAGCACGCGGCCGCGCTCAATCGAAGGGGGAAGGAGACGATCGTCATCGATGATCGCCGCTCGCCTTCAGCGTGGACGTGAGCTCCCGTGTTCGAGGAGAGCCGGCTCAGGCTGCTCCCAGTACAGTCGAGTACGGATGTTGGTAAGACCATTTGGTAATGGTGCGTTGTAGTTGTGCCCGAAAGGCTGGCCCTGAATCTTGATGTCTTGTATGATCGTGTTGTCGCCCAGGTTCATCGTTACCCGTCTGACAACATGTTCCCACTAAGGGCCATTCTCAGGAGACTGAACGTAAGTTCGAACTCTTTTATCCATTCGAGTGTGGATACTAAGATGTACAGCACTTGTGTGCTTTCTCTGCGTCTTGTGTAAATCCATCTGATCATCGATTAACCTTGCGGCCATGATTGCTAGCGTCTTGTTACGCCACTCGGCCTTCTGAGCTCCCTGCCCACGCCAATCAAGGACATGCTCAGTAGGTTGTGCAGGTTGCCCTGCTGTTTTGCACGTGCATCGCCATAGATTGGTCGGGATGCGCGTATCGGTAGGTGCCACTTGCAGATACGATCCGCTGGGCGAACAATTAGAACGGTCGTACTTGAGGCCGAAGTGGCATAATCGCATACGCATGGCCTGTAAATCAAAATCTTCAATAGCGTCTCATACAGGACCTTGCTTCCAGAAATATCCTGGTGGCCCCAACAAGCACAACAGTCATGCGTAGAGCCCGATCTTTGGTCATCAAGTTCTGGATGCGTTGATAATGTGGTCCTGCGCGCTTGCCAGGCAGTCTCGCATGCCAATCGGCAGGTGTAGCCACCCACAACAAGTGGTAATTGCCCGAGAGTATGGGCACCCGAGTACTGTGTACCAGCGGAGGTCATGACCTCTGTCTGTGTAACACGGTCACACGTGCAACCGCGGGCTCGGAGTTCAGCGCAAGCAGTCCGTGTGTCTTCAGTAACAAATGCGCGAGAGAGATAATGATGCGATAACCCTTCTTTTTCTGCAGCGGCCACACAGCCGGGTCCACTGCTGTCCGCGGCAGCCGCGCAGCCGGGCTGACCACTGTCGCTGGCGCGCACAGCCGGCGCCTGGGAAAAAGAATGCAGGTTCCCCCGCGTTTGCTGACAGTACCTGAGTGTTCGGCCTGTCTGAGCATGCGCGAGCGGCCGTGGCGCGCGCCTGCCCTCGTCACTCGTGTGGCGATGGGGGCGTCCAAATGCCTGTGCCATGCTGCGCTGCAGAGCCGCTGCTCGAAGTGAAAATGTCAAACTTATCAGCGGCATCATCTCCTTCCGCAGGTGCCCCTGCAAGTGCATCGGGCGGCGTCCACTTCGTGCCCTCCTCGTAGATGGCCCGATATATCTTCGCACGCAAATTGCGCAAAGCGAAGTCCTTGTCGGCCGAGGTCGGGTTGCTCCCGAAGAACGTATTCCTGCGATGCCAAGTCTTCAAGGCGTTATTCACCAAAGACTGGATCGTGAATGTGAACGTCTCCTCGTTGATGGACGAGCTGATGCCCTTGGTATCCTGTGACATCATACATGCATGAGCGTCACTCATAGCAGGCGTCCCCGCGGCTGGCTCTGGATCAGATGCTTCTTTGACGAGCAACGGGTCATCTTCGCATTGATGATTGGCCGCAATAGTAAACGACATCGACCCTTTATTCTCAGTAGCGGTCCTGTACTCGTCGACTTTGAGTGCCAGATGTCTGGACGGAGTCTTCATTAGATCAAGCACTCTGGCACCCTTTCCAACTAGAACCTTGTACATCTCAGAACCAGGGAGGATCATCTCCTCATGCCCCTGCCCCAGGATCAGGATGGCCCTCATGTTGGACATGCTCCTCAGACCCAGGACATCAAGGAGGTTCTCTTCAGGCGCCCAAGCTACATGTGCTGAGTAAGTGTCAAGTCTCGGCACAGCAGGCGCCCCCGCCGGATCCCCCTTTCTTCGCGCGCAATCTTGCAGTGCAAAGATTTATCACATATCGCGGCGCCATGTCCCCCTCCGGACACGTAGAGCCTCTTCGTCAGGTTCAGCCTCTTGATGGCGTGTCCGTGGGTGGGGGCGAGATGCCTGTTCGAAGGTCTGTGCCGTCCTTAAACAAATGATATTAATATTACTGCCGATATCGAAAAGAATAATCAACGTACAATTAATCATTGTTCCACTGTTTGCTGCCAAGGTCAATTCGTGGCGTTCACCAAATAGTCCCGGCGCTTCAGACAGCGTCGTACCGTGCATGCCTTTACGGCGCCTCTGCTCCAACACCCAGTCGTTTCGTGACAAAAATGTAAAGACGTTCGTATATCCACGAGCCTCTTCTTCCGTAAACAGATTTTTTTCGAAGGTCCAGACTGTTGGATATTCGTCATGTGTGCATGGGCGTGATGCAGAGGTAGTGGGCAGGTTCAGAAACGTATCCTCGTCTGCGCGCATGCCCATTTGGCCATCTGTATTTACCATAAACAGTATGCAGCATGTCGCGTTCGGATATCGCACTGTTGCCACTGCGCACGCTCACTGGGCTCTCTGTCCTACGCTGATTGCGTGGACGAATGTCTCGCCCATATGGCATGTGCGCATGTGGAGACTGAAGCCACTGAGCGCTCCTATCAGTAGCCCTCTCCGTACGCCTCAACTGCGTGTCATTGACCGGCGCCGAAGGTGGTGCTGACGTAGCAGGTGCCCCTGCATTGTTAGCGCTATCAGTGGCATAGGCGTGTTTACAGCAGGTGTCCCTGCAGGTGTGGTGGCCTCCGTCACTAGCCTCGCGTTGGCTGATGATGCAGGTTGCCCCGCTGGTG
The DNA here is from genome assembly GCA_963575745.1 of Prorocentrum cordatum. Lineage (NCBI taxonomy): Eukaryota > Dinophyceae > Prorocentrales > Prorocentraceae > Prorocentrum > Prorocentrum cordatum. The sequence continues at coordinate 718,909 of CAUYUJ010016615.1, forward strand.
TCGTTGTTGAGACTACCGCATTGCTCGCCATCATCGCCGTGACGCGGTTGAGCTCTTCACGGAGGTCCCTGAGTTCGTTCGCCCCTCGGAGTATATCTTCATGGCGGTCGAGTGGCTCCTGATCTCCAGCGAGGGCGTAGTGGAACTCGGCTGTGATCAAGCCAGCGCCCCTGCATATGGCGCAGGGGGCCTCAGTTGCGGAACCTTCAATTGTTCCCAGCCAACTGTCTATCCACATGAGGATGTGCAACTCGATCCCAGCACTGTGCGTGGAAAATATGGCCGCTCTGGAGCCTTCAGACTTTCTCGTGGTGCATGACATGACCCAGGCAAATGGCACACTTGTCGAATCCGCCGTCACTGATGATGGGCGGTGTTGCCGATGGCCTGATACGCGTCTGGCGCTCCAGAGTAGTCTCATCAGCTTCAGATCGAATCGGTGAAGCCGTTGGTAGATGCATTGCTGCGAGCGCGGCTGGACTGATCGCAGGTTTCCCTGCTGAATTGGAAATAGCAGGTTGCCCCGCACGGCTCAGCAGTCTGTTAGCCTGACGCTCCTGGTTGCGACGCTGGCGGGCATACTGCATCGCCATGTTGGCCTGCTGCGCCTCATGGATGGATGAGATCTCAGGGCGCAGCCCTCCCATGGACAATGGCGCTACTAGGCCTGGGGCCTGTTCCTGCACATCTTGGTCCATGGGGGCGGCCACATATCCATAGTGAGGGATCTGGCCTGGCACGCAGGATGCATGCCCCGAGCCACGACTCAGCTGAGACTGGTAGAAGTCGCCAGCCGTCGCCCGTACATTCGGGTTTTCGGGCTGTGTCCCCACTCGGGGAGCGCCACTAACCTGAGCGTGATAGTCAGGATAAAATGGGTAGTCCATTGGTGCTGCTGTGGGGCGGTCGGCAGCCGTTGGATCGTATGTCGGATGACTGAAAGATGCTGGCACGCATCCAAGCCGATTGAGGTTGTCCGGTGATGGTTTTGGATCTGGAACATACCCCCAAGGCGGCGTCCAGTTGGCGCTAGGGAGGTCAATGCCATCCCTACGCATCCTCTGAGCGGCTTCGCGCATCTGCCGGTGCATCCATTCTTGCTGACCAGTCAAACTCTCGGTTCTCTGTACAGCATGGTGGTCAGGAAAAGCAGGTTGCCCCGCATGTGGACGCGGCGATGCAAATGGCGATGTCGCCTGTGAAGCCTGATGGAGCTGCGGGTCCATTTGAATGCTTTGGAACCTCGCCTGTAGGCTGTTGGTGCTCCCAGCACTCTGTGGAGTACCACGTGGAGTTGTGGCTCTGCTCACTGGAGCAAATGAAGCAGGTTGCCCTGCGGGTACTGGCAACTGTTGCACCTGAGCACGCCACGGGTCGTCGGCGCACAGCGTGCCGGAGGGCGCGATGCCACTTGAAGATATACCTGCCACATCCGCACTTTGAGCCTGCATCCCAAATCCATCAGATCCCCCTGCAGGCGCCCCCGCTTGATACGTGTCCTGCATCATGAACGCTGCTGAGAACTCGACTCCCTGAATCGGTGTCGGTTCGGGACACGTCAAATTGTAGGGGGTCTTTGGAATAAACCAATCCTTCAACGATGACGCATCGTTCCGGAATTCGTACATTTTTGGAAAGAAAGATCACTGCGCGGATACTGCTGATTGGTGCCCCACAGGTACATTGGGGTTGATCCATACTTGTCCCACGCGATGTACCTGCAACATTCATTGGGTAAATTACCTGTCAGCTAAACAATGTGAGTCGGAGGAATTCTGCCATCGCGGCCTGCTGACATTATGCTGTCATTTGCTGAGCGCCAAATCGGCATGTTATCCAGAAGCAGGTTTTTCAAGCTAACCATGACCAACGCCCCGGAATCAACGCGCAGGCCGGACTGGATTCTATTATCACCAGGAAGACATGGGCAACCATGTACAAACTGTCTGCCACTCTTCTTGCTGGTGTCGTCGGCGCGACATCACAGTCCGACGCTAAGTGCATTGGAGATATTTTCCCACTGAGTACCATGAATAAAATAACCGCGTGCACCTGGAGCGGTCAAATCCGCAATTCTCATACACAATGATTCAGGGCACTTTATCCAGCGCTGCTATGTCCGTTACTTGGACGGATGAAGCACGCATCGTGCGACTCGGATGCGTACTTGCACTTCTTGAGCTGCAGCCTGTTTTTCTGCACTCCAGCGTGGTCGACCATGCCGAGCAGGTCCAGCACGGCTAAAGCCTGGTATGCCCAGTGTTGGTTCTTGAGCTTCTGGCGCGCAGTCCCCAGGTGCTTGCGATGATAATTGTCATATCCTTCAGCTGGCCAACGGTCGAGCAACTCTGACAAATCAGCCTTTCCATCAAACTCATCCAAGGATAGTACTTCCCGGGGGAATCTGTCAGAAAGATGACCTCTATGAAAAGGTTTGTTGCGAAGGGCGGTCGTGAGCCACTCTGAACAGCGACGCTACTCCTCATAGCTGAACCCTGGCTTCCTGATACCTTCTGCTTCAAGGATCCCAATCAAATAGTCCTTCTCCGAATCATACGTAAGTGCCGGGCATATACGCAGAATGCTGCGCACAATCGGGCGCGCATGCGCGTCCTTGTCACGATGGACGGCGGCGCCCTCGAGGTCGCACTTCACCGCCATGTATCGATCAGACCCGTCATCAATCTGAGGATGGTATGCTGCGTTGGTCTTCATGCGATTGGACGTGCCTAACTTGCCCCAGTACTCTCGGCTTTCCACTGGCATCTCCAAAGTAAGGGCAGGTTGCCCTGCGGAGCTCTGAGCAGGTTGCCCCGCTGAGCTCTGAGCAGGTTGCCCCGCTGGACGCTGAGCTGCCGCTGATGCGGCAGGTGCCGGCGCGTGCGCCGCCAATATGGCAGCGCCAGCAGTTCCCCTAGGCGTCCGAGGAGTTCCTGGCGGGGTACTGATGTCGTAGTCCTGGCGTTTCTTCTCCTTGATGTTGTAGGACTCGACTGTCTTATCTTTGGGGGCCATTCCTGGTGCCTTCGATGAGGTTGCCAGTAGCTTCTCAGTACCGCGCCGTGTTGCGGAAGCACCCCTTGTTGATCCCTCCAGCGAGGGCACCCAGCTGGCCCTGTGCGTCCGACCTGGTGCAGGGCCGCGACGTGGCACAGGATCCTTCGGAGCGGGAGTACTGGTGCCTTGAATGCAGCTGCAAGGGCAGCCACTGCCGGTCCTCTGGATTGACGTCGGTCAGCAGGTTGCCCCGCAGATCGCTGCTGCTTACTCTCTCCAGGGTTAGGATCATCTGGGCTCTTCCTTTTCTTCTTCTTGGGTTTTGACTGACCAGGACCAAGCGATGGACTTGGTGAATCCGAAGATGGGGGAGCATCGATAGGCGCCTCTGGCTTCGGCTGCGGATCTGCCTCAGCAGCGGCCCCTGCCGGCACCCGCGGCCCACGTCGCACGGGGCCCCGGCTAGGGTTCAAGTCGATGCCACTTGGCATTCTGAGGGCCAGGTTCTTAACAGTGGTCTTTTGATCCCCTACAAGAAGGTCTTTTGATCCCCTACAAAAGGCATTTGGTGGCGCTGGGCCTTTTTGCTATGCATGTCTTTACCCAGCCTGCACCTTCAGCGCGGTAAGCAATCCGCCTTTCAGAGGAAAGACCCATCGCCTCAGTAACAACGTACCTACGATCATTCGACGCGTTCGTCTTGCACGCGGCGCCCGTAACAATGGAGTCGTCCGACGCGCACCTACAGGGGCCGCGTCCGTGGGGTCAACTTGTTCGGCCATCTCATCATCTTCATCTTCACCAGCTTCTTGTTGTTCATCTTCTTCTGATCTAGGATCAGCAGGTTTCCCCGCGTGTCCCGAGTGCCAGTCTCGATTGAACTGCTTCAGATAATGTATGAGGGTTAAAGTGTTCCACATCTGAATAGATGGGGATATCTCACCGTGCGTCTGTGGCTTGGTCGTAGTCGTCTTCCGTCGACGGCCTCTTATGTGGCGTTTTCTTGGAGTCGGTGCAGTGCCCTCGACCATCGCCATGGGACCAAACCCAAGGTGTCCTCTTGAAGTTCGGGCCCCTTGATGGGCGTCTCATGGGGCAGACCGGCCCGCGGTCTGCATGGGCGGGGCATGTGCAACAAACACCTCCATAGAGCTTCCTTTCCTCGATGACAGCTCTCTTGTGATCGCGCTTGACAGAATTCTCTTGTGTTTTAACAGGCCCAGTCCTGTTCGAGCGAATGATATTGCCGTCTTCACCTCGTGTAATATTGCGAAGATAATGCCAGTGACGGATCTGATATTCAGTCCAACCCTGGCCCCGCCAATGCTGCATTGTTTCTGGGGGTATGTATTGACAAGCCAATCCAGCTTCCGCGCAACCAACCAGGCGCTGATTTCCGCCATCTGGGCGTCCTTCTTGCGGCTGGTCATCTCGAGGCGGGCGCCCCCGCAAGCGCTCCCTCCCCCGGGGGGGGGGGGGGGGGGGTCCATCGGCGTGCCGTGGCGGGGCCTTTGGAGTTCCCGCGCCAGGAAGATGGGGGCGCTGAAGACCACTAGAGCGAGCGCCACTGGAGCGAGCACGCGCACGATCAGGTTGGCGGCTGGGGAACCGACCGCGACGTATCATGCGGCCGCTATCTGCCCATTCTTCGTTCTCGTCGTCGTCGCGGTACTTTGTCCTCCAGATCTGGCGGCTTCCTGGTCGCTTCTGGCGGCTCATGGACCGATCTGAAACAACCAAAATATATGGACATTCTTCAGTATTACCAAGCTCGCGTTGAATGCGCTCAGATAAATCACTAGCGTCTCGCGGGCTTCCCAGCGCAGGATGATTTATCACTTAATCCCAAGTCTGTCGGATGTCCAATAACCCGAAGATCAAGCGCCAACTGTATTTCCTCATCTGTTGCAAGAATGGTAACTTCTGGGTCCGCGGGTGTCTCCGCCACGTCAGCATCTCCTCCGGCGGGCATGTGGAAGTTCTTGACAAATTCGATATCTGCAGGTTGCCCCGCGATGGGCAATGCCCAGCCATTCTGCCAAGCCGATGTCGTTGCGGCCAGTGAACGCCTCCTCGAACAGATCGCCGGCGTAATTCGAGGGTCATACTGGCGCCGAGATATCTGGCAGCCATGAAATTAACAACTGTGGCTGATGGATCGGCAGGGCCAGCTAGAAGAGACTCCCAGTCAGCATGCTGTATGCGGAATCTGCTTGAGCCAGATGTATTGACGGACCCCTGCCTCTTCCATCACCTTGAGGGCATTCGCGTCGGAAATGCGGCGTACTGTGGGATATGTCGCACTCCATCGTTTTACCGTTGGTATCCTTTGGGTTCCCCCGTCGCCCCATGCCTTATCCCGATGCACACCTGCGGTTTTTGCCAATACCTAAAAACATGTCTGCGTACTGCGGTCCAGTAAGAAATGCTAAGAATGCTAGTGGGCCTCTACCATGCAATCTCCGACGCTTACCTTTACCTTTACTTCGACCTTTGCCCTTTCCATTGGGTGATCGTCGTGCCGGACTTTTTTCTTCGTGAACCTTCGCCAGCGACGCTTGTGGTTTTGGTCGCCTGAAAATGACCATTGCGCTTGTTGCTATTCAGTAAGGTATGTAGGCGTATCCGAGTAAGCAAGGGCTGTAGCGTCATCGTCTGAAGACGTATCGGTATCAGTACCGGAGTCAAAGTCGGACTCGGCGGGTTGCCCCGCTGAGCCCATTCGGGTCGTGGCATGCATGGGGGATGCCGCATCAGGCGGTCCCCGAAGCCTGGCCCAAGAGTCTTGCGACCCCGAGGCCGCTCCACCATTCTGAGCCAGCAGTGTTGTGGTCTCAGCTGGTTGTGGATAGCCTCCACGTGGAAGGTCTCGGTTCGGTGACCGTGACTAAAGATACCACCAATATTGCCAGGGGTTATCTCAGCAATGTGAGCACATGGCCTCATACGTTCAAGTAGAGCGTCACATTGTTGTTGGTCTCTCGGCATGTGGTGGTTCAGAGGCTGCAGGAGTTGTTGTGCACGCGATGTCCCCACTCCAGGAGCTCTGAATATAATCGCTGCTAGGATTTGGAAGTTGGGGATGTTGAAGCCTGCTGTTTCAGCTTCATAGCGGGTTATCTCAAAACGTGCTAACGTCTGGTCGATGCGTTCTCCCGCCTGGACTCGGAAGTCAATGAGCGCAGTACCAGAGTTGAATTGGCGCTCCTCTTCTAAATTCTCGAACTTCGTGCTTAAGAGGAACATGATGTAAGTGACGCCGTCAGTATGGCGGCCACGGATGTTGACGCCAAAGTTGATAACTGCTGGAGGGACTCCTCATGGCTATGGTCCGTGCGAGACCTCCCAAACCTCGCTGCAGAGCTGCAGCCTGTTGGGAGGGCGTCATGTTGCCTGTGGTCACATTGATCCAGGCATGTACTTCGATCACGAATTCGCGACAAGGTACTTGACCGGCTGGGTCCCAGTGAGGGCCGGTCGTTCGTGTGTCGTCTCCGCCACGCATATGTCCTACCGCAAACCCGATAGCGACCCAGGTGGGCCCAAATATAGTAACACCAGTCCAATGGCCTCGTAGGTCGTAGTCGGATGTAATCGGTTGGGACTTCCATTGGGTAGTCGTAAGTCTGCGTGGGGTTGGAGACGGCAGTACATCATATCGCATGTTTCCATGCATTATATCATCGAAGAAATTTCCACTTGGAGTAGGTGGGTGGACTTCAGGAGTGTAGAAACGCAGGGATGTAGGATGTAAGTAAGAGGCCTCCGCTTGAGCAGAGGTATCGCTGCAAGTGTCCTTGCGATATTGCGTACCGATATACATTCTTCCGCGCAAACCCACTGCCCCCTGATGTTCCACCATGTCCGTAGTCGCGATATTGCGTACCGATATACATTCTTCCGCGCAAACCCACTGCACCCTGATGTTCCACCATGTCCGTAGTCCACCATATAGTGCCATGGGTGGTGAAGAATAAAGCAAGAGCTGACCACCATAGGCCAGCTCCGCTACCAAGTTTGAAAGGGGGCTGGGAGGCCCAGCCAGCAGCTTCGCCTTAGGCGAAGCCAAGCTCCCGCTCTGTTGTACCGTAGCAACGGTAGTCCCAGTGGGAGAGGATGTGCCATCTTAAGCACTAGGAGTATCCTTTTAGTCTCGATAGCGACTGTGTGCCTCGCGGTGAGGCACAATCATATTTGGGCGGCCGGCCGCTTGAGCCGACGAGGCCGCGGGCGCACGCTCGCTTCCACCCCTTACGTCCCTCAGCTCGCTTTAGTCCCCCAGCGACCAGGAAGGGTCCAGCGCCCTACACACATGGATCGTTGCAGTGTCCCAGACACCCGGCGTCATGATTTTTTCAAAACGCCGACCCCCAAGGGTCTGGACCCTTTCCTCAGGACTGGAATCGATGTTTCATGGCCCCGAGGCCCCGGAAGGGCCCCCAGAGGCCGGTAGTGGTGAAACACCTCCTGTCGTGATTGTTTTTTTGCAGCGCGGGGAGGTCTGGGGTGTCTCCCGCAGGAGAAGGTCAAAAGCTGCAGCAGGCGAGGCGTATCAGCTATCTGGCGGGCGCGGTGGCCTCGAGGAGTGGCGGTGGCACCCCGGCTGGCAGCTCGCGTCGTGCTCATTCCCCCTCCGCCTCCCCCTTGCCTCCCTCTGCTTTTCCTTCCCGTCCTCTTCCTTCTCCTCCTCCTTTTTCTCCTCATCCTCCTCCTCACACGTTCCCTCCTCGCCGCGCCCCTCCTCAATCTACTCCTCCCTCTCCTCCTTCTTTTCCCTTCTTGCTACTTCTGCTCCCTTCGTTTACTATCTCCTCGTCCTTACCCTCCTCTCTTCATACTCATCCCCCCTTTCTTAACGTTCCCCTTCTCCTCTCCTTCCACTCCGCCTCTCCTGCTACCAATGCGGCGCCGCCGTGGGGAACCTGTCAGCGCCTTGCCGTTCCGAAAAAAAACACGAGGCCTTCGGACAAGAACGAAAAGGATTAACACGCTGACGGGCTCCCAACGGCGGCGCATCGACGTCCCGGCCCCTGTCCTGCTTCCGCCGCTGCACCGCGCTGACCTTCAGGGCCTCCAGCTGGTGCGCGCGGCTGAGCCGCTTGAGCCGCAGGTGTTCTGACATGGACTTCAGTTTCGGCAGGCGCCACGCCTTCTCGGCGACGGCGCGCGCGGCGGCGGCAGGACGGCAACGCAGACCAGGCGCGAAGGACGACGTCGGCGATCGACGAGGGTGATGATCACTGAAACGGCGACGCGGACGACGGGGACGACGACGACGACGACGACGACAACGACGATGACTACGACGACGACGACAACTGTGACGACGGCGACGACGACGACGGCGACGGCGACAGCGGCGGCGGCGGCAGCGGAGGAAAACGTGGCGACGAACAGCGGCAACGACGGCGACGAGCGGAGGTAGCGGACAAGCGGCGGCAGCGAGGGCGAAGCGCGGCGGTAGCGACGGCGACGAGCGGCGGCGACGGGGCCGAGCGGCCTTCTCCTTGCTCAGCGCCGCGCCCGGCTCTGGCGGCGGTGGCGGCTCGCTGACGCAGCGCCGCAGGTCGTCGCCGGCCATCCGCCACACCGAGCGCCGCAACGAGTTGGGCAACCTCGTCGTCGTCAGCATCGTCGTCCTGTCGCCGCCGCCGCAAAAGGGCTCCGAATGTATATTTCGACGTTCGAATTTGTGCCCCAATCGGTGCTTGCACTGAGAGGGGTTCCTTGCGAACGTTGTGAGTTTTTGGCGTAAAGGTATCCTGGCGAAGGACCCAATCATCTGCAGTTGTGAACACCTCGTTGTGGTTACCGCGTTCGGTGGAGCTCCCTGTGGGGCCACGAAGCGTGCGAGGGAGTGCCGTAACGGTGGTGGTCGGGAGCGCATGCGAACTGTGCCGCTGGGGCCCCAGATAGAGCCCCCTCCGGGGCCACGGATCTTGCGACGGGTGTGCCGAAAGTGGTGGCGGGGGCGCATGCGAACGGCACCGCTGGGTCCCTGGGTGGAGCTTCTTATGGGCCCACGAAACGCGTGATGGGTGTGCCGAAATGGACGGCGCAGACGCATGCGAGCTGCGTCATTGGGACCTTCAGTGGAACTCCATGTGGGGCCACGAAACGTGTGAGGGGTGTGCCGAAATTGGTGGCGGGGACGCATGCGAACGGCACCATTGGGGCCTTTGTGTTGAGCTTCTTATGGGGCCACGAAGCGTGCGAGCGGTGTGACGAAATTGGTGGCGGGGGCGCACGCGAACTGCACCATTGGTGCCTCTTGGTGGAACTCTCTACTCTATTGGGCCACGAAGCGTGCGGTGTGTGTGCTTACAACGGTAGCGGGACGCATGCGAACGGCACCATTGGGGCCTTGCGTGGAACTATCTATGGGGCCACGAGGCGCGAGGGGTGCGCCAGCATGGGTGGCGGGGGCGCGTGTGCGAACGGTACAATTTGGCCTTGGGTGGAGCTCCCCATGGAGCCACGGATCATGCGACGGGTGTGCCGGAATTGGTGGCGGGGGCGCATGCGAACGGCACCACTGGGTCCTTGGGTGGAGCTTCCCCACGAAACGCGTGATGGGTGTGCCGAAATGGACGGCGCAGACGCATGCGAGCTGCGTCACTGGGACCTTCTGTGGAACTCCAAGTGGGGGCGCGAAACGTATGAGGGGTGTGCCGAAATTGGTGGCGGGGACGCATGCGAACGGCACCATTGGGGCCTTCGTGTTGAGCTTCTGATGGGGCCACGAAGCGTGCGAGCGGTGTGACGAAGTTGGTGGCGGGGGCGCACGCGAACTGCACCATTGGTGCCTCTTGGTGGAACTCTCTATTGGGCCACGAAGCGTGTGGTGTGTGTGTGTGTGCGCTTACAAAAGGTAGCGGGACGCATGCGAACGGCACCATTGGGGCCTTGCGTGGAACTATCTATTGGGCCACGGAGCGTGCGAGGGGTGCGCCAGCATGGGTGGCGGGGGCGCGTGCGAACGGCATAATTTGGCTTTGGGTGGAGCTCCCTATGGGTCCACGGAGCGTGTGAGGGGTGTGCCGAAATTGGTGGCAAGGACGCATGCGACTGGCACCATTGGGTCCTTGGGTGGGGCTTCTTATGTGGCCACGATGCGTGTGAGGGGTGTGCCAGAATGGGTGGCCGGGACGCATGCGGACGGCGCCAATAGGGCCTTAAGTGGGGACCCTTTTTGGGCCACGAAGCACTGTGCCCGAATTGGTGGCGGGGACGTGTGCGAACGGCACCACTGGGGTCTTGGGTGGCGCTCCCCATCGGGCCACGAAGCGTGTGAAGAGTGCACCAACATCGGTGGCGATGACGCATGCGAACGGACCACTGGGGGTTTGGGTGGAGTTCCTTATGGGGCCACGACACGTGTAATGGGTGTGCCGAAATGGGCGGCGCAGACGCATGCGAACGGCACCACATGGGGCCACGAAGCGTGTGAGCGGTGTGCCGACATGGGGTGGCGGGGGCGCGTGCGAGCGGCGCCATTGGGGCCTTGGGTGGAGTTCCCCATGGGGTCACGAAGCGCGTGGTGTGTGTGTGTGTGCTATAACGGGTGGCGGGGACGCATGCGAACGGCGCCGCTGGGGCCTCGGGTGAAATTCTTTATGGGGCCACGAAGCGTATGAGGGGCGTGCCGAACAAGGACATGCGGAGGACAGAGGCAGGGATGGAAGGAGGGAGGGGGGAGAAAGAAGGAGGAAGCGCGGCTGTGTCTTCAGAGCGAGGACCCGACACCACATGAAGTGAAGTACGCAACCAAAGGAACTCACGCACTTGCGCGAAAGCTTGGGTCATCGTTTCGTGTGTGCGTTGTGCCTTGATTTCTGCGCGTTCAGTGTGAACGCATCTTTCCATGTGTTCATCCCGCGCGCCATTACTTGACCTCTTCCCCCTCCCATCCTTTTTCCTCCAGCGGGACAAGGTGCGATGTGGTCACCGAGGGCCGTTTCCTGACGCGTAACAAATCATGCGCGACAGTGCTACGTCGCGATTAGTTGACGGGTCATATGTGGAAGTTTGCGCGCGTCGGGCCCCAGTACCTCGGGAGCTTCGGCACCAGTGTGCGGGGGGGGGATGGGTAGGTATTTTGCCAGATAATCACCCTCTACGCAGACGACCAGCATCGAGCCCGGCTGCGCAAGTCCCTGCGCGGGATACGAGACATGAGTGGGCCCTTCCTCCATTCCCTGCTGCCGCTTCCTCCCTCGCCCCTTTTCCCCCCATCCCTTTCCAATTTTCAGATCGGCCAACTTTTTCTTTCGCGTTCCACGTCTCTCCTTGCGTCTCTTCGACGGAAGGTCTCTGGGTTGCGCGTGCAAAGGAACGACGGGTAAATATCAGCCGCCTGCGCAACGCGTGCGGGAGTGCCCTTCGATGGAAAAGCTCCGGGCTACAGCTCGTACGAGGACATGGCCAAGAGCTCTGATCTCGTCAAGGAGCGGCCAAGGAGCGGCGCGGGCCATGCAAATTCGAATCGGCTGGGCAATGCTGCCTCTGTTGGAAAGACTCCAGCGCCCCGTTCCGTCGGAGCAGCGCGGGCCTCTCAACTGAGGCCATCCAGAGCGCGCGGACCCAATTCACCTCTGCGGCCATTTTAAACATGCGCGGGCCCGTGCGCTCCAACGACCTCACGCCGCCGGCAAAAATCCATTGGCATTCCAGTGCGTGGTCCTCGATCTCCCGCGTATCCTTGGCCATGTGCTCTTCGAGCTTCTGGGAGGCTGTCAGCGCGGACCGAGGTGGGCCGATCTGCAAGACCTCCCTCGGCGGCGGCTGAAGCAAGAGTATACCGTCCATGCGAGTGTCTCTGCTGAGCAACGCGTACAGGTGCAGCCACCGATTCTCCGCTCTGTCCTCCGGTCAGCCATTGCTCGCACCCTGCGCGCAGTCGACGGTCACCCAGGTGCGGATCGTCTGGCCCTGTGAAGCGATGGACGTCAGGAAACGCCAGTGCGTGAGCGCGTATCCATACATTTTAACCCGGTGCGTTTTGCCAGCGTTTTGCCGCTTGAAATGCGCCTCCATGAGCAGGAAGCATGACAGGCCGCTCGCCTTCTCTTCCTGGATTCCGAAAGAGTTGATGAGGGCGGCGACCATGTCTGGGCTTTGCTTCTGGAACTTGCGCACCTGCACCCAGGCACGCGTCGTACCTCTCCTGGTCGCTGCTCTCGAACACGAAGCTCACGATGGGGGCGTTCTGCTCCTGGCTCCTGGCTCCTAGCGTGGATACAGACCGCGCTCAGGGACCAACCCGTGCGCAACCCCACCGGTGCCGAGGAATTGCCACGCCTGCCACGCCCTGCCACCCAGGCGTGGACAAAGACCGCGCTCAGGGACCAACCCGTGCGCGCCACCACTGGTGTCGAAGCCATGCCACGCCTGCCACACCCTGCGTCCCTGGCGTGGATAGAGAGTGCGTTCAGGGACCCCCCCCGTTGCGCACCCGTTCTGGTGACGAGGACGTGCCACACCTGCCGCGCCCTGCGACCCTGGCGGGGATAGAAGCCGCGCTCACGGACCACCCCTTGCCACCCCTAGGCGCCCCCGTTGGTATCGAGGAATTGCCTCGCCTGCCACACCTTGCAACCCTGGCGTGGATACAGACCGCGCTGAGCGACCACCCCCTGCGCACCCCATCTGGTGTCGAGGAATTGCCACGCCCTCACGCCCTGCGACCCAGGCGTGGACAGAGACCGCGCTCAGGGACCAACCCGTGCGCGCCACCACTGGTGTCGAAGACATGCCACGCCTGCCACACCCTTTGTCCCTGGCGTGGATAGAGACTGCGTTCAGGGACCCCCCCCTTTGCGCACCCGTTCTGGTGACGAGGACGTGCCACACCTGCCGCGCCCTGCGACCCTGGCGGGGATAGAAGCCGCGCTCACGGACCACCCCTTGCCACCCCTAGGCGCCCCCTTTGGTATCGAGGAATTGCCTCGCCTGCCACACCTTGCGACCCTGGCGTGGATACAGACCGCGCTGAGCGACCACCCCCTGCGCACCCCATCTGGTGTCGAGGAAATGCCACGCCCTCACGCCCTGCGACCCAAGCGTTGATAGAAACCGCGCTCAAGGACCACCCCCTGCGCACCTTCTCTGGTGCCGGGGACATGCCACGCCTGCCACGCCCTGTGACCCTGGCGTGGATGGAAACCGCGCTGAGCGACCACCCCTTGCGCACCCCCTTTGGTGTCGAGGAACTGCCACGCCTGCCACGCCTTGAACCCTGGCGTTGGTAGAAACCGCGCTCAAGGACCAACCCTCCGGTGTCTAGAAAATGCAGCACCTACCACACCCTGCGATCCTGGCGTTGATAGAGACCGCGCTCACGAACCACCCCCTGTGCACCCCCTCTGGTGACCAGGAAGTGCCACGCCTGCCAAACCCTGCGACGCTGGCGTTGATAGTCACCGCGCCCAAGGACCACCACCCCCTGCCACTCCTAAGCAACACCTACCTCTGGTATCGAGGAAGTGCCACGTCTGCCAATCCCTACGACCCTGGCGTGGATAGAAGCCGCGCTCACGGACCATCCCGTGCGCAACCCCACCGGTGTCGAGGTAATGCAACGCCTGCCACGCTTTGAACGTCGGCGCGGATACAGACCGCACTGTGCACCCCCTCTGGTGTCGAGGAACTGCCACGCCTGCCACACCTTGCGACCCTGGCGCGGATAGAGACTGCGCTCAGGGACCAACCCGTGCGCACCGTCTCCAGCGACGTGGAACTGCCACGCCTGCCACGCCCTGCCACCCTGGCGTGGACAGAGACCGCGCTCAGGGACCACCCCCTGCGTACCCCATCTGGTGTTGAGGGAATACCACGCCTTCATGCCCTGCGACCCTGGCGTTGATAGAAACCGCGCTCAGGGACCACCCCCTGCGCACCCCCTCTGGTGTCGAGGAACTGCCACGCCTGCCACGCCCTGCAACCCTGGCGTGGATAGAGACCGCGCTCGGGGACCATCCCTCTGGTGACCCTACGACCCTGGCGTGTATGGAAACCGAACTCAGGAACCACCCCTTGCGCCCCCCCCACTGGTGACGAGAACGTGCCACGCCTGTCACTCCCTACGACCCTGGCGTGGATAGAAACCGCGCTCATGGAGCCCCCCCTCTGCGCAGCTCCTCTGTCGTCGAAAACATGCCACGCCTGCCACACCCTGCGACCCTAGAGCGTATAGAGACCGCGCTCAGGACCCCCCCCTGCGCACCTCCTCTGGTGTCGAGAGAATGCCACGCCTGCCACGCCCCGCGACCCTGTGAGGGATGGAGGCCGCGCTCTTGGACGATTGGCGCGTATAGAGACCGCGGTGAGGGAATCCTATGGCTGTATCTGTATTTAGGTCCACGGAACCGTGTGTGTGTGTGTGTGCGTGTGAGTCATGTGTTGTGCGGTTGTATGTGTGTATCTGTAGGATGTATGTATGTGTGTGCGGCTGCATGTGGACGTGTGCTCATGTGGATATCGTGCGTGTGATGCATGCGCCTGTTGATGTGTGCGCGAGCGAGAAGGATGGTGAGGGGTGTGAGACGAGGGTGCGACGCTGGTGGGCCATAACCCCACTTAACATGTGGGGGATCAAAAACAAGTCGATTTCGGTGGGCGGCCGGGTTCCACACTTCCGTCGTCACCGTCGTCGTCATCGTCGTCGTCGTCGTCGTCGTCGTCGTCGTCGTCGTCGTCGTCATCGTTGCGGTCGTGGTCGCCGAGGCTCGAGGATCGAACGTCGAGATTACTTTTGGGATGTGTTCGGCGCCTTCTGGGCCTTCAGAAGCCTCTGGTGACCTTGAAAAACGTCCAGAGGCCTCCAGAGGCTCGAGGAGGCCGTCGGGGTCGTCGTGGTCGTCGTCGTCGTCGTCGTCGTCGTCGTGGTGACGGCCCGACGAACCCCATGTTCGGTCCCCAGGGGCCGAAAACTGTCAAGAGCTATATGACCTTCTCACCACGCGAGAAGGCTTGGCACAGTGCACGCACGTCTAGTTCCCAAGGGGGTGGCACGGAGGAACTTTTGGGCCTGCCCGCTCCAACTGGGCGAAGTCCGGGGCCCCTCACCCCCCTGCCGCGCCTCCCGCGAAGGCTCCTCACGGTCGCTCCTGAGCAGAAGCACCTCCAGAAGCATCGACCAGTGTTGGACGAGAACGCGCTCACCAGTTCAGCGGTATTCTCCTTCGAATGATGCGGTGTGTACGTGAAAAAAACGCGAGAAGTATGGGGGCGCCGATCTTCTGTGTCCCGCAGGGCCTCCCCCCCTTTTCGGCCCCGCCGCACCCTGCCAAATTTCATTTTCCGATGCGGCCCCCAGGGCCGAAACCTGCCGAAACGAATACGTTTTTATCACGCGAGGAAGCTGGGGCCGCCGATCTTCTGCGCCCCGCCGGGCCTCTTCCCTTATTCGGCCCCGCCACGCCCTGCCAAACCCCCTATGCGGCCCTCAGGGCCGAAGACTGCTGAAGCGAATATTTTTTTATCACGCGAAAAATCAGGCGAAGCGAGTAGAGGACGCACAATCCCCCCCATAAGAATCACCCCGACAACCGATGCCGTTTGATAAACGCACCCAAGAAAGAATCGAACAGGGCAAGGCTGTTTGGTAAAAGCCCAGGGCCGTTCAGTAAACGTCAGAAACTGTTGGGTCTAGGTGGTTTTCCCTTGGGCCGCCGATCTTCTGCGCCCCGCCGGGCCTCTCCCAGAAGCCCAGCCAGCCCAGGGCCGGCAGCACGTCGCGGAGGGCGCCCGCGGGGGCGCGCTCGCGTCGGACGTGCGCCAGCAACGCGGCGCAGAGCTTGCGCTTCAGCCGGCCCGTGCAGAAGCCCAACAGGTACACGGCCCAGATGCAGGACAGCACCTCCGGGGAGGCTTCTCTGCGCGGTGAAGACTTATCCATCACCACCGCCTTCGGGGATCGGTCTGCGGGGGCTCGGCAGCCGGTGGATGCGGTGGGCATATTCTGGCCCGAGGGGCCAACATCCAGGACATTACTTCCAGGGGGGCGTCTCCGCGAGGCGGGGATTTCGGGTCAGAAGGTTGTGATTCGGGTGTCGGGGCGGCGGTGCCACCGACACGCTGTGCCGTGGGAGCGGAGACCGTGTCGCTCCGCTCCGCGGGCGGGGAAGCTGGGAAAGGCTTGGGACGTTGACGCCTAAGGACTGCGACGTGGACAGCGTGCCGCGCCACCGCGTGGTGTGCTGCAAATGGCTGGGCGACGCGCTGAACCAACATTCGTGGCCGTATCCATCACCACCGCCTGAGGGGATCGATCTTCGGGGACTCGGCAGGCGGTGGATACTGCTACGCTCGGGCCCTGGGGGGTGCAACTATATCCACAATGATCCACCGCCTGCCGAGGTCCCCGAAGATCGATCCCCAGGCGGTGGCGATGGATAATGTCCCCGCCTCGGATTTTCAAGTGCGCCGGAGAGGGGGTGGCCAAGCCGAGGGGTGGGTAGCTAGGAATGCAAATATAAGTTAATCAATGTAAGCTTCCAGAAATTTGCGCGGGCCTCCGAAAGCTGGCGTTCATGATCATGTTTCGCTTCGGCTGGCGCTTCGTTGCCCGAGACATGTGCGCGCACGACGGGGGGGGGCAGTTTCCGTGCTGGCAGAAGGACATTGGGCCATGGCTTCTGCGAGATGTCATGGCCCCCGCCGTGACGTCCACACTGCCCTGCTCCTCACTCCCCTCCTCAGTCCTGGGCGTCCTCATCCTCTTCGCGGTCGTTCCATTTCGCTCGCTCTCCTCCCTCCCCCGGCTCCGGGTTCGTCCTGGTCCCTGGGTATCGTTCCCTCCTCTGCCCCCTGCTGCTGTTGCTCTTCCAGGTCGTCCACCATAGGGGCCATATGGCGGGCGGGGCGCACATAGGGCATATGTTCCAGCATCCCCGGCTCATGGCGTCGGCGACGCTGGGACGATTTGCACCCTCCGACCCCCGTATGGGTATGGACGTGTGTTGTTCGTCCTTGCTCTCCTCCATCCTCACTCCCTCGAGCTTTTTCCTCCTCGTCCTCCCTTGCAGTCCTGGGCCCCGCATGAGCCCGCCACGGCCGGCTTTTCGTCCTTCCGTCGGCTGCTGGAGGCCGCTTTTCCTGGCCCCGGGACCGTCAGGAAACGATTCTCGGCGGCGAGCCCGGGGAAGACGTGAGAAGAGGCTGGCCTTCTCAGAAGGCTCGGAAGACCGCCGGCCTCCTGAGAAGTGTCCTAAGCCTTCCCCGAGTACACAGGGAGCCTCTCAGAAGGCGCGAGGGCTTCTGAGAAGCCCCGCCGCCTTCTGGGAAAGCCGTTTCCTTCTCATTTCCCCCCCTCGCTCGCCGCCGAGATCCACGAACAAAAAAGCTGGCCGCCGGGAGAAGGCCGATTTCCCTGAGAGGGCCTCGCTCTTCGACGGATCGGCCACGCGCCCTCGGCGGATGCCGACAGAACCATGGGGAGGTTGGGCACGCACGACGGGGCCGGCCTGGGCCAGTGCTGGATATTCTCCTCTGGCCAGCCAAGACACGCTCGCGTCGTGAACCAAATCACGACGCAAGGTTTTTGGCCGTTGTCGGCCACCAAGGGCTCTCGCCGGGCCTCGGGACGGTCAGAAAACGACTCGGTATAAAAAACTGGCGCTGGGAGAAGGGTCGGGACTTTCGGGGACGCCGCTTTGCCCCAAGCAAAGATTTCACTTAGGTATTTTTGCTTCGCCACCCTAAATAATTCGCTGGGTCTGGCGGGGATTTGCCACGTTGTCGCCAGTTGCCGCCTCGTTGGCTGCCTCGTGCGAAGGGTGGGCCTGGCGAGGTTTCGCCACGTCGCCGCCCATTCCCTCCTCCTGCTTGCACCACGTAGATTCTCCGATCAACAGAACATAGGACCCCCCCTCCTGAGCCCAGACTTATCGAGCCCCTCTGGGATACGGCAACTCACGTATGCGTTTGCCTTATCGTTTATTATTGTCCATGTGAAACCATACCATCCCAGCCAACCCGGCATTGCGTCCCCACATCTACTTATCAAACAATACAGTGTGCGCGCACCCGGGTCTCCTGAAACAGCACGTTGCATGAAACCCTGCTAACAGGATACTCCGCACGCACCTATGCCGAAGTTCTGGCAGACACAATGAAGTAGCAAGCGTTTCAACATGAGCACAGCAAACACCCTGAATTAGTGCATCACAATGCTTGCAAGATTTCTGCCCGCGCGTATTTGCTGTCCCAGCACCCGCGTGGTCATCTCACCACGTGGTACGTCTGCGCTGATCTAGCATGGGCCCAGTGTGCAACTCCGTGCCGGTTAAGACCATACCGGCTGCACGTACTCGCCGCTACGCGCGCGCGCCGAATTTCTGACAACATCACTGGTTGTCAAAGCGTTTCAGCATGAAGCTCCTCAACACCATCAAAAACAACACAGTTTTCAACAACAGGTATGCCTGATGTCTTGACTGTCTGAGTGCACGCACTCTCCCACGATCACTCGCACCAGCGCCATCGCATCACCGCTGTTATCGTCATCGCTAATCGCCACCATTGCCGCCGTCATCAATCGATCACCTTCGTCACCACCACATGGACATCACCATCATCATCATCATCATCATCATCATCATCATCATCATCATCATCATCATCATCATCGTCATCAGCATCAGCATCAGCATCAGCATCAGCATCAGCATCAGCATCAGCATCAGCATCAGCATCAGCATCATCATCATCATCATCATCATCATCATCATCATCATCATCATCATTGTCGTCGCCGTCACCCGCATCGGCGCCGACTATGGCCGTGCCGTCGTCACAATCATCATCGCCACCACCATCGCTGATATCAACATCGTTGCAGACTATGCCAGCGTCATCATGATACCCCGCCCGCCCGAATCACCGACCCGCACTGACGTGCTCGCGCGCCGGCGCGGCCTCTGGGACGCGCTGGGACGTCGCCGTTGGGCAAGCGCCATCGCGGCCGCATCAGTTGTGCCAAACGAGCTGGCCGCTCTGCTCGCGAACTTGCGCGCGCCAGCACGGCCGCAGAGATGCGCCAGCCAGGGCCAAGCAGTCACCGCAGTCGTGGCCGCATGGGTTTTGCAAAACAGGTTCTGGGAGGGAGGGTGAGATGATCGCGCGAGCAGTGGAGTTGACAGCTCATGCGTTGGCAAATATAACCTGCACCAAATAGCTTGCACCACATAGCTCGCACCTCATGACTCACACATCCAGAGTGCAATAACTTACAGCTTGGGACCCACGCTGGCTGACATGACAAAAATAAAGGCATGGGATGTCTGGGCCTCGGAGGGATCCAGCAGGTCGCCGTGGATGCGAATGCGGTCGTAGAGGGGGCTCAGCAAGGGCATGTGCACAATCTCCACCCGCGCTGCCGCCAAGAGGCACTGCCCGAGCTCCGCCACGCCCATGCGCGGCACGTGCGGCCTCATCAGGAGAGGCTCCCGGGAGGGGGGGGGGGGTCGGACCACCTGAGGATGATGAACAACGTCCTGCACCCTTTACGTTGAGTTCTGTGAACGCCCCCCGCGTCCCGGATGTGACATTGGCGGGCTGCGCCGCGATGCGTCGACCTGTCCACTGGCCGAAATCCTGCGCCCCCTGGCGATGTGCCAACCACCATTGGATCGGGGGCAGGGGGCCCGTTGAAATTTTCGCCGGCACCCCGGTCGCGCGGGTGGTGCAGGATCTTGTCCATCAGCCGTCCCTCCCCCCAGACCTGCTGGAGGCTCCAAGAACAGAATCCCTCAACGCCACAAGACACCACTTTCTGAAAACACCTCAGAGGTACCTGAGGCACGGAGGGCCCAGTGTTCTCCTGCCTCCTCCTCCACCTCCGTCCTCCCTCCTCCTCCTCCTCCTCCTCTTACTCCTCTTCCTCCTCCTCCTCTTCCTCCTCCTCCTCCTCCTCCTCCTCCTCCTCCTTCTCTTCACCTTCGCCTTCCCCTCTCCGTCCACCGTTGCCTCCTCCTCCTCCTCCTCCTTCTCCTATTCATCAAACCTCTACTGCTCAACCAGCGGCGTCATCAACCACTCGTGCTCACCCGTCTTCTTGACGTGTGTGTGTGTGTGTGTGTGTGCGTGTGGCGGCAACAGTGCTGGGGACGTGCCAGCTTCTCTTCTTTCTAGAGCAGACGCAGGGCTGGCAGTGACCACCAGCATCAGAAGGATTATGAGGAGTGTTGGGGGGAAGAGGAGGAAGAGGAGGAGGAGAATAAGCAGAAGGATGAGGATGAGGATGAGGATGAGGATGATAATGAGGATGAGGATGAGGATGATGATGCTGATGATGATGATGGTGATGATGATGATGATGATGATGATGGTGATGGTGATGGTGATGATGATAATGATGGTGATGATGATGATAATGATGATGATGATGATGAGGAGGAAGAGGAGGAGGACAGGGAGGAGCAGGAGAAAGGAAAGGACCAGGAGGGGGAAGGGGGAACAGGAGGAGAAGGCGATGGAGCAAGAGGGGGAAGGAGGAGGAGGAGGAGGACGAGGAGGTGGAGGAGTAGGAGGAGGAGAAGGAGGAGGAGCTCGGAGGAGCAAGAGCGCACGTAACTCATGAGGGCATGGTTACGTCATCGACTGGCGCAGATGGCCAGCTTAGTGGCACGCAAAAGCCTCAGGTGGGCCTCAAGGTCGCCACAACGGGAGGGCGAGACCTCATGCTCTGCTTTGAGCTCGTTGTAGAAGTGAAAACCTAGCACGACTAGGCGATGAGTGGTCTCGCGGGTGACCTGCGGATCATAATCAGCATCGAGGCCGGGGCCGAAACGCGCCAGGGGGCATGAGGGGAGGAAGAGCCTCGGACGGGCGAGGAGGTGGAGGAGACGAGGGCAGAACTGGTAATGAGGCCAGCGATCGAGACCGTCCTCGCACCCTAACAGGCAGCGGCGCTGGCCCAGAACGGGCGTACGACCTGAGGTGACCCATCCCCCTGCGAGAGTCTTGACGTGGGCCCAAACCCAGCTGGGCTTGGACCGGGAGAGTACACCCCGGAGCAGGGCCCAACGATGGGCCATATCCCCCAGCGGGGGAAGGGGCACGTCAGGGAGCCAGGCCCTCAACCTTCGAAGGGAGAGAAGGGGGAGAACGTCGGGGAAGGCGAGGCGGGTGAGGGCCTGGGCGAAGGCACGCTGGGGCCTCGGGCGGCGAGAGGCGATCGCAGCGGCGGCCAATTCCTTCGTGCCAGCAGAGACGGCATCGCGTAGCTGATCTAAACGAAGCGAATAGCGCGGCACACAGTCCAGGGCCGAAACGAGAAACTGAGCGATACTCTGTTGCCGCTGCCAACTCGAAAGGGCTCCATTCCTGGCGAATGTATCTGACCAGCGGCCCATTCCACACTGCGCATTCCCCTAGATCGTAAGAAAGTGTCCGAACCCTGGTGACATAAGTGTGAGCCGCAAACCTCCATGCCGAGGCGCAGGCAAGAACAGCCATCGACGCTGGGCCGGGACCGGGGATCCAGGCATTCAGAGACAGCAGCTCGGATCGTTTGAACACGTTCGGGGGCAGACGAAGCAACTTATGAACAAGCCGGGGCTCCGTGGAGAGGAGGGGAGGGGGGAGGGGAAAGAACTGACAGAGGTAGGAGAGGACGGAGAGGATCGAGGAATTGTAGGAGCGGCAAGAGGCCTCCGACGGCGACCGAATCGCTGCAACAAGACGGATCCGGAAGCATTGTTTTGATGCCGCCGCCTCCCACTGTGCCTCGAGGGTGGCAGCAGGACCAGACAGGATGCCGAGATACTTGGCGAGGCCAGCGATGGCGAAGGAGGAGAAGGAGGGAGCGATAGCAGAGAGGAGAGCAGTGAGAGCAGAAACAACAGCGGCACAACATACGGTCCACAGTGGGACCACCACGAATTGTCGAGGCTGCGAACAGAGGCATGCAAGGCGGCGCGCAGCCCGGAACACGGGCTCAAGCCGGGCAGCCTGGCTCAGACAAGGTAGAACAACACCAACATCGTCGGCGCACGCCCCATCATCCAGATGATCATCCGGCGGTTCACTGGTGTCGATGCCCTCGGAGATGCGGTGCAGGAAGGCGTCGAAACACAATGCCCACAGAGTTCCGGACAGAGGGCACCCCTGAGCAACTCCAGCAGAAACCTGGAATAAGTAGCGAAGTTCGTCACCAAACCAAGCACTGACCTGCAAGTCGTGGTACAAAGCCCAGATAACGCAAATGTAGCCAGCCGGCAAAGAATGGTGGAGCAAGACGGCTGCCATCCACTGCCAATTTATGGATGGGAAAGCGCCCTGCACGTCGTACGAGATGAAGCAGGGCATGCGGTCAGCGGCATCCTCGTGTCCTCCCGCACCTCTGGCAGCGGCATCCAAGTCCACAGTGTGTGAAGTAAATTGGCGATCGCGTAGAAAACATTTTTGTGAGCGATGGCAGCGCCGTTCAGCAACATGTCGAAGGTGAGAACTGATCGTGGATGCCACGGCCTTCGAGGCGCTGTTCTTCAAAGTGAGCGGCCGCAGAACGTCAGGGGAGCGCGCCACATCCACCAAATCCTCAGGCTGTGCGTCCTTCGGAATGGGACACATCAAAGAATGGTTGAAGCCTGGCGGCGATCCCCGGCCGCTGAAGATGTCCAATACTATCAAATACAAAGTTTCAACTGCATCCTCGTTCGCCAACCGAGCGCGATACGGGAGGCGATCAGGACCAGATGCGCTTGCCCTGCCAAGACGGAGAGCACGCCGTAGGTCAGCCTTCGACGGGAGAGGTAGCAGAGGACGTTCATAGCGAGGGAGGTGCAGAGCGAGATAAGGTGAGATATCATCAGCAGGAACAGCTTTGGCTTGGAAAACACGAGCCCGATGATGAGACAGAGCAGCAGCCATGTCAGCAGGATCTCGAGCCACCCTGTCATCGGCAGGAGGCGGTGGGCGTACACGGTCGTCGGACTCGGGAAAAAACGAGAATCCGTCGTAACGGCGGCGCTCGCCGTGACTGCAGCACGTCCGCTCGCCCCCTCATCTCCTCCAACAGCTGCACCATCACCGTCCTGATCATGGCGAAGGCCTCCTGTCGTAACGGCAGCCGGGCGCGGTCGAGCGTCAGCGTCGTCGCCAAGGCCCGTCAAACTCCAAGACCAGATCCACAGTATGGCCAGCATTGTTATGCCGAGTGCCGTTCAGAATCAGCTGCTTCCTCATGGGCGCCCATAGTCGAGCGCGGCGTTGAGATGTGGCCTGCACCTTTCGCCATTGCTCACGACTGAGACCGGCGTCCTCGCGAGAGAACGGGTTGCCAGCACGGGCGTCTGCGGCAGCGAGGTGTTGTTGATTTTGATGCAATTGCGTATTGACCGTGCAGACCAGATCTCGAAAGTCCGCACCGTTGACAAGGTGAACAGACTCGCCATCAAGATGGAGAAAACGTGGACCATACGTGGATGTGTTGATGAAGGTGGTGGCCAAGGTGAGGTCCTGCTGCCAAATCGCCCTGGCGATGCTCCGCAACGTGAGCCGTCGACTGTCCTCAGCCCCTTCCGCGCTAGAGGTGATAGGGAGGCGTTGAAGGCGGTCCCGAACCACAGCAGCAGCACGCACCATCAGATCTTCTGTGAGCGCCCAGCGGTCGTACGATCTCAACGCGTCCCAGGTCACGCAACACATGTACTGGTTAAGAACTTCAGGGTAATGGCGAGAACGAAAGACAAATTCTGGGATGCCTCGTTCATGTTGAGCGCGGGGCCGACGAGGACGCAACGTCAGCGACAGGATAGCGTGATCGCTCAAGTGCCAATCGGCGAGCCGGGTTGCCTCCTGATGCACGGTTAGAGACGTTTCCGTTTCCAGGAGGAAGGCCGGTGAAAGCGAGACGAATGCCCTGTCGAGCGTGCTGCAAGTCTCCGTGTGACGACAGTAGTGAATCGGCAGCGTTGAGGTGATCTCCACCACCCCGTGGTCGAACAGAGCTCTCCAAAATGGCTGATGATGTTGACCACGGTCCTCCACGTGTCGACGAGCCGCAGGACGAAGAAGGGAATCAGGGGCCACGTCGGAGACGTTGAAGTCGCCCAATGAGAAGAAAATGCGGTGATGCTCATCATCAGCAGCAGCCCATCGCGTGCAAGTGTGCTAAAACCGATGAACAAGCTGTCGATGAGCAGGGGAAAGATCATGATTGTGAACGTTGAGGAGACGAACTTCCTGACCGTGTCCGCGAATGTGGAGTCCGAGGATTCGGCCGTCAACCAAACGTTTGAGGGTAAACGTAGGGAGCGACCCAGGCGGTAGCCGATGAAGCTGGTCGTGACTGTACCAGGGAACGAGAACAGCAACGCCACAACCTGAAAAAAGTATTGTACTCGTACGGGCACTGCCGGAGAAGGAGTTCAATGTCATGAACAGAGCCATGCACTTCCTGGAGTAGTATGATAGCCCTAGCTTTTAAACATCTTTCCAATCTCGCCATCTTGGAGCGTCGTGAAGAAGAGCGCTGGCAGCACAAACCACGCGCATTCTACGTGATGACCTGCGACTGGTCAGAAGGACGAGGAGCTTCCAAAGACGAAATAAGCCAAGGGCTACCCCAGTGGTTAGGACCACGACCAATTGCTGGTGTCGTAGCCCGCGTAAGCGCGCTGGAAAGCGCTGTCGATGGCCTCCCGGTCGATGTTGAGCTCGGAGGAGCAAGAGGAGGAGGAGGAGGAGGAGGAGGAGGAGGAGGAGGAGGAGGAGGAGCAGGAGCACAAGCAGCTCCTCCTGCTCCTCGGGTGGAGGATGAAGAAGGCAGCGGGCGCAAGCGAGAGCCTCAGCGCGCTCATCAGCTGCAGCGTCTCCGGCTCGGAGAATGCCAGCAGCTTCGGGCCGGCCATGAAGCAACCCAGCAGGGGCGTCGTGCCCAGGCCGTCCAGCTGCTCGAGGATCCTCGGGGCGTCTCGGAGGGCCCTGGAGCTCGCTGGCAGCTCGCTTCGGCTCGGACTGTGCGCGAGGCACCCACGTCTGCAGCTTCTGGGGAGTCTTGCTCCACGCCCCCAGGGAGGCGGCGGATACGGAGAGCTCCCCGACCCCCCCAGGGGCGGGCGGATTTGGTGTACGGCGCGCCGCCCCTCCCATTTTTCTTTTCTTAGAGGCAAGGTTTTTTGTTGTTTTTTGGTTTTTCGTTTTTGTTCGTTTGATTCCTCAGCGCGACTTTGGGAGGGGGTGCGCCACCCCGAGGGCGGACAGGGACCCGGTCTGACACAGGTGCCTCCTCCCCTCCCCTGCGGGTGTGAAGTCAGGGGTGCGGGCGGAAAGGTGGTGGACGAAAGGAGGGAGGGGGTGACGAGACGAAGGGTTGGGGTACGTGTCGATGCATCGTGGTGTTGATTCGTCGACGTCTTGATGCGTTAATGCATTGATTACATTGATGCGTTGGCGCCAAGACACCTCAATGTCTTATCTTGATGTCTTGATGCATTGATGCCTTGATGGCATTATGGTTTGAAGCATCGTCCCCCTCCAACTTTGGGGGACGAAGAAACCCTATGAACCATCCCATTATTCCCTGGGGGTCCTAGGAACCCTGGGTCCTGGATCAGGTATCCACGTCCACCGCTCCCCGAGATCTGCAGAAGAAACAGCTACATACGCAGAAATATTCGGAGGTCCGCGCAAGTTTCTTGGATGGGCGCTGAAACCCCCACCCTGGCGCGTCGAGCGCGTCAGGGGCGGCGCTGGAACCGTCCTCGAGGGTTCCAGCGCCCATCCAAGAGATCCGCGCGGACCTCCGAAAGCCTGCGGTTGGTAACTTTTGCTCGACGTGTCGCGGCGGAGGCCCTGGCGATACACGGTGCTTTGCAAGCGGATGGCGTGTCACTTCGCTCCGCGGGGCATGAGGCTCGGGAAAGCTCGGGACGCAGACTCCTGGGGATGGGGATAGCGTGTCGCGCCGAAACGTAGTGGGCCAGAACCCACGGAGGGACAAGTGAACCACACGTTCCAGATCGCATGCTGATGCAATTTGTCCTTCTCCGAGCTCGGGGGCTCCACCGCGCAGACCACCAGCCCCGGGAGAGGAGGCGGGCGAGGACCTGCTGTCGCTCGGGCGCCCCTTCCCCGCGCGTTCTTCGGCTTCGTGCGTGGATGTTGCCGCGCGAAGCTCCAGAAGGCGCCCCGGGGGTCCTCGCCCGAGGAAAAGAAGGCACACGCCCGAGCGATGCCGAGAGGAGGGCGAGAGGGCCGGGAGGCAGACCCCGGCGGCCGCCTCCGTGCCCCCGGGCCCCTCGGGGTCGCCGGGCCCCGCGGGTTCGAGCCTGGGGGCGCGAGAATGCGGAGCGGTGGTCGTGCACTCCGAGCCTCACAGCACAACGGGGGGTGGTCCGATTTTCTCCCAACCATCCTGTGGAGTTGGGTCGTCGTTTTGAAGAGACGGTGCCCCGCGTTGCTCTCCTCTCCTCCTCCCCTCCTCCCTCCCCTTCCTCCCTCCTCTCCCTCCTCCGTCCTCTCCGCGTTTCGCCCACCCAGCACAGCGCTTCGTGGCCCCATAGGGAGCTCCACCGAAGGCCCCATTGGGGGCGCGAATGCGAAGCGGTGGACGTGCACTCCGAACTTCGCAACGCAACGGGGGGTGGTCTGATTTTTCTTTGGGGGGGTCGTTCCCGCTTTCGTTCTGCTTTCGCCTGCCCTCGTGGCTGTTTTCGCTCCTCGTCTTTGCTGCAGAACGAGATCGAAACGAAAACGGTCCACGACATCGCCAGACGGTCTACGGTCGCCCGAACGGTCGGGGGTGGTCCGATTGAGGGGCTTGATTTGAATTGTGTTGGAGGGTTCCGCAAGGTCTGGGCAAGCAAACGCCCTTTCATGGCCAGCCTGCGGGGGGGGATCTGAACTTGCTCGTCTGGGAGGGTTGTGCCCCCCTCCCTTATACGACGAACTTTGGAGCAGACGCACCCGTGAATCAGGGCTCGAGCTAAACAGTGATTTTCGTTTTCGTTCTGTCCTCGTCTTCCCTCGTGCTTGTCTTCATCCCGCCCCTGCTGCAGAACGAGATCGAAACGAAAACGGTCCACGAGATCGCCAAACAAGTGTTTGGATCGCGGTCGTCCTCCCCGGTCCCTCCCGCCATCTTGTGCGCGCCTCGCCGCTCCCAATCGCCTCTCTGAGCTCCGACCGCACCGGACACGCGACATCGCCGGCCCCCGCGGCGGAAAGACCGTGCAGGCACACGACCCGGCGATGGGCCCGAAAAAACCAGAGACACACACAGAGACACACACACAGAGACACACACACAGAAACACGAAGACACAGCCACACACACAGACACACACACACACACACATATACACGCAGACACGCACAGACACACACAGAGACACCCACAGAGACACCCACAGACACACACAGAGACACACACACAGACACACACACACAAACACACACACAAACACACACGCCAGACACACACAGACACACACACAGACACACACAGACACACACACAGGCACACACACAGACACACACACACAGACACCCACCCACAAACACCCACACACAGGCACACACAGACACACACACACAACCACACACAGACACACACAGACACACACACACACACGCAGACACACACACAGAGACACACGTTCAAACACACGCTCAGACACACGGACACACACATGCACACACAGACACACTCAGAGACGCACACCCTGAGACACACAAATAGACACACACAGAGACACACACACAGAGACACACAAACAGAGACACACACAGAGATACACACAGGGACACACACAGAGACACACAGAGACACACACAGAGACACACACAGAGACACACACAGAGACACACACACCGACACACACAGAGACACAGAGATACACACACAGACACACACAGAGACACACACACAGAGAAACACACACAAAGACACACACAGAGACAGACACAGACACACGCACACACAGAGACACACGGAGAGACACACACACACAGAGACACACACACACACAGACACACACGGTGACAGACACACAGAGACGCACACACAGAGACACGCACACAAAGAGACACACACACAGAGATACACACACAGACACACACAGAGACGCACACAGAGACACACACAGAGACACACACACAGAGACAAACACAGAGAGACACACAAACGCACACACACACACCGAGACACACACACAGACACGCAAACAGAGACACACACACACAGACACAGACACACACAGAGACACACACACAGAGACACACAGAGACACAACACACATCACACATCACACACACAGACACACAGACACACAGACACACAAACACACACACAGTAACACACACACAAACAGACACAAACAGACACAGACACACACGCAGAGACAAATTCACACACAGACACACGCAGCAACCACACAAACACACAAAAACACGCACACACGCACACGCACACACGCACACACGCACATACACAAACGCACACACAGACACACATAGAGACACACACAGACGCACACAGAGAGACACACACAACACACACAGACACACACGCAGACGCACACAGAGACACACACAGACACGCACAGACACACACAGAGAGACACACACAGACACACACAGAGACACACACAGAGACACACACACACACATAGAGACACACACAGAGACCCACACAAATATACACACATAGACACACACTCACAGAGCGACACACACACCAAGACACACACAGAGACACACACACATACACACACAGAGACACACACAGAGACCTACACAGAGACCTACACAGAGACACATACAGAGACATACACACAGAGGCACACACAGAGATACACCCAGACACACACACAGAGACACACACAGGGACACACACATAGAGACACACAGAGACTCACACACAGAGACACAACACACACAGACACAAAACAACACACAACACACACACAAACACACAAACACACACAAACACACGCACACACACAAACACACAATCACACACAAACACAACCACACAAACACGCACACACGCACACACGAACACACACACACACACGCACACACACGCACACACACACACGCACACGCACACACGCAGACACACCTGCGTGGCGCACTGGCCTCGACAGAAGAAGGCCACACCAGAGGGGCCAGGAGGCTGGGGGAGCGCCCGGCAGGGCCGAGCGAGAACGGCCCTGTCTGAGGTCTTTGGAGCCTGGAGCCTCGAGGGAATGCCCTTCGACTTCTGGAGCAGGCTTCGATGCCTGAGATCGTAGGGTCCGAACAAAAACACGTTTCGATGTCCGAGATCGCAGCGTTCCGATGTCTGAGATCGTAGCGTTTCGATGTCTGAGGTCGTAGTGCTTTTCGACTTTTTGAACGGGTTTCGTCGTCTGAGATAGTAGCGTTCGAACAAGCACACATTGGTAGCGTAGATCGTAGCGTATCTGAGATCGTAGCGTAGATCGTAGCGTTCGAGAAACAGAGAGAGGCGGCACGGATGACATGACTCAGGAACACTGCGCGGCACATCAGGCCTGGTTCGCGCAGTGGGGCGGAACATGGGCGCATCGAGGGAGGACCTCTCCCCCTCCTCGGTGCCCAGGGCCTATCCAGATCAGGGCCGATGGTCAGCTGGGAGGCCCCGCCCTTCTCCTCTTGAGGGGGCCCACGGGCCGCCAACCAGGGCTCTCCTCCTCGTCCTCCTCCTCCTCCTCCTCCTCTCCTCCTCCTAGGCCTCCTCCTCGTCGTCCTCCTCCTCCTTGAAAACGTCGGCCGCGGACCTCCCCTGGAACGCACCCCGGCGAGCATGCCGAGGCGGATCCAGCTGTGGCGTCGAGGGCCCCCTGGGAAGCCCGGAGGAGCAAGAGTTAAGTCGGGCCTGTCCCTCTACTACAGGAGGGATATTCAAAAATAGTAAAACAATAGTCTGGGGACGATTTTTAAATTATCTTTGAACATGTTTGGAATACTTGCTGAACATGTTTTATTCTTCGCCCAAAACCCCTCTGTAGGGGGACAGGCCCGACCTAAAGCAAGAGATACCTCTGCGACCGTCCTGCGGGTGACAAGGAGGCTGTGGTGGTGGGGGGGTCAGCTGATGACAACTGCGATGATTTTGTGGCGAGTGTGATGCCACGAGATCTGGGGATGGGACAACCTGCCAGGTGAAAACCGTCCTGATAACCACCGGGGAGCCAGCTGAGCATCAAGGTGGCATTTGTTTGCCCCAAGAGCTCCCCCTCGGGCAACAGTCTGCGAAGTGTCAGCCGTCCTAATAACCACCAGAGAACCCGTTGAGCATCACGGTGGCATTTTTTCTCGCGGGGCGGAACGGCGTAGCCGCTTGCAGAGCAAACTACATATACATTGAATTGGTATGCGTGACTGCGGGACAACCACAGGACCATTGACAGACCATTGGGGCAGCATCGGCGCACCATCGGAACGCCATCGGGAAAAGCACCTGAAGACACGGCGGGGACAAATAAATGACACCATCGGGACACCATGTCGACACCACCGGGAAACCATGTGGACACCATCGGGGCACCATTGGGACATCATCGGTGTACCCTTGGGACAGCATCGAAACAGCATCGGGACACCGTGTGGACACCATCGTGACACCATCGGTGCATCATGGTGACACACACCATCGGGGCACCATCCGGACACAATGTAGACACTATCGGGACAACATGTGGACCCCATCGCGGCACCGTCGGGACACCATCGGAACACCGTCGGGGCACCATGTGGACATCATCTGGACACCATGTCGACACCACCAGGACACCTTGTGGACACCATCGGGGGACCATTGGGACACAATCGGGGCAGAAAAAGAAACACCACCGACACATCATCGGGACACCGCCGGAACACCATGTGGACATCATCTGGACATCATCAGGACACCATCGATCTCACTACCGCCGGCCTCACCATCAGTCTCGCTATGGATCTCACTGTCTATCGCACGATCTGCGTATCGATCTCACTATCGGTCTCACTGTCGATCTCACTATCTGTTCTGCTATCAATATCACTATAAATCTCGCATCTTTTGCTCGGTCTCAATATCGGTCTCACTTTCGATCGTACTATCGTTTCCGCTACGATCTCACTATCGATATCACTATCTGTTTATCGGTCACATTATCGGTCTCACTATCGACCTATCGTTCTCGCAATCGCGCGCACTATCGCACTATCGGCCTTAATATCTGCTTATCGATCTCACATTCGATATCACCACCGGCCCCTCTATAAACCTATCAATATCACTATCCATCGTTTTCACAATCTGTACCATCGGGACACCATCTGGACTCCATCGGGGCATCATGCGGGCATCATCGGGACACCATCAGGACATTGTTGGGGCACCATTAGGACACCGCCAGCCAACCAAGGGGAGGGCACACCATTATGTTGCCCGGCAACGAAACACCCCTGGGCCACCGCCGGCCAACCGGGGGGAGAGCACAACATCATTCGGCTCGGTTTCGCCCTATCAACGGCTTGCTCATTCGTCTCCGCTGCCGCGCACGCAGCTTCGCCTCGCCCGCACGCGCGAGATGACCACGAAACCGAAACCGATTTCCCGGTAGGTGGTCTCCGTTTCACTTAGATCTCACCCCCCAACCTCCGTTTCAATCTTCCTCCCGACCTCCTCTCCCTTCCTCCCCAGACCTCCGAAATAACAATCTTTTCGTGACCCTCCCGCAAGCCTCTTGACTCTTGACCCCAGCCACAGGACCGGTTGCTTACCCCAGGTGGTTGTTGGTCTTTGTCAAGAACCCCCCAAAACCGAATCTGAAGAAGCGACAGCCGTTATTCTCTTTCGGTGACGCCTGCGGCCTGGCCACCTTGACGCGCCAACCTCGAAATCACCCACTGGAGTGAGTTCTCCAAAAGATGTCAAAGCGGACCTGGCCGTCACACCAAGGGCGCCCCATGGGGGCGCCAAGACGACACAACCGCGTCCGACACCCTCGCTCCTCGGGTCTGCCCCTCCTCCTCCTCCTCCTCCTCCTCCTCCTCCTCCTCCTCCTGCTGCTCCCCAGACCTCCGACGTTGTGATTTTGTTCGCAGCGCCGACCCGTGGAGGTCTGGACCCTGACCACCCCAGCACCGAGCCTTGTCATCCCAAGCCGCAGGGGGCCCCAGAAGCCGAAAGTGGCCTCCTGCGGGCCTTTCTTGCCACGTCGCGAGGGGGTCTGAGCCCCCCCACCCCCCTCTTCCTCCTCGCACATAGTTCGGGGTCCCCCTCCTCCTCCTCCTCCTCCTCCTCCTTCCCCTCCTTCTCCCTTTCCTCCCGAGAGTCCTGAGCTTCAGGCCAGGAGCCAGCTCGTGGCGCTCCAGGTCAGACATCGTGGCGGTTCGCGAGCAAGCCAGCACCACGTTCGCGAGGTCCTGCCCACGAGGGGATCAGAAGGGAGGCGGGGAAGGAGGAGGGGGAGGGGGATCGAGGGGGGGAGGAGACGAAGAGGCAGAAGGACGACGAGGATAATGAGGAGGAAGAGGAGGAAGACGAGGAGGAGGAGGATGAGGAGGAGGAGGAGGAGGAGCATGAGGAAGAGGGGCTGCAGAGGGGGAGGGAGGCGCGGGAGGACCGAGGGAAGGACGCAGGAGGATGAACGGGGGGGGGGGTCAGCAGGCCCTGCCCACTTCCACCCTCCCTCCCGTAACATGAAATCCAGTCCTGTCGCAACCTGATATTGGGACTGGCCGGCGCCCCCACGTAGCGAACGGAAGGCGCTCGCGCGAGGGGGAACAGGCACGGGCCGCGCACGGGCGGGAGGGGAACTTGCAGAGAGCTCTGTCGCGGTCCTGCGGCGAGGGCACCTCTCAACCATCTCTCGCGCGGCCGAACTTCCGAAGCCAGCGGCGAGGACAGAGCATGCGCCGCGCCGAAGCACCGCTGCCATCTTCATGGGAAATCTGCGCTGTGCGCGTGCCACACAACGTGATGCCCGCTCGTGCGCGGAACCCAGGCAGCGAACCTAACGCCGACGACTTGGTGGCGTCGTCCCTGTCCCAGCGGCGGCTGGGGTGGCGACTGGATCCGCCCGCCTCGAGCGCGGCAGGGCTTGCTCGGCCGCTACGTGGCAGAGTGTGATGGATTGTATACCAATAAGGAGCTAGATCCATCGCACGCGCTTCGCGCGCGTGCGCGCTCAAGTTCTACCTGTCTTGGCACCACCTTGCGCACAACACTCCACGAAAGACCGTGCCCGAAGAAGCTGAAGCCATCGCTTTCGATGCCGAGAGCACGACTCGCGTTAGTTCTCGGGGCAGGGTGAGGGGATGATGATGATGATGATGATGATGATGATGATGATGATGATGATGATGATGATGATGATGATAATGATGATGATGATGATGATGATGATGATGATGATGATGATGATGATGATGATGATGATGATGATGATGATGATGATGAGGATGAGGGGAAATATGCGCGGAACGTGGACCAGGAGGGTGGGGAGGAGGATGAGGAAGGTGGGACAAGAAGGAGTGGTGGGGACGGGCAGGTGGGGTGCTACTTCTCCTCTACTCCTTTCTCTTCCATTTCTCGACCATCCTCATCGTAACCCATGGCGGGCCTCTCGCGCGGCAAACTCAGGGATGTCTTCGGGCCCCCTGGGTCTCTTGACACCTTTTGAAGCCATCTTAGGACCATCCTGGGCACTCTGGGACTCTCGTGGGGTCGTCTTGGAGCTTTCCTGGGACATCTCAGTCGCCTGCGGGCTATCTTTCATTTTTGGGGCCGTCTTGCGCTGTCTTGGGTCCTGAAGCTCGATAGCGCGAACAGTTCGGAATCACTTGAAAACCTAAGTTGAATCACGATTTTGGCTCATGGAATCCCTCTTGGAGGTTCTCGTGGGGCCCGCTGGGGGCGTCTTGGGGGCCTCTTGGGCAGTCTTGAAACCATTTTGAACAAATTTGGGCCGTTCCTAGGTCCTCTTGGGAACATCTTGAACCGTCCTGTGCCCGTCTTGGGCAGACTCGGGACCCTCTTGAACCGCTCTGGGATGCATTGGAACCGGTTTGGGGCTATCTGGCGGCCTGGGGCCCGCCCCCCCCCCAACCCGCAACGGCGTAGTTTAAATAACTATATTTGATGATTGGATCTTGCAATGCAGCTTTCCACATACTGCAACATCTGGGCTGCATCCCATACGTAGTACCGCATATATTGCATAACTACACGTGTAGCACCATCAATGTAGCACCATCTAGGTTACATCTCATATATTGCGCCACACACATGTTTACATACATATACAAGCTAGAACCATCGCGCGCGCTTCGCGCGCGCTCAGGTTCTAGCCCAGGCCGTGGGAGCGCTGGACGATCTTGGACAACGCTATCAAGCACAGGCGCGCGACGGCATCTGAGGAGCTTCTGGGGTGTTCCGCATGCTTCGTCAACTGGCTGTTGGAGGCACCTCTTGGGTGCTTCTTGGGGGGGCGTCTGAGGGTCCCTTGGGGGCATCGGTTCTGCAATCTGAAGCCGTCATTGGCCGTCTTGGCTGCGTGGAGGCCCGACTTGAGGCCACCTGCGGCCAGATTGAGGCAATCCGGAAGCCTCCCGGGGGCCTCCGGGAAGCAGTTTTGACGCATCGAGGGCACTCTTGGGCTGTTTTACAGCCTCTTGGACGTCTCCTAGGGGCCTTTTAGGCCCTCGGGAAGCTTTCGGGGTCCTCGTCGGACCACTTGGGGGCCTCTTGCAGCCTCCTGTGGGCCTTGTGGGGGGACCGCTCTGCTGTTGGGTCGCGTTCCCCTTCTTGGGCCTCTCTTGGGGCTCCTGGGGCCCTCTCGGGCCGTCTTCGGCGCCTCAAGCACTGTCTTGGGGCCCTCGCGGGCCGTCTTGGGGCCCTCTTGGAGGCCTCTTACTCTATATGGGAGCGGTATTGGAAGCCTCTTGGGCCGTCTTGGAGCATCGGGATGCCAAAAGGCAGAACAAAAAATAAAACCCGTCAAAGCCCACTCGTAAAACAATGAGTTGTGCCTCTTGGGGCCACCTTCAGGAGATCTCTTGGAACCTCGTCGGCCCTCTTGGGAGCTTCTTGGGGGCCTCTTGGATCCGGTTGGGAGCCTCTGGGGACTTCCCGAGAACCTCTCGGGGTAGAAAGCTCGGATTCTCGGTTCGTATTTCCCTTCTTGGGCCTCTCTTGGGGCCGTCTTGGGGCCCTCTCGGGCCGTCTTGGGCGCCTCAGGCACCGCCTTGGGGCCCTCGTGGGCCGCCTAGGGCCCTCTTGGAAGCCTCTTCGGCTATCTTGGAGCTGTCTGGGAGGCCTCTTTCTCCTCCTCGTCCCCCTCCTCCTCCTCCCACTCCAGCTCTCTCTCCTCCTGATCTTCCTCCACCTCCTGCAGCGTGTTCCGGAAGGCTCCCGCGGGAACATGCTGTGCACAAGTGCTGTCACTGCTCCCGCCACCGTACCCTGGGTGGTGGGTCAGAGGCCTCATGGGTGTTGGTTTGGATCTCGTGGTTGGCCTGTCGGGGACGTCGTGAAGGCAGTTTCGCAGCTTCTCGGTAGCCGTTTTGGGACCGTTGTGGGGCCTCCTCGGGGCTGTTTTGTGGCCTCTTTAGGCCTCGTTTGGGCCTCCTGGGTGCCTCTTGGGGGCCTCCTGGGGCCTCTTGGGGGCTCCTTGGGGCCTCCTGGGGCACTCTTCAAGCGGGAGGGTCGAATTTTGGAGTCGTGGTCCCCCTCTTGGGCGCATCTTGGGGCCGTCTTGGGGCTCTGTTGGGCTGTCTTGGGCGACTCTGGGGCCGTCTTGGGGCCCTCTTGGGCCGTTTTGGGGCGCTCTTGGGGGCCTATTGAGCCGTCTTGGAACGTCGGGCAGCCGAAAAGACTGGA
Source organism: Prorocentrum cordatum (assembly GCA_963575745.1). NCBI lineage: Eukaryota > Dinophyceae > Prorocentrales > Prorocentraceae > Prorocentrum > Prorocentrum cordatum. Next base: position 754,751 of record CAUYUJ010016615.1, read on the forward strand.
AGGCCAAAATCGTTCGAAAACCATTGTAAAATTGACGATTCTGGCCTCTTGAAGCGCTCTGGAGAGGCGTCTTGAATCGTCGTGGAGTGCCTTGGGCGGCCTCTCGGGCCGTCTTGGGCCTATCTTGGGGGTCCTGGAGCGGTCTTTCGGCGACTCGGGGCCCGCTTGGGCCGTCTTGGGAGCCTCTGGAGGCCCTCATGGACTATTTTGGACCTCCCCGGCCGCCCCGTCCTCCCATTTCGGAGGCGGCGGCCTCCGAGGCCCAGGACGCGGAAACCCTTTAAAAACAAAGGGAAAATGAGCCCCGGTACCCATGGAGGCTCTTCGGCGCTCTTGGACCGTTGGAAACTCGAAAACGCGAGAAGCCAAAAACATTGAAAAGACAATTGAACATACACGACTTTGGCCTCTTCGGGCCGTACCATGATACCTATCAGACTTCTTAGGGTCTCTTGGAGGCCACCTGGGAGCCTCGAGAGCCGTCGGAAGGCTGACTTGGGCTGCTCGGGAGCGTCTTGGGCCATCCTTTCGCATTCTGGGGGCTCCTGGGGGGCGTCTTGGGCCCTCCTGGAGCGCTGTGGAGGCTGCCCGGGAAGGCTGGGGCAGCGGTGCCGGGAGCGTCCCCGAGATGTGGCCATATCTTTTCAGCGCGTTCCGAGAGCATCTTCCCGGAACGCGCTCGTGGCAGGGCGCCCACGTCCGAGGACGTTGGCATGGGAAACCGCAGCGCGTGATCATTCCAGCGCGTTCCGGCGAAGACCGTCCGGAACGCGCTTGGGCAAGCGCTGGGTTTGGGGAAGGCAAGTGGGAACCGTTCAGGCAGTTTGGGATGCTCGGGGCAAGAGGCGGAAGCCATCCTCATAAGACATGCAGTCTTCCTGGAGCCGTCTTGCAGAAAACACACGAAAAATGAGACCCTGCAGTCGTTCCTGGAGCCGTCTTGGAGCCCTCTTGGGCTGCCCTGGAGCCTGTTGGAGCCCTCTGCGAAATGGTCTTGGAGCCCGCGCCGAGGATCTGGAAAATGTCCGGGACCATCGCGGCGGCCTCCGAGGCCCGGGACGCCGAAACCCCGTAAAAACACAGCGAAAATGAGCCCCGGTACTCCCATGGAGGGTCGGGCAGCTGTTTTCGGGCCCCTGGGCTAGAACCATCGCGCGTGCTTCGCGCGCGCTCAGGTTCTAGCCCAGGCCGGGGGGGTGCTGGACGATCTTGGACAACGCTATCAAGCACAGGCGCGCGACGGCATCTGAGGAGCTTCTGGGGTGTTCCGCATGCTTCGTCAACTGGCTGTTGGAGGCACCTCTTGGGTGCTTCTTGGGGGGGCGTCTGAGGGTCCCTTGGGGGCATCGGTTCTGCAATCTAAAGCCGTCATTGGCCGTCTTGGCTGCGTGGAGGCCCGACTTGAGGCCACCTGCGGCCAGATTGATGCAATCCGGAAGCCTCCTGGGGGCCTCCTGGAAGCAGTTTTGACGCATCGAGGGCACTCTTGGGCTATTTTAAAGCCTCTTGGACGTCTCCTAAGGGCCTTTTAGGCCCTCGGGGAACTTTTTGGGTCCTCGTCGGACCACTTGGGGGCCTCTTGCGGCCTCATGTGGGCCTTGTGGGGGGACCGCTCTGCTGTTGGGTCGCGGGGCCTCTTCAAGCGGGAGGGTCGAATTTTGGAGTCGTGGTCCCCCTCTTGGGCGCATCTTGGGGCCGTCTTGGGGCTCTGTTGGGCTGTCTTGGGCGACTCTGGGGCCGTCTTGGGGCCCTCTTGGGCCGTCTTGGGGCGCTCTTGGGGGCCTATTGAGCCGTCGTGGAGCGTCGGAAAGCTGATAAGGCGGGAAAAGCAAAATGTGTCCACAACCTTCGTAAAATAAGCGACTTCGGCCTCGTGAAGCGCTTTGGAGAGGCGTCTGGAAGCGTCGTGGAGTGCCTTGGGGAGCCTCTCGGGCCGTCTTGAGCCTATCTTGGGCGTCCTGGAGCGGTCTTTCGGCGACTCGGGGCCCGCTTGGGCCGTCTTGGGAGCCTCTGGATGCCCTCCTGAGCTATTTTGGACCTCCCCGGCCGCCCCGTCCTCCCATGGGGGGTTGGAGGCGGCGGCCTCCCAGGCCCAGGACGCGGAAACCCGGTAAAAACACAGAGAAAATGAGCCCCCGTCCCCCCATGGGGGGTGGGGGCACCTGTCCTGGGGCCACCGGCCTCGCCCCCAGGGATATATATATATATATATATATATATATATATATATATATATATATACCCTGCCCCACCTTTTTGCGTGCGGACACGCCAATGGTCAGAGTAGGCTAGACCCCCCTCAAACCCCCCAGCTACTGTACGCATCGGGATGCAAGGGTACCCTACGCCACGCATTTCCTAGGCGGCAAGCACGCGGCGCCTACCGCACCGCGCGCTTGCCACCTAAGGCGTGCGAGGTGGTGCTCCACCGTTCGCATACAGCAATCTGGGGAGGGGGCCTACGCTATCTTCTGGGCTACGGCACCAGCAGAAAGCGTGCCTCAACACGGAAGGGGTGGACCGCGGGTGGGAGCCCAAACAGGCTACGGACGTGTTGGGGCGGCGTGTCCTGGCCAAAGGGGGGAAGACGGGTATACGCATACAGGGAACCAGTATACGGACATACCCTGCCCCACCTTTTTGCGTGCGGACACGCCAATGGTCAGAGTAGGCTAGACCCCCCTCAAACCCCCCAGCTACTGTACGCATCGGGATGCAAGGGTACCCTACGCCACGCATTTCCTAGGCGGCAAGCACGCGGCGCCTACCGCACCGCGCGCTTGCCACCTAAGGCGTGCGAGGTGGTGCTCCACCGTTCGCATACAGCAATCTGGGGAGGGGGCCTACGCTATCTAGCACCCCCACCTACTGGCCTTAAGGCTACGTAGGCCGTCCGTGTTTAACTCCCCCCCCCCCCTTGAAAATGGCATATTTATGCCGGTCCTTAACTTGGGGGTGTGCTGGGGGGCAAACCACAGGACTGCCTGGGAGGTCTGGACACGCCACCCGCGCCAGGCCACAGGCCTGACGCGGGGCAGGCACCGCACAGGGCGGCCCTAGGCGTGCCAGACCCCCCCCAGCAGCCCCTTGGTTTGGCCCCCCAGCACACTCCCCCACTCCACGCCCTTCTCCAGCCCTTGCCCTCCGCACGGCACGGCAGCCTTTTCTGGGGTCCAAGGACCGTGAGGACGGTACCCAGGAGGGGGACAGCACTCTGCAGCCGCCAGAGCGGCGCGGCAACGCCCAAAGGGCAGGCCGCGCAGAGTGTTATCCCCCCCCTGGGTCCCCTTCTCACGGCCGCTGGGCCCCGAAAGGGTTGGCACGTTCGAGGAGGGGGCGACGGGGGGAGGCGACGGGAGGAGGTGACACGAAGCGCGAAGGAGGTGAGACGGGCGTGGACCCCAAACAGAGAACGCCCCACACAACGGGCGGGCCCAGGGGCCCCAGGAAACCAGGACCAGCGAGAGAAAGAGAGAGAGCCAGGCGGCCCCACGGCGGGAGGGCGGCTGCCTTCGCCGCAGCGAAGACAAACGCCCGAAATTTGGCAAGCACTGTAGGGCGCAAGCGGTGGCCCTTTTACAGTGGCCAGCTGCAGGAGCCGCAGTCCTCGCGCAACGGCGCGGGCTGCCCTGCTCCCGGGCTGGCGGGCACTGAGCTGGCCACCGCGCCCTCGATGCACAGGCGTGCGGTGGAGAGCCGCGCACCTGCACCAAGGCCGCGGCCTGCAATCCGCAGGAGCGCCACGGCCATCCTGCCGCGGACGACGACTGCCTCCGCGCAGTCCTTGCCAGTCGTGGTCTTGGACGAGCTGATGCGGACCGCGAACAGCTCGTCGACGATGTCGCGGTCGACGATGTCGCTCACCGTCAGGGCGGCCGCGTCGAAAGCGCCTGCAGCGCAAGCGATCCCCGCCATGGCCGCGACGGCCTGGGTCGTGAGCAGCAGCACCCTGGGCGCTGGCCCATGCTGCCTCCATGCCCTGAGGAGAGTCCCGCTCAGGCCAGGGTGTCGCCTCAGGCGAGGCGTTGCGAAGCACACCTCTGCCAGCGTGTTGCTGGCGGCCGCGCTGCCCGCACCAGAGGCCCACAGGTCCTCGAGGTACTCCGCGACGAGGGCGTCGGCGTCCTCGGGGTCGCCGCGCAAAGCGTCCGCCCCCGCCTGCTCAGCTCCGAAGTGGGCCAGCAGGGCCCGCGGAGCCCGCCCGTAGCGCCGCCGCGTCTCCGCCGACACTGTCAGGGAAGAGAGAGTCTGGCAGCGCGTCCCGCGGCGCCTCACGGGCACGGGCCTGCGGTGAACGGCCGCGCGCGCGGCACGGGTCGCCCTCGCCTCCTGGGCCCCGAGCCACGCGGGGTTGTCCTCCGAGACCACGTAGCCGATCAGTGGGTACATGTCGGCCGCCACGACGACGGCCATCCGGCGCATCAGGATTGGCTGGAGCTTCCTGCTGCTGCTGCGGCCCCTCGTCACGATGGCCGCGACCACCTGGCTGTCGACGAGGTGCACGAAGCTGCTCCCGCGCTGCACGACCTTGCGGGCGCGCCACCTGATCGCCGACGTGGCCGCCTGCAGCTCCCTCACGTTTATGCGGGTGGAGTTCCGCCCGGGCCACGCCATGCTGACCACCACGCGCCACTTCCACACAAACGGGCCCAGGCTCGTCCTCGGCCAACCTCGCGGGCGGTAGGGGACGCCGCAGTCCAGCCTGACGCCCGACCCGCCCTTCTCCGTGCGGCTGAGGTAGTGCAGGACCAGCTGTCTCGCCTCCGCGGTGTCCGGCTCCCCTGGCTCCGTGACGAAGGCTCCCGCCTGGTCCCACGTCGCCTGGCACTCGCGGACGGGGGGCACCTCTTCTAGCGACAGCTCCCTGTCCAGCGCGCCGCGGCGGTGCAGGAGTTGCTGGCACAACCATGCCACGTCGTGAATACTGAAGCTGTTGCCGAGGAGGAAGGCCCTGGCGTCGAAGGCGTCCTGAGGGTTCGAGCCCTGGGTGGCTAGGGAGGTGCACCTCGGTCTCCCTGGCCAAGAGCCGCCCTCGTCCTCCCACGCGAGGTCCATAAGCGGGACGCCAGGGCCCACCAGCTCGTCGTAGACCCCGCGGTCGGTCAGCCGAAGAGGCGCCGATGAGGTGACGCCCCAACTCGTCCAGAACAGGCGCGGCCTGCGGCACGGCACGAACACCGACGAGCACACCAGCGTCGGTCTCACCTGCAGCGCCTCCGAGATCAGCTCCACGTTGACGCTGGACATGCTGGCCATGTTCTCCACGAACCAAACGAGCTTGTCCCTGAAGACGGCGGCGAGGAGAGCCAGGATACGCGGCACCTCGTGGAACAGCGAGGACTCCCTACCGCTGAGGCCGCGCCCGCCGACGTCGAGGCGTGACAGGTGATGGCAGGGGCTGCCCGCAGCGACCGCCACGGGGTCGACGAGGCCGCCGAACCCCCCGAACAGGTCCCGCACCGTCTCGCTGCCCACGCGGGTGACGTCGCCCCAGCCGACGACACCTGGCCAGCGGAGCCTGACCCTGAGGTTCACACCGGCTTATTTTAAGCTTTACGAAGCTGAAGCTTATAATAAGATCCAAAACTTATTTATAAGCTTTTCTTTGTTTTGCTTACAAAGTTGGTGAACAACTCTTTGAGTTACATTTTTTTTGTTTCGATCTTCTTGTTTCTGACATCTTGTGCGCCACAATAAAAAAAAGGCACGAACTAGAAACAGGGGGAAATGAACAAACAAACAGAAGGATAAAAACAGAGAGGGGGAGGGAGAAACAGGACAAGGATGAGGAAACATAGAGAAACATCGACATCTTGGGTTCACATACCCGCCAACCCCCTTTCGGGGGTCGTGGAATTATTTGGCACTAGTGTCAAATAATTCCACGCGCCATGGTCGACGGAAGCTGCCGCGACGACGACGACGGAAACGCCATCGTCGCCATCGTTTAAACGATGGCGACGATGGCGACGGCGGTCGACGACGACGACAGATACGACGAGGGCGACGGGGGAGACGAAACCGAGGGACGACGGCGAGCATTGTGCAGTGCGTTGTCGTTCGCCGCCAGTCAGCGGCTGAGTTCGCGGGGGGCGCCCGAGAAGATTATTCTACCTTCTCTTCTCCAGACAGATACGTGCGCGGCCATGGCGCTGGAAGGTCGCGTCGCGGAACGGGAGGACTGCAGCGGCTCTTCTTTTTATGTTCTCTTTTTTTGCAAGGTGTCTTGTCTACTCTCGCTCACCTCTCCCCTTTCGGTGCCGACATCTCCCCGTGCCTGTCTCGCGGTGATTCCTGAATTGCCCCGTGATCGACCCATTGGAGTCCCGCTCGGAACCAAATCGGGGGCATGCAGCTAGCAATGTTAGTTACGCCCCCAACTCCAGCCCCCTCCCCAACCCCCGCCCAAGAGAGAGAAGAATTCGGGAGATGGAAGGGCGCGTGGTGTAGCGCGTGGTGCCACCCTCGTCGCCATAGCTGGATTCGCAGCCGATCGCTGGCCAGGGCGATACCACAGGCGTGGTAGTTTCGGAATCCTAGCGTGCAGGGCGGTACCCTTGAGGGCGCGCTCAATGACTCATTGATTTGACACATTGATTTTTCGGCAGGCATGCCGAATCTCATCGATTCGAATTGTTGTTCAGCGTGACTTCTGTTGCCGTTTTGGCTCAAAACATTCAGGTTTGCGCACGCGCCGAGTGCATCTGCGCGCAGAACGGCCTAGATGGCTCCCAAGAGGAGAGCCAGCATATCCGATGATGATATTGATGCGCTCACCGAGGATCTCAGCAAGGTAATCACCTCGACCGCCAGGCCCGACTACAGGGATGATGTGACAGGAGGCCCGCGCAACAACGTCGAGTTGCTCAAGTGGGCAGACACGATAGCGTTGCTGCCAGCGGGCTTGCCACAACTCCAGCTACAGAAGGCGCTCGACACAGTGGCGGCGGAGAAGGAAGACACGTTCCACCTGAGCGACTCGAGAAGCAAGTGGGCAGAGGGCTTGGCCAAGAGATTGAGGGCAATGAGGCGCGACATGGAGCAGTACGTCAGCAAGTTCAAGGATCGTGCCGACGACGAGGACATCCCAGAATGCCTGGCGGCGTTTCGGAAGCACTCGAGACCATCCGGCCCTGCCGATGAGGAAGTCGACGGTGCCGACAGCGGCGCAGAGGAGGACGGCGCAGGGAGCGCGGCCGAGGTCGTTCCTGCCGAGCCAGCTGGCGATGCAGGAGGAGACGCAGGCCGCGCTGCTGAGGAGGAGGGGGGCGACGGCGAGGAGTTCGAAGAGGGTGAAGAGGAGGAGCAGTCCGAGAAGGATGAGGCTGAGGACGAAGCTGGCGCCACCGAGGAGGGAGTTGAGGACGAGGAGTCAGCTGGCGAGGAGGTGGCGGCTGGCAAGGCTGCTGAACAGCCAGCGGAGACTGCAGCTTCGGGATCGAGCGCTTCGGGATTGACCAGTGCTGCAGACAAGCTGCCTGCTGGGGCGCCCTGCTCGAAGCGGCGGAGGACAACAACTCCTGAGGATTACGTGTGCAAGTACGCGTGGGATGCTGAGATGCAGGCCGCCTTCCGCACCAAGGGCGCGGAGCGAGAGAAGGCGATTCGTTTGGTGATCCCGAGCGTTGAGAATGGCTTGCTGAAAGGGCACTGCAAAGATTTCCCCGTTGCGGTCTGGCCAGATGGAGACACGTGGTCGGTACCGCATGTAAGCGCTGAGAAGTTGGAGGAGCTCTTGAAGTCTTCCTCCAAGGGTTCCCAGGTAGCCAGGAACTGGGTCGAGCACGTGACCGACGGCCAAGTCAGGCTCGTCGACTTCAAGCGGAGCGGCTTCTCATTTTTGGCAATTCGCCATGAGAAGTCGGATGGCAATGAACAGTTCGCCCAGCAATCCTTGCGAGACTTCAACGAGGATCAGATCAGCCAGATCCGCAAGCACATGGAGGAGTTGGTGCACATGTACGCGAAGAACAAGATCGACAAGGACGACCTCATCAAGAAGAAGATCAGCTGCGTGGCCAAGGTGGCGTCATTAACGACAGTGCGCAAGCGCCCTGCAGCAAAACCTGGTGGCCAAGGCGAGGCAGCTGCAGGAGGTAAAGGCTGCGGGGGCGACACGACGCCTGCGGCGGCTGCCAAGCGCCCGAAGCCGAAGGGCAAAGCCAAGGGCAAGGCCAAGGTTGTGGGGAAGAAGGCGTCGCCGTCGAAGGGGCCTGGCGCTTCGGGCGAGACGCAGGAGGCTGCTTCGGTGGCCAGCAGTGACGAGGAGGCGGCGGCGTGGACAGCTTTGGGGCATGGCTTCGACGACGTGCCGCCGCCAGGCTTTGGGAGCATCTTCGACTAGAGGCACTGAAAGAGCTGCGAGTGAGAGAGCGACTTTTCACGCTGCACGCTGCTAAGTTTTCCAGGCGGCATTCCAGAGCAGGAACCAGTGGGATGGTTGAACGATGTGCGCAGACACAACAAACCACAACATAGCTACTTGCAGTCGTGTCCGATTGTTCCAGGGGTGCTGCGAGAACATCCAGTTGCGCATAGTTTCGGCATGCGTGTCACGCCATCGCAGAAATCAAATAGCGCGCCCGCCTGAGCAAGGAGGGAGGATAGAGGGAAGGGAAGGAGGGACGACAGACGAAACGAGCGCAAAGGGATCAGGAGAACTCCGAAACGTCAGATGGACTTCCTCCTCCTACTCCTCCTCCTCCTCGATCTCCTCCTCGGGGTTATTCTCCTCATCCTCCTCGTGCTCCCCCCTCGTCCTCCTGACATTCCTCACCCCTCCCCCCCCAGCCCTCCTATCCTGCCCCCGTCTCTCCGCCTTGCGCCAATCGCCCGATCCATCCTGGGTGGCCAACCCACTTGTGCTATTCGACATGCGGTCGTGAGATCTACTGCTCATCCCCCTCTCGTACTTCCATTCGCGCTGATCCCCCTTCCGTTGCCGCTGCCAGGAGCTTCCGTCGGGCATCCCGTGGACCGACCGACGGCCGACCCTTGGCGAGGAGGCCGAGATGCGGGAGGAGGCAGGCCTCTCCCCGTCGACCTTGCCCTACTTCGGCGTCAACGCCCCCCCCGCGGCGACCCCCTCAGGAACGCCAACGTCATCGCCAGCGGGTTCTGCAGTTCTGGATTCTAACAAGGACCACTTTTTTTCGATCGGTCGAGCGACAAACTGAACGAGGGGTCTTTGGGGGCATGGAGTCTGATAGTGGAGGCCAGCCGCCCCCCTCTATGAATTTAAAGTCGGCCCCCCTCCCCCGCATCAAAACCAATGGAGCTCAACGCTCTCCAGTCCGGATCTTCTGGTTGGCCTGTCGTCTGGAAGCCCCCCTCTTAAATGGCGAGATGGCGATTGGGTCCTTAGGCTGCGACATTCGTTTTCCATGGTTGCACGTCTTATGCGCGCAAGATGTTTGTGTCATGGCCGATCGACGTTGTGGGGCGCGGGCCACGTGAAAGATCGAGCGTTTCAAATCTGTTAGCCCTCGCACTCCACGCTGCAGAGTCTGGGGCGCTCCTCCTCCTCCTCATCCCCCTCCTCACCCTTCTTTTCCGTCGCCTCGAGCTCCTTCCTCGTACTCCTCCTTCTCATCATCCTCCTCCGCCTCTCTTCCTCCCCCCCCCCCTCCTCCTCCTCAGCCTCATCCTTTCCATCATCCTGTTTTTTTTTGGGGGGGGTAGTGCCAGTCGCAGCGCAAACCACAGAGAAAGGTCCACAGAGCGCTGAGATGTCGGAATGCCTACTAAAATACGGATGCGTGTCTGCAGCATCTCGCCAACATGCTGGTGGAGGGCCTGACCAACTCCAACCTCGAAGTTGCCAGCGTGGAAAGGATGTTGTTCGACCACACTGGGGGGCAGCAGGACACAGTGGATGAGGTGATCGTCAGCATGGCAGCGATCAAACGCAAACAAGAGACAGAAACAGAAGAAAAAAGCTTGACTCCAGAACAGAAGTTCTGGACAAACATCAAAGATAACGGTTTCGACTTCGACGCCCGTGGATATAAGGGCAATCCAGTTGCAGGGAGATTTCAGCGTTATTTGAAGGCCAACCCAGCTAAGCATGACGAGTACCAGAGCGCCCAGGGCCCCGATGCAAAGAGAGCATTTCGCCAGACTTGGGCGAAACAGCAGCACGACAAGGTTGTAATCAGCAAAAGCTACACTGAGTCTGAGATCCTGGAGGAATTTCGGGGCAGCGTCTACCGCCCCTTGGGGCGCATCGCGGTCGAAGAGGGAGGTGGGGCCCAGGGAATGAAGAATGCAGTCAATTGGGCCTTGACCTGCTTGGATACGGGATACCCGCACTTCAAATATTGCAGCCGTGCGCAGAGCGCACGCTTCTTGTACGTGGAGGAGGGCTTCAGGGAGTCCATGGTGAGGAACTGGTCTCTCAGGCGTGAAGGTTCGACCACCCGCTCAGAGGCCCAAGGGCTTCTCTTCTGAAAGGCTGGGCGTAATCGTGTAGGGCTCGGGGCCCCATTCCCATGGCGCCCAAGGAATGTTCGGAAGTCAATCGTTTAATACTCCAGGAGACGAAACACGTGAATTCCCCCCGTTCAAAGGCCTCGAGCGGCCCCGAGAAACGAATCGCTTGAATTACCAAGGCGCATCCGATGAGAGAGCACCGAATGCAAAATGAGACGGGCTGAAAGGAGGAAGAGGAGGAGGAGGAGGAGGGGGAGGAGGGGGAGGAGGAGGAGGAGGAGGAGGAGGAGGAGGGAGGAGGAGGAGGAGGATGGGGGGGGGGGATGAGGCTGGGGGAGGGGGGAAAGGGGAAAGAAGAAGAATAAGCAGACGAACAAGACACAGAAGAAGAGGAACGCACAAGAGATGGGGACCTGGAACGCGAAGGAGAAAGACACACAAGGGGACAGAGGCAGGCGGAGAATGAGGAGGATGAGGGGGAGTGGAAGAGGAGAAGGTGGGAGGCGGAGGAGGAGGCGGAGGAAGAGGAGAAGGCAACTGAGGAGCAGGATGAGGGAACATAAGGAGGCGAGGGGGGAACAACTTGAGGAGGACGAGGAGGAGGAGGAGGAAGAGGAAGAGGAGGAGGAGGAGGAGGAGGAGGAGGAGGAGGAGGAAGATACCCCTTTCTAGCAGGCTGCGGCCCCGCGCGGCAGCGGCTCGGCGTCTTCTGGGGCGGCAGCTGCTGCGCCCGCGGCTGCACGTGCTGCGCCCCAGGCTGGTGGAGCTCATGGTGCAGAGGCAGCGCCTCCTCGTGGAACTACTGATGCAGCAACTGGCGCAGGCGCTGGTGGTACCCCTCCTGGTTCAGCTGCGTCGTCTGCTCGCACTCCTGGTGGAACTACTGGTCCCGTTGGAACTCCTGGTGGAACTACTGGTGCCGCTGGTGGAACTCCTGATGGAACTACTGGCGGTGATGGTGGTGGCGGTGGCAATCTGCCTCGCGAGAAGAAGGTCAAGAAGGACGCGGCCCTGATGGCGGCCTTCCGAGCAGCATGCGCACTGAAGGAGGACTACGGCAGTACCGTGACCCAAGCGACGAACCTCCAGAAGCAGATCGGCAAGGACTCTTCTTGGTCGCGCTTCAACACGCCGCAGGCCATGAAGCCTTTGACGGATGCGCTCAAGAAGCTCGATAGTACGATCGAGCAGTCGGGCACGCTCAGCCTCATTGTGGCCGAAGAGATGGGCTCGCTCAAGTCGAGCATGGTCGAGCAGACGGGCTTGTCGGGCGCCGAGGTGACATTCAAGAACTTCAGCGCCATCGTCAAACCGATGGTCGAGGATGTTCAGGCCGAGATGAGCATCCTCCTCGGTGCCAAGCGCGGCCAGGTCGAGGCGCAGAGGAGCCTTGCCCCGAGCGCCAAGCCGAAGGCCCAGGTCGGCAAGAAGCGCAAGAGGGGCGGCGAGGGCGCCGCACCTGGCGCCGCTTCCTGATCGCAGGCCGCCCCTGCTCATGCTACCAACCTCGGGCAAGCATACCTCAGTTGGCATTGCTTCAGTTTTGTTTCTCATTTGCCGCCCCTCGGAATGTCTCGAGAGTGGCTATCGCGAAGAGTGTCTCGCGAAGTGGGAAGGATATGTTTGCCCGATAGGGGCCTGGCATGCTGTCTTCACTCCTCCCTCTCCTCTTCCTCCTCTTCTCCTCCTCCTCCTCTTCTCCTCCTCCTCCTCATCCTCCTCCCTCTCCTCCTCCATCCTCTCCTCCTCCCCTCCTCCTTCTCCTCCTCCTCCTCGTCCTCCTCTTGTGCCCTCGGGCCCCGCGAAACACGTCCGCGGCGCCGCCGCCCGCATTTGTGGGCACCAGGCGCGTGATCTTCTGCCGCGCGACCCTCAGGGGGGGTGATTGCTTTCCTCAGGGCGGGAAATATTGTCGTTACCCCCCCCCCGACGCTCTCGCGACATTGAAAAACGGTAGCTGGACAGTTTGGGCCCCGCGGGACCGCGTTGAGTCCGGCGTTGAGTTGCGTTGAGTGCATCTTGTTTTTGTGAGGATGTCTCGAGGGAGCTTATTTCTCAACGTTGAGTTCACCGTTGAGTCGCGTTGAGTCCGGTTCGGGGCTGTTCAGGTCGGCTTGGGACCAGAGGGGGGCTCTGAAATTCAGCACTTAGACTTCGAGATTCATTCAATGATGCTCGAGGGTCGCTGCGTGAATCCTCAATTGTTCTGTAGGGGTAGCCCTGCAGATACCCGCTGGTCGCTGCTGCGTGTTTGATCGTGTCGCAGCGGGGATGCGCACGAGACAGCTCGAGCGACTCTGTAGAGTGCTTGCGGGATAGCTGCCTGCATCGGCTGCATCACATGGGATACCGCAGGGGGAGGGGGAGGCAACAGCCAATCAGTGATATCTAGCATAAGCAAAAGCAGAAGAGCAGCATGCAGGTAGCAGTACTAGTACGCACAACGACCAGTTAGTATCCTTTTGAACGAGCGCCAGGACATGATGCAGCATCTCCCCTTTTTTGGAGATGGAATCGCGTCATCATCACCTCAGGCGTCATCGTCATCGTTTGTGGACTGGTCTCATGCGACTCGCAGCTCAATAGGATTGCACCCCGTGGTTTCTGTCCCTTTTGTTCGATCGGGCCCTCAGTCGTCTCTGGGTCAGGTCCTGGTACCGAGTTTGCTTCGATGTCGACCTTCTTCGAGACACAGTGTCGGCCCCAGGGCTTTGTACTCGCCCTCAGACCCTTGAACGTTCGAAAGACAGAGCATGACAGAAAGAGAACGGCAGGACCTCTGGACGAATTGACTCGCGAGCTCAGGGGGGGGGGGGGTGCGCCACTGTGATCTTAAGTTCACGCTGTGTTTCCGAAGGCTTGTAGCACTTGCGCGGGTTATATTCATCCTTCTGCTCGCACGCCTCTACACGCACAACCCCTTATCATTCCTCGTTTTCATCGTGATCGGTGCTCATGTCTTCCAGTTTCCCTACCTGTAACCTTCCCTTCGTATCATCCCGCCCATCGTCGTCGTATCGCTCGTTTCCGATGCGTCCCCATCGAGCTGCCCCTCTCAATCCAGTTTGTTTGTTTGCCACCCCTGCCACATCATGGTTCCATGGAGGCACGTCCCAAACGGCGTCGGACCCAACCAACGATACTCCAGCCGCCAGCTAGTACCCAGGAGGAGATCGACGCGAGGTTGCAACGACAGAGGGATGCTGGACACAACCTACTTCAAAAGATCAAAGAACTTTACGCGATCGGGAAACTTTCTGCTGCAGATACATGCATCCTGTGTCACTGGTGCGACCGTGCTGAGGTCTTGGGGGGGGACTTTCACAAATATGCGCGCCCGCCTGGCTTGCAAACGGGGAGGTATAGCAGGGACCTAGACGAAGCGATGCCATGCCCAGAAATGGTTGATGTGATTAACTACCCCACCACGGACAAACACACTGGATCCAGGAGTGAATTACAAACAGAGGCAACCCTACTTCACGAGGCCCTTGCTGAAGCGATCTCCAAAGACAAGGACACGTGCACCGTCGGCCCCGACACAAAACTTCCAGACGTTTACTGGGAACACACGCTTGTAAAACGGGCCCAAAGGAGTGGCGCCGATCTCCCAGTGCCGCTTGCGATTTACACGGATGCAGTTCGCTTCAGTTCAATGACATCATCCAACCCAGATACAGTGTTGGGTTTTTGGTGCACGAACGTGCTCACTCGGAAGCGAACTCTCATCACAACCTTGCGGTCGCGAGGTGCGTGTTCTTGTGGGTGCAGGGGGTGGTGCAGTGTGTACCCCATCCTTACTTACCTGAGGTGGTGCATAGGAGTGTTGGCCGATGGTGTCCGACCGACACATCGTTACAATGGTGACCTAATCCCTGACGGCCACTCATTGGATCGTGCGTCAAAATCGAAAGGGGGGGCATTGGGCTTCACAGGGTGCGTGATATGGCTAAAGCTAGACTGGGCCGGCGCGTTGCGCACTCACGGGCTCCCCAGTGTGAACTCATCGTGCTCGCCGTGCTCGTTGTGCAAATGTACATCGGAAGACATGCATGCATTCACCGACCTACTTCAATTGGCACGTCTACCTTGGGCACCCAGGGACCATCGCGAATACGAATCGTTTTGCCAGCAATGCGAAACACACGTGACCCTGAATTCGGAGGCTGATCGATCACTCATCTTGGGCAAATTGCAGTACAAGAAGGGGCCAAAAGAATGGGGGCGGACACTGATATCAGATTGCTGGAACCTCAAAGCAAAAGATGTCCTCGTCCCAAGCGCGACCCTTTTAAACATTGGGGACTTAGACACAACCCCCTTACCTGTGACGGTGACGTTTTGGAGGCGGGCATTCGGGCATGACGGAACCAAAGTAGCAGGCCCTGCTATTTGGAGAAACCCCATATTCGATTTACGGTTGGGCCTCGCTCCATCAACTATTGTGGCTGTTGACGCATTGCGTACATTGTATTTGGGCGTATTCGGCAGACTCGCATCAGCAATCTTATTGCGGATCCTCATCCACAACCCTGGGAAAATCCATGGAAACAAGCAAACAGTTATGAACATCGGTTACAGGCATCTGAAAGCATCTATGTTTGAGTTTTTCGAACGTGCTGGTATCCCTCACGGAGACAGGCTAAGCGACCTCACACCAAAAATGTTGGGAGAGCTCGGGGATTACGAGGACAACGAAACCAATCCACACCCAGGGCAGCCCCCGAAGACGAAAGCGTATGAGACATGGATATTGCTTCAATTTGCTGTGGACTTACTCAAAAAACACAACGCGGACATCCCATTCGGTACAGACCTCAGAGTTGCTGGCGAATGTATGATCGAATACATGAACATACTGAAAGACGAGGGCCTGGTTGTGGCGGAGAGCAAATTACAAGCGCTGTTTGATCTCATGGTCGCAACGCTGGCCCGATGCGAAACGGCACAGGTTCACTTTACCCCGAAGTTCCATTTCGCCGTCCACGCGGCGCAGCGGACAACCCCGCGGGATGTTGAAATGAATGCAGTCAGGTTGGTCCATTCCAGAATCCCCTGGTGCCTGGAGGATGGGTGGTGAGGGAGGAGGAGCGAAGGTAGGAGTGGGGAGGCGGAGGAGGAGGAGGAGGAGGAGGAGAAGGAGGAGGAGGAGGAGGGAGGCAGGAGGGAGTGGGGAGAGGGCCACGCATAGAATCAGAGAGTGATCTAGATAGCGAAAATGTAAGAATCATGAAGAGCTTCTGTTCCCAAAATCCTTTCTGATGACCCTCTCTCGTCTGCCCGTGCGACGGCGTCGCGCGGTTCGGGGCAAAGGGGGCTTCACAAATACCATAGGGGGGTGGCTGGAAAAGGGGGCGCCTTAGATGGGGGGGACCTGGGGGGGGGGTCCGGAACGAGAGCTTCTGGAAACTTAGACGGGTAACCCGCAGGGGTCCAGAGAATCGCATGATTTCAGGAGCCCCCACCCCCTGGGCCCTTGTGTCTAGAGAGGGATCGGTGCCACCCCGCCCCCGCCCCCGTCGCAGAATCATTGGCACCCCCTGCGCATAGATCTCTTCACCATGCCTTGTCTTCCTCTTCCCCCTCCTCCTTCCCCCTCCTCCTTCTTCTTCCTCCTTCCTCCTTCCCCCTCCTCCAAGCCCCCTTCTCACGCTTTCCTGTTTAGCCTTTCCCTCTGTCAGTCCCCCTCTGTCTCATCTCCTTAATTGTGTTGCTCAGTCAAACTCCTGAGGATCAGGTTCCACGGGAACCCAAGATGGTATTCAACTTTCGTTGACGAGGGTCTGAATAAAGTCTTGAGGGATGTAGCTGAGCACGCCCACGCTATGACATTTCCTCATCGGTGCATTCGGTCTTTCAATTTGATCGCAACATTTGGCCTCAACAATTTCCTGAGCCCTTTACCGTGAGATGAGACTTGCTGCACTTTGGCAAGATGGAATTTCAAGAGCATCCTCCATGGTTGCGTGATGCTGCTGTCCAAGTGGCATCTACCCTTGGCTTCAAGGACCCAGGGCCTTCAGAAGGAGGGAAGCACGGATGGATTGAAGGAGGGAATGAGGAGAGGAGGGAAGGAGGAAGAGAAGGATTCGAAAGGATGGAAAGGGAAACAAACAGAAGCAGGGAAGGGTGGATGGACCATCGGGGCAAGGACGATTCAGAGTGATTGATTGTGCGCGTTTGCTTGTGCCCACCGTGGCACGGAAGGCGCAAGCAAACGCGCGCGCACACACACGCACACACACACTCATTTTTCACGCCGACGTTTGTACCCCTTCAGGAGCTATTCATATTTACTCCAATGCTCGTGCCTGTGGCTGCTCTCTGGTCAGTTGTGTCTGAATACTTTGACAGTCTCCCAGGGGGGCGCGTGCCACGAGTCCTTCATTTGGCGCTGGTCTTCGGCGGCAAGGGCGGAGCAGCACGCGCGCACCAGGAAAAGGGATATCGAGCAAAATCGTTTGACAAAGTCAACTCGCATAAAGAGAACGTGCTGTCGATTTACGGACTCATGTACGCAGTGTACCTCATCCGCTCTCTGAAGCAGGGCGGCACGGCATGGTTCAGCCCCGATTGTTCGTCTTGGCTCGTGTTTTTGACTCGGAATACTTACAAGAGGACGCCTGAAAATATGAAAGGTGATACTTCGATGGAAAAAACCAGAGCTGACAATGCTTGCGCCCAGCTCACATCAAACTTGATTTTGATGGCTGATGTACGCGGTTGCTATTTTACCTTGGAGCAACCCCTCGCGTCTTTGATGTTCAAGTTCAGTCCTATCGCCACAGTTTTGGACACGGTCAAGGCCGAGAGAATTGTTACGTATGGAGGTGCGTTCGGAGCTCCCTCAGAGAAGCCGTTCGAACTTCGCCTCACTAACCCCACGGGGTGCTACTGGCTCGAGAAGACTAAGCGCTGTGTGAAGCGCAAGAGGGAAGAGGAGGGGACATCGTCTGTACCGCTGACTGTGAAAAAGGGCAAATGGACGGATGGAGTCAAATCGTTGACGAAAGTATCAGCAGCCTATCCAGAGGCCATGTGCAAAGCTATCAGCGACATGGCCGAAACAGACTACAAGAATTGCCCCTTGCATCGGTGACCCGTGAATGTGATTCACCACTGTGTTGCGTCAATATTCAGTTCCGTGTTTAGGCCAGCGCCGTTGTGCAACAGTCTTGGGTCAGCGCAGCGCTAGAGAGTTCGCAGTCGAAGGATGGTGCAGAGGCACGCGTGCAAAACAAAAAGATGCGCGCAAACACGCACACACACACACACATGCGCACGCACGCACGCAAAAGCACAATCACATCACAGACCCTTCAGGCAAATAAACAAGCGCGCACACTCGCACTAACAGCCAAACGGCGCGCACACAACGCAGACACCACACACACACACACACACACACACACGCACACACAAAAGCACGCACACGCGCAATTATGCACGCATAAAAGAAAACAGCAACGGTCGAATGACGACGGACGAACAGGCCTTCTAAAGGGATTTCGCGAACGCCGAGGCCCCTAGAGATCTCCCCGAAGCAGGCGCGGAAGCTCGCACCCATGGCAAGCGATCGAACGCCCCAGGCGGGCGCCAGGGCACCCAGTCTCGCCATCCCCTCCCTCCCTCCCCCCTCCTCCCTCCTCCCTCCCTCCCTCCTCATTCCGAATTTTCTGTTCCTCCTGCTCCTCCTCCTCCTCTTCCTCCTCCTCCGCCGTCTCCTCCTCCTCCTCCTCCTCAACCTCCTCCTCCTGGTCCTCCTCCTCCTCCTCCTCCTCCTCCTCCTCCTCCTCCTTCTTTTCATCCTCCTCATCCTCATTCTGCTCCTCCTACCTCCTCCCACCTCGTCCTACCTCCTCCCACCACCTCCTGCTTTTCCTCATTATCCTCCACTTCTTCCTTCTCCTCACCTCTTCCCTCTTCTCCTCCTCTTCCTCCTTCTCCTCCTACATCCTTGCAGCTCCCTCCTGCTCCTGCTTGTGCTCCTGCTCCTCCTGCTCGTGTTCGTCCTCCTCGTCCTCCTCGTTGTCGTCTTCCTCGTCCCATTCCTTCTCCTCCTCCTCCTCCTCCTGATCTTCCTCCTCCTCCTCCTGATCCTCCCCCCCCCTCATGTTGCAGGGGTGCACGCGTGCTATATCGCGAACCCCTGCGTTTCCAAGAAGTTTCATTCTTGTTTTATGTATCCCCAAATGGTGGGTAACAGTTTGGGATTTCAGTCCGAATCTTAAGAGTGAGAAAAGAAGAGCGAGATTAACACTTGCAATCGAGAGTACACGTTCGCACGATTCGAGAAAACTGTCGGCGAGGATGAGAAGTAGAGGAACAGCAAACTAAGCAGGAGGGGGAGGAGGAGGAGGAGGGGGAGGAGGAGGAGGAGAAGGAGGAGGAGGAGGAGAAGGAGGAGGAGGAGAGAAGAGGAAAACAACGATGAAGAAGCTGAGGATCAAAGGCCAAGAAACGATTGGGAGGACAAGGAGCAGCTGGGGATGATAACGAGGAGGAGGAGGAGGAGGAGGAGGAGGGAGAGGGCAAGGATGGGAATGACAAAAAAAACAAGGGAGGATGAAAGGGAAAGGAAGGAGGAGGAGGAGCAGGAGGAGGAGGAGGAGGAACTGGAACAGAAGGAGGAGCAGGAGGAGGAGCAGGAGGAGGGGCAGGAGGAGGAGGAAATTTGGCTGGCTCAATTCTGCGCGACCCTTGATGCCGCTGGTAGCTCGGTTGCTTTCTACATGCGGCCCAAGTAGGCGCAGACAGATCCCAAATTGCCCAAATCGGCACACGCCTCACGCAAACTCATGTTTCATCGCGCCTGTCGGCGCCGACGCAAATAAACAGCTGCATGTATTGAAGAACATATTTTCTGCAGCTTATAAATAAGATGCTGAATCTTATTATAATATCCATATCTTCGTAATCTTAAAACAAGCTCCTGTGAACCTCAGGGGACAACTTGCCTCGCCTTGGCGTCCGTCTCGGCCGCGACGTAGGCCGCGATGCGGAAGGGCAGCCTCGAGAAGGCGACGGCGAGGCCTCCGATGCCGTCGAACAGGCCGATGAGCAGCACCGACAACACCCCGCGGACTGCCCTGGCGGGGACGCGTGGGTTGGCTGCCGCCCACGGTCGGGCGGGATCCTCGGCCATGTCGAGGAGCCTGGCCCCTATCCCCAGCTGGTCGGGGACCGTCCTCGGCACCTGCAAGGCGGCGGCGACATCCTCGCGCAGGCCGGCCGACGTGCACACGCCGCCGCCCATCTCCAACGCGTCCGAGGACGTGACCATGCCGTCGATGCGCGCCCGCAGCGAGGAGGCGGCCAGCGGCAGGACCATCACGCCCATGAGGAGATCCTCCACCATCTCCGCGTCCAGGTAAGCCTCCTGCGCTGAGGACGCAGCCAGCGCCCAGACGGAGTTCAGGACCCCGAAGAGCGGCCGCCTGAACTCGAGGACCCTCGCGAGCATGCCGAGGGCCGCCATGGCAACGCGCCGCGGGACCAGGCGCCGCGGCACCGCGGCCAAGCAAAGGCCCGCAGTGGCCAGCGCCTTGGAGGCGGGGACCGCGAGGCGCCCGCCGACGCCGTCGACGTCCGCGCCCATGCGCTTGACCCTCAGCTGCCTGCAGTGCGCCTTCTCGGCCGAAAAGGAGGCGCTCGCCCTCTCGCAGCTGGCGCGGACCGGCAGCTGGAGGTCGCTCGGGGCCCCTACGAGCTTGCAGGCCAAAACCTCCTCGACGATCTCCGGCGCATCGAAGTCGTCGATGTAGCCCTGCCACCAGCCAGCGTCCTGGCCGCTGCCAGCCTCGACCAGGGGCCGCGCGCAATCCCTGCGCCACTCCCCGTCTAGGGGAAGCCCCGCCCCGAGGGGCGGCGCCAGGCGGCGCAGCCGTCGGTGAATGTGCTGGAAGACGGGCACCGCAAGCGACCAGCCCATGACGATGACAGCCGAGGTCACGTAGACGACGGGCTCCGAGCGGCCAAACAGCTCGCCCGCGAGCGGCCGCCCCACGGCCATGTAGGGGTGCCACGCGGGCGAGACCCGCCACACGAAGAAGGCCCCCTTCTGGTCGACGCCCGACCACAGCAGCAGCTTCCCGTCGGGGATCGCGACCGCCGTCCAGGACGCCGAGGCCGCGAGCAGCGCCGCCTCGCCCACGTGGGCCTTCAGGAGCGAGTTGCCTGGCACCATGTCGGGGATGAGCCTGGTGACCCGCGTGGCGCCAGGCGCTGGGGTGCCCTTCTTCTCCACCGCGAACAGGCCGATCAGCGCGGGCTCGCCCCTCACGCGGACCAGCTCGCTCTCCGCGAGCGTGGTGAAGATGCTGAGCGACGCGAGGTGCAGCACCAGCTCCTCCCAGTCCGCCTCCGTCTCCACGTTCACGCGGGCCCGCGGCGACGGGTCGGGCCAGTCGGACTGGTCGAGGAGCGCCAGCTCGGGGCGGCGCAGCCAGGCGCCGACCTCGGCGCCAACGAAGTCGGTCGCGTCGAGCGTGGCAGCGCACTCCCGCGTGGGCAGGCCAGGGGCCAGCTCGCAGAGCCGGCAGGGGAGGGCCTTCACGCCTGTCTCGCCCTCGTACGCTGACTCACAGCCGCCCGCCAGCTCGTCGATCGCAGGGGCCGCGACCATGGCGAGCGGGTCCTCCGCCAAGGCCGCCGCTCGGCTCTTCAAATGCACGTAGACCCGCGTCTGCGCCTTCGACAGGGTCAGCCTGTGGCGCCAGCCTTCCTGCGAGCGGCCGCAGAACGCATAGTTGAGCGCCACCGCGCTGAGGCGCAGCCACGCCTGCTCGCTGACCTCCCGCGCCACGGCGCGGCGGCGGCACCTGCGTGCCTTGGGCAAGGCACTGTGGGCCAGCCAGCGGCCCACCTCCTCGGTCGACGGAAGGGGAAGCGGCAGGGCGTCCCGAACCCTCCTGTTCGACGACCCTCCGCTCCCACAAAATGTGTCCGCACGCATGCTGAACGACCGAGCGAAGTGGCCAAGGCTGCCTGGGTGGCGTCGTACTGCTGCTGCCAGCTGCGCCGCCAGGTCGACCGCGACGAGGCTCTTGCCGAAGCCGAGGGAGAGCTCGTCGGCCCAGCACTGCAGCGCGGTGGCCAGCGGGGGCTCCGCGACGCCCTCACCCCCCTCGCATAGGGTGGCACGATCTCCGCTCTCGGTAAACCGAGTTTGGCCTCCGCCGCGGACTCCCCCACCAGCACCCCTCGCAGGGCTCGCGCCTTTGATGGAGGCATCGGCCACCCTCCCTGAGGACGCTCCACCATAGCGCGCGGCAGGCGGCAGGCTGCCGCCGCTCAGGTCCGACGGGGGCGCGCCGCCGCGCGAGCTTTGAAGGCTCGCAGGCGGTGCAGGGTGTTCGTCTCCACTGGCTGCTTCGGGAATTCCTTGCGCATCTCCGCGAAGGACATCTTCCACGGCGGTGGGGCTGCCGACCCCTGGCCAACCGTCGGAGGCGCCAGCGGCGGGCGCGCCCCCGTCGGGCCCCCGCCCCATCCCGGCGCCCTGGCGGAGGCCAGGCGCGCGGAGAGCTCGTCCAGCCTCATCCCGCCGAGCTGGATGCTGCGGATGAGCTCCTCCTCCTCGCTGCAGATGGCCGTGGGATCGTTGCGCGGCGGGGTCAGCACCAACCACCTCGCCGCCGCCCGCGAGCCGTCCGTCGTTGCCACCTGCAGCGCCTTTAGGCGCTGGACGATCAGGTCGCAGGCGTGGGCCACCTTCCCCTGCATCAGCAGGTCCACCGCCTCCGCGAGGGTGCGGAGCACACGGTACGTCTGCACGCCGATCTCCTTCGCCGGATGCTGCGGCAGGTAGATCGTGAGGAGGTACCGCAGCGCGATCGGGCCCGTCGCGTCGACGGCCGCCTCCCCCCTCCTGCGAGTCCAGGAAGTCCGCCATCTGCTGCAGGCTCAGCTCCGTGAGGCGGCCCGTGGAGGCGGCGGCCATCCGACGACAGAAGGCCCTCCTCGTGGCCAGGTCGCGCGGCACCGCCGCGGGGTCCAGGGAACCGAGGCCGTCCCCGCCGCTGCCGCCAGGGGGAGCCTCCTTGCCCTCGCGGATGGCCTTCACGACCGC
>CAUYUJ010016615.1:784751-785948 GCA_963575745.1 Prorocentrum cordatum
ATCGCCGAGGCTAAGACCGCTGTGCTGAACTACGAGCAGCGCCACAAGCTGGCCGTCAGCAGCCTTGCTGGCGGGAGAAGCGCAATGGCAGCCCCGAGTGCTCCCGCCGCTGGCGGGCCGAAGACGGACCTGAGGATGGATGCTGCAGGGGAAGATGGCCCGCCGCCGCCACCCGCACCTGCGGCGCTGACCAACGTGGAGGTGCCGCCGCCGCCTGTGGACCCACCGCCAGACATCGAGTCGAAGCTGTTTGGCCCCGCGGTGGAGGGCAGTGAGTGGGGCGGGATGGTTCGTGCGCTCCCTTCCGAGGTCCTCTCAGGCAAGACCGAGTGTCTCTGAAGCCCCAGGGCTTCAAGGCCTGATATGAGTGAGCCGCTGCATGCCTACTCAGGTTCCGTGCACCACCCCAGCGCCGCGCCAATTTTAGGAATCACCATGGCGTACCAGCTCGTGGCTGGTTGAGGCTCTACAATTGCCTCCCTTGTGTGCCCCCGCGCTACTCTGTGGCGCCAGGGCCGCCCCGAGGGCTGCGGGTGTTTGGCCTCGCGCCCGTGTTGCCCTCGGCATTTCAACTAAGTGACCAGCAATTTTGGCTTGCCTCATCTGGTTTCTTAATGTAGGCTCTTGGCACCTGGGGCCTCCAGAGCTACAGGGGCCGGGCGGTACTGGGGTAGCCCCGCGTGCTGCACTTCCTGTGGTTGCTCTGGGCTGCCACACTGCAGCTTCGTCAGTCCGCGGCGTGCGCTCCGCCTTGCATTGCACCACACCTGGCGCATACTTCATTGTAGGGTAATGAGGCAACCGCAGGATGCTCGCCCCAACGTGGTCGAGCCGTGGTGATGTGGTGCGCGTGGCCACAAGTAGCAGTAGTAGCAGTAGCAGTAGCAGTAGCAGTAGTACTAGTAGTAGTAGTAGTAGTAGTAGTAGTAGTAGTAGTAGTAGTAGTAGTAGTAGTAGTAGTAGTAGTAGTAGTAGTGGTAATAGTAGTAGTAGTAGTAGTAGTAGTCGTCGTCGTCGTCGTCGTCGTCGTCGTCGTTGTCGTCGTCGTCGTCGTAGTAGTAGCAGTAGCAGTAGTAGTAGTAGTAGTAGTAGTAGTAGTAGTAGTAGTAGTAGTAGTAGTAGTAGTAACAGTAGTAGTACTAGTAGTAGAATTAGTAAACGTGGTCGTAGTAGTAGTAGTCGTAGTATTAGTAGTAG
>CAUYUJ010016615.1:786048-791048 GCA_963575745.1 Prorocentrum cordatum
ATGCCCTGGACGACCGTCGTGCATAGCGGCAGCGGTGAGGGACCACCCCCTGCGCACCCCCTATGGTGTCGAGAAAATGCCACGCCTGCTATGCGCTGTGCTGTGCTGGGCTGAGCTGTGCTATGCTGTGCTGTGCTGAGCCGTGCTGTGCTGAGCTGTGCTGAGCAGTGCTGTGCCGTGATGTGCTGTGCTGTGCTGCGCTGTGTGAGAAAGGGAGGGGGGAGGGGAAATGCGGGAGACGCGGGTGCGACGCGGCAGGGATGAAAATTAGCCTGGCGAGGGACCCAACCATATGCAGTTGTGAGTGATGCGGGTGTGAGTACCGTATTCGGTGGATCTCCCTATGGGGCCACGAACCGTTTGAGGGGTGTGCCGAAATGGGTGTGGGGGCGGCATGCGAACGTTGCCACTGGGGCCTTCGGTGGGGCTCCTTATGGGGCCACGAAACGTGTGAGGGGTGCACCGAAGTTGGTGTGGGGACGGCATGCGAACGCAGCCACTTGGGCCTTCGGTGGAGCTCCCTGTGGGGCCACGAAACGTGTGAGGGGTGTGCCGAAATGGGTGTGGGGGCGGCATGCGAACGCAACCACTGGGGCCTTCGGTGGAGCTCCCTATGGTGCCACGAAGCGTGTGAAAGGGGTGTGCCGAAATGGGTGTGGGGGCGCATGCGAACCCTGCCACTGGGGCCTTCGGTGGAGCTCCCTATGCGGCCACGAAGCGTGTGAGGGGTGTGCCGAAATGGGTGGTGGGGAGGCATGCGAACCCTGCCACTGGGGCCTTCGGTGGAGCTCCCTATGGGGCCACGAAACGTGTGAGGGGTGTGCCGAAATGGGTGGTGGGGAGGCATGCGGACCCTGCCACTGGGGCCTTCGGTGGAGCTCCCTATGGGGCCACGTAACGTGTGAGGAACGTGTGGGTGCCTTCGGTGGAGCTCCCTATGGGGCCACGAAGCGTGTGAGGGGTGTGCCGAAAGGGTGGTGGGGAGGCATGCGACCCTGCCACGGGCCTTCGGTGGAGCTCCCTATGGGGCCACGAAGCGTGTGAGGGGTGTGCCGAAATGGGTGGTGGGGAGGCATGCGAACCCTGCCATGGGGCCTTCGGTGGACATATGGGGCCCCTTCGGTGGAGCTCCCTATGGGGCCACGAAGCGTGTGAGGGGTGTGCCGAAATGGGTGGTGGGGAGGCATGCGAACCTGCCACTGGGGCCTTCGGTGGAGCTCCCTATGGGGCCACGAAACGTGTGAGGGGTGTGCCGAAATGGGTGGTGGGGAGGCATGCGAACCCTGCCACTGGGGCCTTCGGTGGAGCTCCCTATGGGGCCACGAAACGTGTGAGGGGTGTGCCGAAATGGGTGGTGGGGAGGCATGCGAACGCAGCCACTGGGGCCTTCGGTGGAGCTCCCTATGGGGCCACGAAACGTGTGAGGGGTGTGCCGAAATGGGTGGTGGGGAGGCATGCGAACGCAGCCACTGGGGCCTTCGGTGGAGCTCCCTATGGGGCCACGAAACGTGTGAGGGGTGTGCCGAAATGGGTGGTGGGGAGGCATGCGAACCCTGCCACTGGGGCCTTCGGTGGAGCTCCCTATGGGGCCACGAAGCGTGTGAGGGGTGTCCGAAATGGGTGGTGGGGGGATGATGATGATGATGATGATGATGATGATGATGATGATGATGATGATGATGATGATGATGATGATGATGATGATGATGATGATGATGATGATGATGATGATGATGATGATGATGATGGGAGGAGGGAGGGGGGGGAGGAGGAGGTGAGGAACGCGGGGCGCCGTCTCTTCAAAACGAGGACCCAACACCACAGGATGGTTGGGAACCAGAACCCCACTAAGCATGTGGGGAACAAAGAGAGTCCGCGAGGACGAGGGAACGGGTCCTGCCCCCTCAGATCGTGCACCCTCTGGCCGCACTCGTGCAGGAAGCGGCTCAGTAGCGCCTGCAAGGCAAGGCTGGGGGGTGGGGGGAAAGGGAGTCCACCACGAACCCCCTCCCTTACAGTCAATGGACGATTGTTGCGAGTGAGCTTTTAACGATCATCTTCGTGTGCCGGGGCATTTTTTCTTCAAGTGGAGCGCGCGCAATGTGTCACATCAGCTCTCTCGCAGCAGCAGTGGCAATGCCGAAACACCCAGTGTTTTGTAGTGTGGGTGCGGTGCTTTGCTGGACAAAATCTACATCAACCATGCATGCGGCTTGACTTAGTCGAAATCTCCACTAGCAAACTAGTCCACTGACTGACTCTACGCCCCCCTCCCCCCAACACCCTCTCTCTTTCGAAAAACGAATGCGTGCGGGATGCGTGGGAGAAACGAATCATCAGCGACGGGCGCACGCTGCTCGATTCAAAACCCTTGGCCGAGCGCATGGTTTCCCATGAAACCGGCCACCTCCTCAAACCCCATAGGAGGCTCTGGTCCACACATCGCTAAGTTTTCTTGGGGCGCCTACCCGTTCGGAGACTCGGAAGCGGCCCAGCAGCGCCTCCAATGCTGGCGGTCCCCACCACAAGGCGCCACGCCGACCCCCGCGGATGTTAGTACCAAGGAAACATGATAATGACCAGAGTAGGCCCAAGATGCATCAACGATGCTGGAATAGACCCTCCCGTCTCAAGCCCCTCGTCACCACTAGTCCCTACAAACCTGTCTTTTGCCAAGAAGAAGCTGCTCTTTGAAAACCCGGCACCCTATGGGATCGCCATTGAAGCGAGATCCCACAATGAAAATAATGCATGCGAGCAGATATGATCATACCGTTGAACGGGGTGTCCAGCGAACCCCCGTTTTGAAAAAGAGCTGCCCCATCGATGTAGCTGGTGCACAAGCCTGCTCTTCTTGTCATGCACTTTGACGAAGCCTAACGCAATATCCGATGTTGAATCGGAGACGCCCTCTGTATGTGCAGCTGATAAGCATTGTGAAGCGTATTGCGTTGAATCCCAACGGAATTTCAAGCGAGACCCCATACTTAAACACCAAGAACCGCCCTCCATCCCTGCGCATGCTGCAGACTGTTACAACGAATGTGCGTCCCAGCTTGTAAGACGAATGTGCGCGGCGCTACGGCGAGAGCCTCAGGCTGAAAAAGGCCAGCCCTCCGTCCCTTGTAACTGTTGCAAGCTTGTTCGGGCGAACGTACGCGCTCCTGGGGCGATAGCACTAGGTTGAACACGCGCCCATTTCCATCCTCGTAATTCTTGAGACTTTCAAGCTTCAAGATCATAAGCTGTGAAGAAGACTTACGTAAGAGAAACGCTCAACCAGCCCGCCCTGCCGCCATGTCTGGTGGTCAGGCGAAGAGGAACCATCTCCAAGGACAAGGGCTGAAGGAGGAGAAAGGAAAGAACGAGGAGAGAGGAAGGAAAATAAGGATTCTCGGATTTCCTTTATCACGTAGTGGTAGACGGGCTGAGCTCAGCACTTGTGGAACAGGCCACGACTAATCCGATCGAGGTATTCGCGCGTGGCCTTGTTGAGCAAATGGGGAGGGCACTGATTGACTAAGTTCCTGAGCTTAGCCCGGAGAAGGGGCAGGATAGTGATGAGGAGGGGCAAGAGGATGCGGAGGGGGAGGAGGAGGAGAAGGAGGAGGAGGAGGAGGAGGAAGAGGAGGAGGAGGAGGCGGGAGGAGGGAGGGTAATGGTAAAGGAGGAAAAGGGGGAAGACTAGTGTAAACCCAAGATTAATACACCTTCCCTCCGAACTCCCTCTTCATAGGCCCCTACATGGATTCATGTGCACTGAAAGTATTGCCCCGGTGGGGAACAACTGTGTGACAATTTTGGAGCGCGATACAATTCTCGGTACTTCAACGCCACCAATTAACCTGATTGTTGCGTCTTGACGATCTTGACCGCGCCAGAACGCCATTCCTGGCTCCAGCATTTCTTGATTCCCCTAAGAAGTGAATGTGTTCGGCGCTGTGGCGAAAACCGCTAAAAAGTGAATGTGTTCGGCGCTGTGGCGAAAACCGCATTTTCAAAACGACCCGCCCTCAATCCGTGAACCTCGCGGAAGTTTTGGAAACGAATGTGCTCGGCGCTAGAGCGAAAACCACATTTTGAAAACGATCCGCCCTCAATCCTTGAAGATCTTGCAAATTCTCAAGCGAAGTATGCGCGGCGCTAAAACGAGATCCACATTTTGGAAGCGGCCCGCCCTCCATCCGTGAAGCTGCTGCCAGTTTCTAAGCTTCAGGCTCATAAGTCGTGAGGAAATTTCAACCGAAACGCCCTGCTCGCCCTTCCGACTGGCTTCGGGGTACGACACGGAAGCGTTATTCATAAAGAACATAAGGGACAGGAATGACGGCTGAGGATGAAGATAAGGATGAGGAGGAGGTGGAGGAGGAGGAGGAGGAGGAAGAGGAGGAGGGGGAGGAGGAGGAGGAGGAAAAGAAGGCGGAGGCAGAGCGTAGGCGGCTGAGTTCGTCACCTCCTCGCTGGCCCTCGCCTTTGAGGCAGGGCGTGCGCTGCAGAGTTCGAGGGGACGAAGCAAGAAAAGCACGACGAAAAGCAGACGGACATTGGGTTCATCCCAGGCTTCCTGAACCCCAAACAAGTCGCACCTGTTGCTGCCGCGAAGCAAGAAGGTCAAACTTGTAGTCGTGCGAGTAATCATGGTACCAATGGTCGTACTCGCGGGGGCATTAACACTGTTGGTCGCAAAGGTTCGGGTTATCGTTCGCCGGGTTGCCATAGACTGACTGCTCCTGCGAATGATACGCGGGTGTCTTCGGCACGCAGGCCACGCTTACGGAACGCATTGCGCCATAGAGGGCCTCGAGTGCTGCCCACGTTCTTCTTCACTCTGTGCCAAACATTGCTGCGGTGCAACCGAGGTCGAACCACCGGTGACCGCGTTGCACATCTCCGTCCGGTTGTGTTCACGATAGTAGTGTTAGCCTGAGTAGTAACAGCAACAGCAGCAGTAGTAGCAGTAGTAAGGGTACTAGGAAAAGTAATAGTAGTCGTAGTGCTAG
>CAUYUJ010016615.1:796048-836048 GCA_963575745.1 Prorocentrum cordatum
CTGCGCGTAAGCACGCACGTATCGGAGGCGTCAGGGAAGCATGTGTCATGTATTTACCATGCCCAAGATTCGCAACTAGAGGGAATGCCATGGCGTCGGGTCCGGCGTCTTCGAAACAGCGCGAACGCGATGCCGCCTGGACCGACCGACCGACGACCACGACGACAACCGACCGACAGACGGACCGACGACAATCAGCCGACCGACAAGCCGACAGATCGACCGACCGACCGACGACCGACGACGAACACGACGACGACAGACGACGACCAACCGACACGACCGACGACCGACGACGATGACGGACCAACCGTCCGACCGACGACCGAGAACCGACGACGACCGATCGACCGAGTAACCGCGACGAGCGACGGGCCGACCGACCGACCGACAACCGACGACCGAACCGACCGACCGACCGACCGACCGACCGAGACAACGACGAAAGACGACCAACGAACCGACCGAACGATCGACCGCGACCAGACTGACGGACGAACGGACCGACCGACCGACCGAGACGACGACGACGAACGACGACGACGACGACGACGACGACGGACGGACCGACACACCGACGACCCACGACGAGATCGACCGACCGACCGACCGACCGAGACGACCACGAACGACGACCGACCGACAGACCGACGACCTGACCGACCGACCGACGACCTGACCGATTGACCGAGACATCGAACGCGCACCAGCGCGTGCGAACAAGCCCCATTTGGGAACGAGGCGTGACTACAATGCTAGGACTCCCCCGGCCCGGGCCCATCTCTTACCCCTCTCCCCACCCTACTCATACTGTTGTAGCCCAAACGGAGTGTGGCTCCAGCGAGCGATTTTTACTAGGAAAAATGGCTCCAGCAGCTCACGCCTGCAAGAAACATCGACTCCAGCACCCAATTTTTACGAGGGCAGGTTGTTCCAGCAACCCAAGGCGTCGGCTCCAGCGCTCAATTTTTACGAGGGACAGTGGTTCCAGCAGCTCATGCCTACAAGACAGGTGGGTTCCAGCACCACACTTTCTACGAGGGAAGGCGGTTCCAGCAACCCAAGGCGTCGGCTCCAGCACCCAACCTTTACGAGGGGCAGTGGTTCCAGCAGCTCATGCCTACAAGACACATGGGGTCCGGCGCACAATATTTAAAAGGGATCGTGGTTCCAGCGCCTCATGCCTTCAAGACAAACGGGCTCCAGCGCTCAATTTCTACGAGGAACGGTGGTTCCAGCGCCCCCACGGCGTCGGTTCCAGCGCCCAATATTTGCGAGGCTCATACCTTCAAGACATATGGGTTCCAGCGCGCACTTTTTTACGAGGGGCGGTGGTTCCAGCGCCCCACGGCGTCGACTCCAGCGCCAAATTTTTACAAGGGATTCAGGCGGCAGGTAGTGCGATCCACGCCCCCACCACCACTAACCCATGCCCCACCTGGTCAGAATTGTCTCTACCAAACTATTCACTTAAATAGCCAGTCATGTGAATATTGTTGGTCGTGCAATTTTAGTGCGCCTATGCGTATGGGAGGCGTCAGGGGGGCATGTGTCATGTCTTCATCATCGTTGCATCCGTAACCTGTTTGGCCCAAAAGGCGCGACTAGAGGGAATGCCATGCCGTCGGGTCCGGTAACTGCGAAGCAGCGCGAACGCGATGCCGCCTGGACCGACCGACCGACGACCACGACGACAACCGACCGACAGACGGACCGACTACAATCAGCCGACCGACAACCCGACGGATCGACCGACCGACCGACGACCGACGACGAACACGACGACGACAGACGACGACCGACGGACACGACCGACGACCGACGACGACGACGGACCAACCGTCCGACCGATCGACCGACGACCGAGGATCGACGACGACCGACCGACCGAGTAACCGACCGACGGACGGACTGACCGAGACGACGACGACCGACGACGGTGAGCGACGGGCCGACCGACCGACCGACCGACCGACGACTGCACCGACCGACCGACCGACCGACCGACCGAGACGACGACGGACGACGACCAACGGATCGACCGACCGACGACCGACGACCAGACGGACGGACGGACCGACCGACCAAGACGACGACGAACGACGACGACGGACGGACCGACCGACACACCGACGACCCACGACGGGACCGACCGACCGACCGACCGAGACGACCACGAACGACGACCGACAGAGACAACCAACGACCAGACCGACCGACCGACCGACATCCGGACCGACCGACCGAGACATCGCACGTGCACCAGCGCGTGCGAACAGGCCCCGTTGGGAACGAGGCGTGACTACGATGCTCGGACTTCCCCTGGGGGCCTATCTCCTATCCTTCTCCCCACCCTACTTATACTTTTATAGCCCTAAATGGGGTGTGGCTCCAGCGCGCAGTTTTAACGAGGGACAGTGTTTCCAGCAGCTCATGCCTTCAAGTTCCAGTACCACATTTCTGCAAGACACATCGGTTCCAGCACCCAATTTTTACGAGGGAAGGTTGTTCCAGCAACCCAAGGCGTCGGTTACGAGGAACAGTGGTTCCAGCAGCTCATGCGTACAAGACAGGTGGGTTCCAGCGCCCCATATTTACAAGGGATCGTGGTTCCAGCGCCTCATGCCTTCAAGACAAACGGGTTCCAGCGCCCGATTTCTACGAGGAACGGTGGTTCCAGCGCCCAATATTTGCGAGGCTCATGCCTTCAAGACATATGGGTTCCAGCACGCATTTTTTTACGAGGGGCGGTGGATCCAGCGCCCCACGGCGTCGACTCCAGCGCCCAATGTTACAAGGGATTCAGGCGGCAGGTAGTGCGATCCACGCCCCCACCACCACCACCAAACTGTAGGAGGGCACGAAACGCTGTATTGGTATTGATGGGGGTCCCGCATGCGAGAGCAGCCGATGAGGTCTTCGGTGGAGCTCCCTATGGGGCCACGAAGCGCTGTACTGGGTGGGAGAACCGCATGCGAGCGCAGCCGCTGGGGTTTTTGGTGGAGCTCCCTATGGTGCTACGAAGCGCTGTACTGGGTGGGGGAACCGTATGCGAGTACAGCCACTGGGGCCTTCGGTGGAACCCCCTTATCGGGCCACGAAGCGCTTTACTGGGTGGAGGAGGCGATGCGAACACCACCACTGGTGCCTTCGGTGGAGCTCCCTATGGGGCCACGAAGCGCTGTGCTGGGTGGGGGTCCCGCATGCGAGAGCAGCCACTGGGGCTTTCGGTGAAGCTCCCTGTGAGGCCACCCGAAAAGCTCTACAGTGGGGGTCCCGCATGCGAGAGCAGCCACTTGGGCCTTCGGTGGAGCTCCCTATGGGGCCACGAAGCGCTGTACTGGGTGGGGGAGACGC
This sequence comes from Prorocentrum cordatum, assembly GCA_963575745.1. NCBI lineage: Eukaryota > Dinophyceae > Prorocentrales > Prorocentraceae > Prorocentrum > Prorocentrum cordatum. The sequence continues at coordinate 799,406 of CAUYUJ010016615.1, forward strand.
ATACTGAAGAGGGCAGACGCAAGGAGGGGGAGGAGAGAGGAGGGAGGAGGCGGAGGAGGGCGGGAAGGTGAGGCGAGGGGACGCGGGGCGCTGTCTTCAAAACGAGGACCCAACACCACAGGATGGTTGGGAACAAAAACCGAACGAAGCCCACGGGCCGCAACCAGCCTAGAAGGGTTGGCGTCGCAACGACGACGAAATGAACGACTGAACCGAATCGACCGAATGCAGTCGACTGCGACACAACCGAACCGATCGAACCGCGGACGCCCTTGCTCGCCTCCTTCTCCCCGACCTCCTCCCGTCCTCCTTTCCACTCGGGGGGACGCACGACTTGAGTTCGGGGGACTCGAAACTACCCGACGGGGTTGTGAGAACAATTGTGGGATCTAGCCTGAAACTTTGCGCGAACTCTCCCGATACAAACGTTCCACGAAGACTGAGGCGTCGAAGCTCGTGCTGGGACCGTCAAAAGGCGGCGACAAACCCGAATCCCGGCAAGCTCGAGTCTTCTGGCATGAAGTAAGCGAGCGGGTCCTGCGGAAACAGGTCCTGAACCCGGGTGTCTTCACCTTGGACCAGCCTTTCGTCTCGAATTGTTTTCGGACAACCTCGTGGCCCGTGGAGGGCCCCGGGAACCCGGAACCCGCGAAAACTCTCCCCAGAGATCCGACGTTGCAGACCAAATCGCGAAACATCACGACCAGAACTCCAGACATAACCCTTCTGCGGTATCATTTGCTGGAGGCCGATCGATCTGTGATAGTCTTGGGTCCAATCTAGTGGCTGAGACGGCGCATGTCTGGAAAAACGCTCACTGCGCTCGCCAAGTCGGCCCCAAGACTACGTTCGCTAAGGCGAAAACAATCGTCAATTCAGCTCCAGCACTTCGTTCGCCAAGACGAGAGGAGCCGTCAACTCGGCCCCGACACTTCATTCGTCAAGACCGAGGTCGTTCTTAACCGTCCCAAAGGGAGGCCGTCCAGCGGGTTCGTCAAGGGCCCCGGGACTATCACAGCCCCAGGGCCCGAACCGCAACTGGGAGCGAACGTCCGGCGCGACCAAGTGGCAACGCCTGGAGCTCAAGGCCAAGGCCCGCTTCCCTCAAGGAGGGCCCGTCCGCCTCGTGGCGAGCCCTCTGCGCGCTCCCGCTCCACCGCAGGGGGGGCCCTGCCAGAGACGGGGCGGCGCATCGGGGATCTGGACCCGGGTCGATCCAAACGGTCGGTCGGGCTCTGCAGGATCCGGCAACATCCTGCAGGATCCCGCGCCCGAGCCAGGGTCGATGCACCCCTGGCACTGCAGGAGCCCGAACGATGCCGGCGCTCTGGCTGACCCCCGCTGGCATGGACCCCCGCCTCTCGAGCCTCGAGGCTCAGGCGCGCAGGCGCGCGCCAGTCCCCCGGGGAGGGGGGGCCGGAGCGGAAAGCTCAGGCGTGAACCCCTTTTTCGGGCCGGCACCACAGGTCACTCCGGCGAAGGGTCACTCTTACGTGCAGTCGAACCCCCCTCGCGCGGGCGCCTCGTCGCGTATGCCCGAGGACGAGAAGAGGAAGAACGCGAAGGCCAAGCGCGCGGTGTCCAGGCGGGGCAGCCGGGCGTACACCGAGCGGTAGAGGTCCTGGGGGAGCAAGAGAAGCGGCATCGAGCACAGGCAACTGGAGCTCCGCGCGGACCTCTCGGATTCAGAGGCCTCCTAGCTGGGGTCGGAGTTGATGGGGTCGGAGGATCGCGCCGCATCGCCGATGCGGCTCGATGTGGAGCCCGATTTGCTTCACGCCGACGTCGCCGATGCATCGCCCACGTCGACGACGCATCGCCGGAGCATCGCCGATGCATCGCCGATGCATCGTCCATGTATCGTCGATGCGGCGCGATCCCCCGACCCCATCTACTCCGACCCCATCTGGAAGGCCTAGAGGTGGCGCCTGGCGCGCGGAGCGCGCCAGGGGCGTCGCCCGAGGCGCCGCCAGGGGGGCCCGGCGCCGATCTAAGAAATCCGCGCAGAGCTCCGAAAGTTGGTGTTGATGCCTTCTTTCATGAATCTTCGAGGTCCACCAGCACCTGGGGAAACCAGCAGGCGCCGATGCCGTGCCTCCCCAGACCTATCCCGGGGTGCTTTCGGACCAGAATTTCGAAGCGAGTCCCGAAGCGGCGACGAGGGCCTCCCAGGAGCACAAGGGCGAAGACGACGCAAAGGTACACAGTCGGACCTTGGCCAGAAAAACATCCGTCAAGAACATGAGACCCTCCGCTGGCCAAAACACATAGAGCATCCCAGGGTACGCTCCCCAGTGTGCACGAGAACATGCAAGAAGAACACTAGGGTATCCTCCCCGAACCGACCTCGATCTTCTACCTCGGTCCGACTGTATCCTGGGGTGCTTGGTGAGAATTTCGAAGCGAGTCCAGCCGCGGCGACGAGGGCCTCCCCAGGAGGCCCAAGAAGGTGACAACGACGCAAGGGCAGCCGTATCGGTAGTTCTTCCTCCTCTGAGCACCGGCTGCTGCGCGAAGCCCAGGCGCGCGAACGCCAGGCAGGTGACCAGCAGCGTGTGCGTCGGGAAGCCGCCGCAGCCGTCGCTGACGCGCCGCACAAGGGCGCCCAGCAGCTCGCCGTCCACCCCTACCTCCTTGAGGAGGGCGGCGGCTACTCGCCATCGCTCGGACGTCCATTCCCCGTGCTTGTTTCATTTCGTGCGCATATTTTCCGCAAGATGATCCAGGATGCTCCTGGATGGCCCTCGCCAAGAGCAGATGCACACGTCCGAGCAATGCCAAGGCTATGGGTCCTTGTTGCCGCAGGATGCCCAAGGGGGAACGCATCGATGTGCGCGTTCCCTGAGACCCGAAGATGCAGCAAAAAACGCAACATCGCACAAAAATCACTACCGGAGCTCCGGACCCCATCTTTCTGCGTCATCTTTCGAGCCGCATCGATCTGTGAGGGTCCCGAGGCCCGGAACTTGGCGAAAACGCCCGTCGAACAAAAAAAACTGCAACGCCAGGATCTCTGGGCTTTCCGACGTCTTCGTCGCTTCTCGGCGGTCCTCCATCCTCGGGGGGCGCCGCTCCCGCCGCCGCGCCCCGCTGAGAGCGTTCCGGGAGGCTGCCCAGAGTGTCCCGAACGGCCGCCGGCTGGCCGAGGCGTGGCCAAGAAGCCACCACGAAGTCCCCGCCAGGCCAGCCCCGGGCCCCCGGAGGAGGGGGAGGAGGAGGAGGAGGAGGAGGAGGAGGAGGAGGAGGAGGAGGAGGAGGAGGAGGAGGAGGAGGAGGAGGAGGAGGAGGAGGAGGAGGGGGAGGAGGAGGAGGAGGATGATGATGATGAGGAGGAGGAGGAGGAGGAGGAGGCTGAGGAAGAGCAGAGCAGGAGGGGGAGGGGGGAGGGGGAGGGGGAGGGGGAGGGGGGAGAGGGGGGAGGAGGAAGGAGGAGGAGGAGAGGAGGAGGAGGAGGAGGAGGAGGAGGAGGAGGAGGAGGAGGAGGAGGAGGAGCGGTGGGTGCCTGGCGCAGTCAGCCAGGGAGGCGTACAGTCATCGTGCCAGCATACGGGCACATCCTAAGGAGCGAAGGGGCTTTCTTGTTGCCACGGTGGGTCTACAGTATTGGCCCGACCACAAGAAACCCTCCACAAGAAACCCAACCCTGAGACACCAAGACGTCCATGGATTTTTAGTGTGGGAACGTCACGCCTTCCATCGCAAAACCATCGAAAACTATGAACCCCAGGGCACCCTGAAGGCACACAGGGTGTTTCTTGGCATGGGCCCCCATTGTATGCTACAGGCAGCTTCCACGACGTAAGTCTACGGAACGGCCCGAAAACTCGAGTTCCCCCTGAACCCAAAGCGGCCCTTAGCTCAGCGTCTTGACTGTACGCGCCGATCATGGGCCCCACGGTCCTAGGGTGACCTGGCTGGGACCGGCGAATGGGTGTGGATCGCTATCGTCCCCCGAGCTCCGCGTGCCCATAACTCCACAGCAGCATGCTCGTGTCGGCGGGCGACAGTTTCGAGAGGTCCTGCCCCCTGAGGTGCTCTTGCGATTTCATGAAGAGCGACTTGCTGCGCTGCATCGCGCGAGAGAACGACCAGAGCGTGAGCGCCAAATCCCGGGTCCGGAATCCGACCAAACTGCGAGTGGCATGCACCGAGGCAGCCCGGTAAACCTGGCTGTCGCTCAAGCGCACCTTCGTGAAAGAGTAGACCATCGCGGCCAAGTGCCTGGGCTCACACGTGGGAAGTTGCTTCACAAATGCCCCTGAAGAGGGGAACAAAAAGGTACCGATACCGCCTCTCCCGGGGTCGCTGTGACCAGCCTTTCGAGGAGAATCTGGCCGTGGTGACGAGGGCTCTCCAGGACGAGCGACGGCATCGGCATCTTTTACTCCTCGGACCTGAGAGCCGCTCAAGGAAATCTGCGTGGTTGAACCGCAGCTGGGCAAACGTGGTCACCACGTCGCAGAGCCGCGCCGGCGGCAGGCTCCGCAGCTCGCGAAGCACCTCCGCGGCCAGCAGCTCGAGCAGCACTCTGGGCCGCTCGGCGGGTGCGGGCGCCAGCCTCACGACTGCCCGCGACATGCGCAGCGCGTCGTCCACCGTGAGGGAGTGGACGTTGCGCTGCACCTCTAGAAGAAAATGAAGCAGCGTTAACCGAAACTGTGACACCGAGGACACACACCCAGCTCGGAGAGTCTGGGGCGAACCCAGATATTTCAGCAACGCTGGAGAAAACACCATCATTATTACCGTCATCACCATCATCATCATCATCATCATCATCATCATCATCATCATCATCATCATCAACAACATCGTCATCGTCATCGTTGTCATCGTCATCGTCATCGTCAGCATCAGCATCATCATCATCATCATCATCATCATCATCATCATCATCATCATCATCATCATCGTCATTTTTTATCAGCATCATCATCATCATCACCATCATCGCAATCACCAGCATCTTCATCAGCATCATCAGCATCGTCAGCACCATCATCATCATCATCACCAGCATCATCATCACCATTATCAGCATCACCATCATCATCAGCATCATCATCATCAGCATCACCATCATCATCATCATCATCAGCAGCAGCAGCATCATCAGCATCATAGGCATCATCAGCATCATCATCGTCATCATCATCAGTACCATCAGCATCATCATCATCATCAGCAGCATCAGCACCAGCATCCTTCTGCTCCTCCTCCTTCTCCTCCTCCTCCTCATCATCATCATCATCATCAGCATCAAACCTAAACTGTTCCCGGTTATGCGCAAGGGTGGCTGTGGGTAGGAGTGACCTTCGGTGCGCGGCTCTTCAGGGGCCGCGGGAGGGCCAGACCCGAGCGCGCAGGACGCCACTGCCGCCTCGCGCTCGGCGATCGGGGGACCCCCGTGGGCCTACACCAGGGCTGGACCTAAACGTTGTGTTTCGTTTCTTGCTCGATCTGCTTTCCTGTACCTCCCTGCCAGCACGAAAAACAAAACACAGCCGAAGTCCAGCAAAACAGCGTTTAGGTCCAACCCTGGCCCACACCAAAGGTCACTCCAGCAAAGGGTCACGGACAGGCGGGAAGGGGCAGGGGAGGGCAAGGGAGGAAAGCAGGGACAGCAGCAGCAGGCAGGCGGGCCAGGGCCAGGGGCAGAGGCGGAGGAGGAGGAGGAGGAGGAGGAGCAGGAGGACGTGTAGTCGATTCCAGAGCTCCGCGCGGATTTCTTGTATCTGCGCCAGCCCCCCCTGGCGGCGCCTCTGGCGCCGCAGCCAGGGCGCGCTTCGCTCGCCAGGGGAGGGGTGATCGGCGCCGATCCAAGGAATCCGCGCGGACCTCCCACGGTTTACGGTCGGGAGCTTTTGCTAAGCGTGTCGCAGCGGCGGCCCCCGCGACACGCTGTGCTGTGTGAGCGGGTAAAGTGTCGCTCCGCTCTGCGGAGCGGAAGGCTTGGAAAAACTCGGGACGTTGACGCTGTAGGACCGGGAAGCGGATAGCGATAGCGTGTTGCGCCGAAGCGTGGTGGACCAGAACCGGCGGCGCGACACGCTACAGCCAACCCGTATAGGAAGGATGCGCGGTAAGGATGCAAGGGCCTTGGGCGCCCATGCCAAGGCTCTTCGAGCGGGGCTGGCCATCGAAAGTGGTTGAAGATGGACCGAAGATGGTGGCAAGGATGTAAGGGTACCCTTGGGAAGTCAGTGATCCGCCGACCCCTTGGGGTTATCGGCGTGTGAGATGCTTCCCCCTCCCCAAAACCCCTCCCCCCGGGGCCCGGTCCGGTCGGTTTCCGGCCAGCCCTGGCCGAACGCGCCACGGGCCTCACGACGGACCATGAGGGCCCCAAGAGGCGGGGCCAGGGTTTTCCCAAACCAAACGGGTCTTCCCAAACCAAATGTTGCGGAATCAGACCGCCGGGTCTTCCCAAACCAAGCCCAGGTCTTCCCAAACCAAACGGGTCTTCCCAAACCAACGCCCCCGGGTCTTCCCAAACCAACCAGGTCTTCCCAAACCAACTCTCCGGGTCTTCCCAAACCAAGCGGGTCTTCCCAAACCAACATCCGGGTCTTCCCGATACAACCCGGTCTTCCCAAACCAACTCCCCGGGTCTTCCCAAACCAAACGGGTTTTCCCAAACCAACCGGGTCTTCCCAAACCAACCTCCGGGTCTTCCCGAACCAACCGGGTCTTCCCAAACCAACTCCCGGGGTCTTCCCAAACCAAACGGGTCTTCCCAAACCAACCGGGTCTTCCCAAACCAACTTCCAGGTCGTCCCAGACCAACCGGGTCTTCCCAAACCAATTCTCCGGGTCTTCCCAAACCAACCGGGTCTTCCCAAACCAATTCTCTTGGTTTTCCCAAACAAAACGGGTCTCCCCAAATTGGCCACGTCGACGGGGCAGCGACCGCAACCCAAGCGTTCAAGGTTTAAGCATAAGCATCCCAGCGCGACCCAACGTAGGAGTTGGAGCCTCTAGGAAAGCAACACTAGTAGGAGCGGTAAACGCCGTCCTCCTCCTTCTCCTCATCGTCGGAGTTGTAGTAGTAGCGGTATTAGTAGTAGTAGTAGTAGTCGTAGTAGTAGTAGTAGTAGTAGTAGTAGTAGTAGTAGTAGTAGTAGTAGTAGTGATAATAGTAATAATAATAGTAGTAGTAGTAGTAGTAGTAGTAGTAGTACTAGTAGTAGTAGCTGTAGTTGTACTAGTAGTAGTAGTAGTAGTAGTAGTAGTAGTAGTAGTAGTAGTAGTAGTATTAGTAGTAGTAGTCGTACTAGTAGTAGTAGTAGTAGTAGTAGTAGTAGTAGTAGTGTAGCAGCAGTTGTCAGTCTAGTAGTGTTAGTAGTAGTAGTTAGTAGTAGTAGTAGTAGTCGTAAGTCGTAGTCGTAGTCTTAGTAGTAGTCGTAATTGTAGTAGTTAGTAGTAAGTAGTTAGTAGTCGTAGCAGCTAGTAGTGAGTAGTAGTTAGTAGTAGGTAAGGGTATAGTAGTAGTAGTAGTAGCAGCAGTAGTAGTAGTAGTGGTGGTAGTAGCAGTAGTAGTAGTAGTAGTAGTAGTAGTAGTAGTAGTAGTAGAAGTAGTAGCGGTAGTAGTAGTAGTAGCAGTAGTAGTCGTATCAGTGATAGTCGTAGTAGTCGTAGTAGTCGTAGTAATAGTAGTAGTAGTAGTAGTAGTAGTAGTAGTAGTAGTAGTAGTAGTAGTAGTAGTAGTAGTAGTAGTAGTAGTAGTAGTAATAATACTAGTAGTAATAGTAGTAGTCGTCGTAGTAGTAATAGTCGTAGTTTTTCCCCACATCCAAAGTGGGGTTCTTGTTTTCTCTGCACACCCCCGCGCAGGAGAGAGATCTCACTCACCCCCTCTTCTCCTCGCACTCATTCACACACATCATCATCACTCGCACTCTCTCACACGCTCACGAACATCATCGTCATCATCGGTATCGGCATCATCCTCATTCAAACATCATCATCGCCACCACCACCCACAATCAATCATCATCCTCTTCACCCCTCATCTTCACCACCACTCATCATCCTCATCCTCATCATCGTTGAGTAAAGTGTGAGGAAGTCTCAGGCGGGAGCCCCCTCCCTATGGGGCCCGCAGATCATGTTGGTAATCCGAGCGGGTCATCGGTACCCTGTAACTGTCGTCACTTTTGGGCTCCCCAGGCCTGAAAATGGAGGAAGTCTCAGGCGGGAGCCTCGTCTGTGAGTGAATTGGGAGAAAGTCTCAGGCGGGAGCTCCCTCACTATGGGGCCCGCAGATTATGTTGGTAATCCGAGCGGGTCATCGGAACCCTGTAACTGTCGTCACTTTTGGGCTCCCCAGGCCTGAAAATGGAGGAAGTCTCAGGCGGGAGCCTCGTCTGTGAGTGAATTGGGAGGAAGTCTCAGGCGGGAGCACCCTCCCTATGGGGCCCGCAGATAATGTTGGTAATCCGAGCGGGTCATCGGAACCCTGTAACTGTCGTCACTTTTGGGTTCGTCAAGCCTGAATTTGGAGGAAGTCTCTGGCGGGAGCCTCGTCTTTGAGTGAATTGTGAAGAAGTCTCAGGCGGGAGCCCCCTCCCTATGGGGCCCGCAGATCATGTTGGTAATCCGAGCGGGTCATCGGAACCCTGTAACTGTCGTCACTTTTGGGCTCCTCAAGCCTGAATATTGAGGAAGTCTCAGGCGGGAGCCTCGTCTGTGAGTGAACTGCGAGGAAGTCTCAGGCGGGAGCCCCCTCCCTATGGGGCCCGCAGATCATGTTGGTAATCCGAGCGGGTCAGCGGAACCCTGTAACTGTCGTCACTTTTGGGCTCGTCAAGCCTGAATTTGGAGGAAGTCTCTGGCGGGAGCCTCGTCTTTGAGTGAATTGAGAAGAAGTCTCAGGCGGGAGCCCCCTCCCTATGGGGCCCGCAGATCATGTTGGTAATCCGAGCGGGTCATCGGAATCCTGTAACTGTCGTCACTTTTGGGCTCCTCAAGCCTGAATTTGGAGGAAGTCTCAGGCGGGAGCCTCGTCTGTGAGTGAATTGGGAGGAAGTCTCAGGCGGGAGCCCCCTCCCTATGGGGCCCGCAGATCATGTTGGTAATCCGAGCAGGTCATCCAAAACCTGTAACTGTCGTCAATGTTGGGTTCTCGCGCTGCCAGAACGCAGTTCCCAGGCCACACTTTGGATGCAACAAGGAAGTTTTTGGGCTCCTCAGGTCGCCGAGGTGCTGCGACAGGGCGCCGAAGGCGCCGACGACGACGGCCAGGCCGAGGCGCGGGCGCGGAGCTTGCTGATGTTCAGGCCCAGCGAAAGGGAGTTCACATGGCAGAGCTCGGGGGCGCACAGCGTGCGCCGCTCGGGGTTCACCCTGACGCACGCGTCCTACCTGACCTCCACGCTGTCGCAGGGCCAGACGCTGCGCAAGGGCGTCACCATCGACTGCGCGAGAGACGAGGACGCTGGCCGCACGGGCATGTCGGACGAGCAGTGGTGGCTGCACCTCTACGTCATGTTCTTCCGCGCCACGTGCATGCGGAACATGCTGATCCTGCGGCCGCCGCCGCGAGAGTTCCTGGAGTGCGGGCCGCCGGCGTCCCTGCGGAAGGCGCTCCTGGAGTTCGACAAGAGAGCGGTTTTGTCAGGGCGGAGGCGAAGCAGCTCGCGGCAGAGCTGGGCTTCGTGCTGCCTTCCGCCTGAGCGCGGCTGCGCCTCGCTCGAAGCCCGCGGGGTTGTCCCAACGGCTTGGACTTGCGCGCCAACGGCTCGCGGGGTTGCCCCGACAGCCTGGCCCGCGGGGTTGTCCCAACGGCTGCGCGACGTGACCTGTAGAGAACGCGCTTGTGCTGGCCGTGGCGGCGACGGCGCCGAGGAACATCGACATGCGCGCTCATGCAACAGGAAGGGGAGGAGGTGGCGGGGCGCGGAACAAACAGGGGGGCGAGGATGGGGACAACGTAAGGAGTGGAAGGGGGGCCCGCGCCAAGGCGCGAGGAAATATACGCAGAAGAGACAGCCAGGACGCCTCACCAACCACGAGGACGACGGTGATGGCTTTTTCCAGATTCGCCCAGAGGATTCTTATGCGGGGTTCTTCCGTCGGAGTAATTATCGTCGTAGTAGTCGTCGTCGAAGTAGTTAGCAGTAGTAGTAGCAGTAGTAGTAGTAGTAGTCGTAGCAGTTGTAGTAGCTAGTAGTAGTAGTAGTAGTAGTAGTAGTAGTAGTAGTAGCAGCAGTAGTAGTAGTAATCGTGGTAGTAGTAGTAGTAGTAGTAGTAGTCGTCGTCGTCGTCGTCGTCGTCGTCGTCGTCGTCGTCGTCGTCGTCGTCGTCGTCGTCGTCGTAGTAGAGTAGTAGTAGTAGTAGAAGTAGTAGTTTGTTGTCGTAGTTATAGTAGTATAGTAGTAGTTAGTAGGTAGTGTTGGTAGTAGGCTTAGTAGTAGGTAGTAGTAGTTGTAGTTGTTAGTTATTTAGTAGTAGTAATAGTAGTAGTAGTTGTAGTAGCAGCAGCAGCTAGCAGCAGCAGCAGCGTGAGTAGTAGTTTAGTTGAGTGGTTGTGGTGTGGTAGTGGTAGTGGTAGTAGTAGTTAGTAGCAGCAGTAGTTAGTAGTTAGTAGGAGTAGTAGTAGTAGTAGTAGGAAGTAGGTGAGTAGTAGTGCGTAGTAGTAGTAGTAGTCGTTCGTAGTAGTAGTAGTAGTAGTAGAAGTAGTTTGTAGTAGTTTAGTAGTAGTAGTGGTAGTGTAGTAGTTAGCAGTCGTAGTTTGTAGTAGTAGCCGGCGCACCATTGCGAGGAGTGTAGTTGTAGATGTAGTTAGTCGTAGTAGTAGTCGTTAGTGAGTTCGTGTAGTGTAGTTGTCGTAGTAGTAGTAGTGTAAGTAGTTAGTAGTAGTAGTAGGTCGTAGTAGGTTGTGTAGTAGTAGTCGTCAGACTAGTGTAGTAGTGAGTAGTAGTAGTTAGTAGTAGTGGTAGTTAGTGGTAGTAGTAGTAGTAGTAGTAGTGTAGTAGTAGTTTAGTAGTGTAGTAGTAGTAGGTAGTAGTAGAGTAGTAGTAGTAGTAGTATTAGTCAGTAGTATGTAGTAGTTAGTAGTGTTAGTTGTAGTAGTAGGTAATAGTAGTTAGTAGTGTTGTAGTTGTGTAGTAGTAGTTTAGTAGTTAGTTAGTAGTAGTAGTAGTAGTAGTAGTCGTAATAGTAGTAGTAGTTGTAGTAGTAGTGTAGGTAGTAGTTAAGTAGTAGTTGTAGTAGTAAGTAGTAATCGTAGGAGTAGTAGTAGTAGTAGTAGTAGTAGTAGTAGTAGCAGTAATAGTAGCAGTAGTACTAGTCGCAGTCGTAGTCGTAGTCGTGGTCGTAGTGGTGGTAGTCGTAGTAGTCGTAGTCGTAGTCGTAGTCGTAGTCGTAGTGGTGGTAGCTTTAATTATGCTCGTGGTGGCGGCTGTACTACTAGTAGTGGTCATACAAAGTGGCAGTAGTGGTGGTAGTCGTTAGGGCCCGCCCGACCCGCCCCGCCCGTTAGGGTCCGCCCGCCCGATCCGACCCGAACCGCCCGTTAGGGTCCGCACGCCCGACCTGACCCGCCCGTTAGGGTTCTCGCGTGCGACTTCGATCACGCACCACACATTCATGTCCCACCCGTCCGACCCGACCGGCCGTCAGGGTCCGCCCGCCCGACCCGACCCGACCCGCTCGTTAGGGCCCGCCCGCCCGACCAGACCCGCCCCGCCCCGCCCGTTAGGGTTCTCGCGCGCGTGACTTCGATCATGCACCACACTTTAATGCCCCGCCCGACCCGACCCGACCCGCCCGTTAAAGTCCGCCCGCCCGACCCGATCCGACCCGCCCGCAGGGGTTCTCGCGCGTGGGCTCGATCACGCACCACACTTTAATGTCCGGCCCGCCCGGCCCGACCCGCCCGTTAGGGTCCGCCCGCCTGACCGACCCGACCCGCCCGTTTAGGGTCCGCCCGCCCGACACGACCCGACCCGACCCGACCCGCCTTTAGGGTTCTCGCGTGTGGGCTCGATCATGCACCACATTTGTGATGTTCCGCCCGCCGACCCGACCCGCCCGACCCGACCCGACCGACCCGCCGTTAGGGTCCGCCCGCCCGACCCGACCCGACCCGCCCGTTAGGGTTCCGCCCGCCGACCCGACCCGACACGCCCGTTAGGGTTCTCGCGTGTGGGCTCGATCATGCACCGCACTTCAATGTCCGCCCGCCCGACCCGACCCGCCCGGTTAGGGTCCGCCCGCCCGACCCGACCCGACCCGCCCGTTAGGGTCCGCCCGCCCGACAAGGCCCGACCCGACACGCCCGTAAGGATTCTCGCGCGCGTGACTTCGATCATGCACCACACTTTAATGCCCCGCCCGACCCGACCCGACCGTTACGGCCCGCTCGCCCGACCCGACCCGACCCGCCCGCAAGGGCCCGCCCGCCCGACCCGACCCGACTCGACCCGCCCGTTAGGGCTCTCGCGTGTGACTTCGATCACGCAGCACACTTTAATGCCCCGCCCGCCCGACCCGACCCGCCCGTCAGGGTCCGCCCGCCCGACCCGACCCGACCCGCCGGGTAGGACCCGCCCGCCCGACTCGGCCCGACCCGGCCCGCCCGTTAGGGTTCCCGCGTGTGGGCTCGATCATGCACGATACGTTAATGTCCCGCCCGCCCGACCCGCCCGTCAGGGCCCGCCCGCCCGACCCGACCCGACCCGCCCGTTAGGGTCCGCACGCCCGACCTGACCCGCCCGTTAGGGCTCTCGCGTGCGACTTCGATCACGCACCACACATTCATGTCCCACCCGTCCGACCCGACCCGCCGCCAGGGTCCGCCCGCCCGACCCGACCCGACCCGCTCGTTAGGGCCCGCCCGCCCGACCAGACCCGCCCCGCCCCGCCCGTTAGGGTTCTCGCGCGCGTGACTTCGATCATGCACCACACTTTAATGCCCCGCCCGCCCGACCCGACCCGCCCGTCAGGGCCCGCCCGCCCGACCCGACCCGACCCGCCCGCTAGGGTCCGCCCGCCCGATCCGACCCGACCCGCCCGTTAGGGTTCTCGCGTGTGGGCTCGATCACGCACCGCACTTTAACGTCCCGCCCGCCCGACCCGACCGCCCGTTAGGACCCGCCCGCCCGACCCGACCCGACCCGCCCATTAGGGCCCGCCCGCCCGACCCGGCCCGGGCTGACCCGACCGTTAGGGTTCCCGCGTGTGGGCTCGAACATGCACCATACTTTTATGCCCCGCCGCCCGACCCGACCCACCCGTTACCCGACCCGACCCGCCCGTTCCCGCCCGCCCGACCCGACCCGACCCGCCCGTTAGGGCCCGCCCGCCCGACCCGACCCGACCCGCCCGTTAGGGTTCTCGCGTGTGGGTTCGATCACGCACCGCACTTCAATGTCCCTTCCGCCCGATCCGACCCGCCCAGGGTCCGCCCGCCCGCCCCGCCCCGTTCCGCCCCGCCCCGCTCCTCCTTCGGGTCCCTGCTGCTCACCCATCCACACGCAGACTCATTCACCCTCACACTGGACCCGCCCGTACTCAGACCGACTCGCGGATGGACTCAAGCTCAGACCCGCTCACACTCCGACTCACTTTTGCGCAAACCCATCGTGCGCAGACAGACACACACTCGCACTCAATCATAGTCAAACCCGTCATGTTCAGAGTCGCTCGCCAGGCAAGCGTTCCGTTCCAGACCGCGCTTCCCATACCCACAGGGGGAGGATGGTGCGCCCTGGGGTTGTGGTCCGGTGGGTCCGGTGGTCCGGTGGGTCCGGTGGGTCCGGTGGGTCCGGTGGGTCCGGAGGAGCCAGAGTGTCCGCTTGGTCCGGTGGGTCCGGTGGGTCCTGTGGGTCCGGTGGGTCCGGTGACTCCGGTGGGTCCTGTGGGTCCGGTGGGTCCGGTGGGTCCTGTGCGTCCTGTGGGTCCGGTGAGTCCGGTGGGTCTGGTGGGTCCTGTGGGTCCGGTGGGTCCGGAGGGTCCGTCCAGTGCGTGTGGTGGGCTTTGTAGGTCTTCCTCATCGTCGTCATCCTCACCATCCTCCTCGCCATCATCAGCATCGTCAGCATCATCCAAATCACCATCCTCATCTTCGTCCTCCTCATCCTAGTCCTCTTCATCCTCATCGTCCTCCGCATCGTCATCCTCGTCATCCTCATCCTCATCGTACTTTTCATCCTCATTGTCCTCCACATCGTCCTCATCCTTATCCTCATTTCTACCACCAGCATCCTCCTCCCCGCGCTGTCCTCCTCCTCATCCTTCCTGGAGACCTCCCGCATGGGGCCGCCCGAGGAGGAGGAGGAAGAGCAGCAGAAGGAAGAGCCCGAGGAGGAAGAGGAGGAGGGCAATTACCCCAGTGCGACCCTACCTAGAAGTTGGAGCCCCTAGGAAAGCAGCATTAGTTGCTATGCTATGCTATGCTATGCCATGCCATGCTATGCCTCGCTATGCTATGCTATGCTTTGCTATGCTATGCTGCGCTATGCTGTGCTATGCTATGCTACGCTGAGCTGCGCTATGCTATGCTATGCTGTGCTATGCTATGCTAAGATGAACCTGATCTAAGATGAAGCTCAGCTAGGCTAAGATGGAAACAGCAAAGCTAAGATGATATAAGCAACGCTAAGCTAAGGGAACGTCACTGGGGGAACCGCGGGGCGGATCCTGGGGGAACCGCCCGGGGCGGGGAGCACTGCCAGGCCACTTTCAGCATACAGGGTAAGAACCCCTCTAGGCAGAGCCTCGGTAGGGAAATGAGAAAAGATGCAGCAGCAGCAACAGCAGCATGGTATACAGAGAAGTAGTATAATGTGGTGTGAACATGCGGGCGCCATGAGTGACCACGAACGCGTGCACGGATTCGGAGGGCGTGGAAAATAACAATGGGGTCCATGGCAACGCCTCGCTGAGCGGGCGGGCCCTAACGGGCGGGTCGGGTCGGGCGGGCGGGACATTAAAATACAATGCATCGTCGACTAAACACGCGCGTACCCTAACTGACTGGCCGGGTGGGGGCGGGTCGGGCGAACCCTAACGGGCGGGTCGGGTCGGGCAGGCGGGCGGGCCCAACGGGTGGGTCGGGACGGGCGGGCGGGACATTAACGTATTATGCATCATCGAGTTGGCACGCGCGTACCCTAACGGGCGGGTCGGGTCGAGTCGGGCGGACCCTATCAAAGCGGGTCGGGTCGGGCGGGCGTAATTACCCTAACGGGCGGGTCGGGTCGGGCGGAAGGGACATTAAAGTATGATGTATCATCGAGTTGGCACGCTCGTACCCTAAAGGGCGGGTCGGGTCGAGGCGGGCGGGCGGACCCGGGACATTAAAATAACATAGCACCCCGCCATTGCGGGTAAGAGTGAGGGGGCGGGCGCGGGCGACGCGGACGTCGTCGAGCCGGCGGACCTCGTGGCCCCCACCTTCCCTGTCGATGGCGCTCTCCTCCTTCTCCTCCTCCTCCTCCTCGTCCTCCTCCTCCTCCTCGTCCTCGTCCTCGTCGTCATCGTCATCTTCATCCTCCTCCTCCACCTCGTCCTCCTCTTTTTTGCTCGTCCTCCCTCTCCCCCCCCTCGTCCTTCCATCATCGTCCTCCAATTGTCGTCCACCACCTCGTCGGCCTCCATCATCGTCCTCCCATTGTCGTCCATCATCATCCTCCCCCTCCTCCACCTCCTCCCCCTCCTCGTCCTCCTCCTCCCCCTCCTCCCCCTTCTCCCCCCTCATCCTCCTGCTGCTCCTCCTCCTCTTTCTCCACATTCTCCTTACATCCTCTCTTATTTCGCGTCCTCCTCGTCCCCTGTTTACTCCTCCTGCCTCCCCCTCCTTTCCCAAGATAACGGCAACGCAATCTTTTTTTTCCATTTTATGCTCCCCGATTTCCCTGATCAAGGCAACTCGCCAGGGCAAAGTTGCTGGACGGGCTGGTGTGGATGCGCGGGGGTTGAAGAGGTAGTTGCGGACTCAGACGGCATGCAAAAATCCGCCGCCGCGCTTGTGCGGCATTGGTTTGTTCAGTGAACGTGGTTTGGGTCGCGGGTGGGTCGCGGGCTCTCCACCTCCGCATGGAAGGAATGCAAAAGCAGCCCGCCGCAGGCGCCGAAACATTTGGTTTGTACACTGAACGTGGAATGGGTCGCGGGTGGGCTGCGGGTTCTGCACCGGGAACGAATGCAAAAGATGCGCGCCGCAGGTGCCGAAAAAATTGGTTTGTACCCTGAACGTGGTCGCGGGTGGGCCGCGGGCTCTCCACCTGAAACGAATACAAAAGCTGCCCGCCGCAGGCGCCGAAAAATGTGGTTTGTACCCTGAACGTGGTTTGGGTCGCGGGTTGGTCGCGAGTTGGTCGCGGGGTGGGTCGCGGGCTCTCCACCTGGAAGGAATGCAAAAAAAGCCCGCCGCAGGCGCCGAAAATGGTGGTTTGTACCTTGAACGTGGTTTGGGTCGAAGGTGGGTCGCGGGTGGGTCGCGGGGTGGGTCGCGGGTGGGTCGCGGGTGGGTCGCGGGTGGGTCGCGGGTGGGTCGCGGGGTGGGTCGCGGGGTGGGTCGCGGGTGGGTCGCGGGTGGGTCGCGGGGGGTCGCGGGTGGGTCGCGGGGTGGGTCGCGGGTGGGTCGCGGGTGGGTCGCGGGTGGGTCGCGTGGGTCGCGGGGTCGTCGCGGGTGGGTCGCGGGGTGGGTCGCGGGTGGGTCGCGGGTGGGTCGCGCGTGGGTCGCAGGGTGGGTCGCGGGGTGGGTCGCGGGTGGGTCGCGGGGCGGGTTGCGGGTGGGACGACGACAACAAACAACAACAAACAACAACGAGAATCCGCACCGCGAATTCCCACTTCAGCCACGCACCCAGGGACAGTGAATGACCGTTCGGCCCCCTCACTTTGACAATGCATCGTCGACTAAACACGCGCGTACCCTAACTGGCGGGCCGGGTCGGGGCGGGTCGGGCGGACCCCAACTGGCGGGTCGGGTCGGGCGGGCGGGCGGACCCAACGGGTGGGTCGGGACGGGCGGGCGGGACATTAACGTATTATGCATCATCGAGTTGGCACGCGCGTGCCCTAACGGGCGGGTCGGGTCGAGTCGGGCTGACCCTATCAAAGCGGGTCGGGTCGGGCGGGCGTGCCCTAACGGGCGGGTCGGGTCGGGCGGGCGGGACATTAAAGTATGATACATCATCGAGTTGGCACGCTCGTACCCTAAAAGGCGGGTCGGGTCGGGGCGGGCGGGCGGACCCTCACGGGCGGGTCGGATCGGGCGGGTCGGGTCGGGCGGGCGGACCCTAACGGGCGGGTCGGGTCGGGCGGGCGGGACATTAAAGTGTTATGCATCACCGGGTTGGCACGCGCGTACCCTACCGGGCGGGTCGGGTCGGGTCGCCCGGACCCCAACGGGCGGGTCGAGTCGGGCGGGTCGGGTCGGGCGGGGCGGACTCTAACGGGCGGGTCGGGTCGGGCGGGCGGGACATTAAAGTATGATGCATCATCGAATTGGCACGCGCGTGCCCGAACGGGCGGGTCGGGTCGGGTCGGGTCGGCCAGACCCTGACGGGAGGGTCGGGTCGGGCGGGTCGGGTCGGGCGGGCGGCGCCACCGACGACGACGACGGCGGCGGCAACGACGACAGCGCCCGATTCGGCCGACGATGGGTTACCACCGCCGGCCCGGACACAAGGGGCTACTCCTGCGCCCGATTCGGCCGCCGATGGGTTACCACCGGCGGCCTGGAGACAAGGGGTTACCCCTGCCCCCGATTCGGCCGAGGATGGGTTACCACCCCCGGCCAGGACACAAGGGGTTATACCCCTGCGCCCAGCCGCCGTCTCGTCGTCATCGTAAGAACTCTTCCTGCTCATCTGATGGGTGGAGCGGGTGGCCATCTCAAGAGCACAAAACTGGCCGCGCTCGGATTGGCCCGCGAGGGCTCAAACCACCTTTCGTTCCTCAGGAACCCAACTGTCACGATATCCCAAAAACTGGCTCGCACTCGAAGCTAAAGTTGCGGGCCCCATAGGGAGGGGGCTGGGGCTCCCGCCTGAGACTTCCTCGCACTGCACTCACAGACGAAGCTCCCGCCTGAGATGTCCTCCATACTCAAGCTGGATGAGGCCAAAAGTGACGACAGGTACAAGATTCCGATGACCCGCTCGGATTACTAACATGAGCTGCGGGCCCCATAGGGAGTGGGCTCCCGCCTGAGACTTCCTCGCGATTTACTCAAAGACGAGGCTCCCGCCTGAGACTTCCTCGACACTCAAGCTTGAAGTCGCCAAGAATGACGACAGAAAATTACAGGAATTCGACGCTCCGCTGGGATTACTCACATGAGGTGCGGGCCCCATGATGAAATGTTAAGTGATGGGACGATGACGGTCTGGTGGGTCCGGTGGGTCCGGTGGGTCCGGTGGGTCCGGTGGGTCCGGTGGGTCCGGTGGATCCGGTGGGTCCGGTGGGTCCGGTGGGTCCGGTGGGTCCGGTGGGTCCGGTGGGTCCGGTGGGTCCGGTGGGTCCGGTGGGTCCGGTGGGGCCGGTGGGTCCGGTGGGTCCGGCGTGGTCCGGCGCAACCCCAGGGCGAACCATTCTGCACAGGGGGAGGGGCGACTGTGGACATATCCGGGCCCCTGGCGGGACCGACTGCAATGCATCCCCATCCGCCGCTTCCCGAGGTCCAGGCTCCAGGGCTCCAGGGCTCCTAGATGGGGTCGGCGTAGAGGCCTCCTCCTCGTCCTCCTCCCCCTTCTCCTCTCCTCCTTCTTCCTCCTCCTCCTCCTCCTTTTCCTCGTCCTCCTTTTCCTCCTCGTCCTCCTCCTCCTCCTCCTCTCCATCCTCCTCGTCCTCCTCCTCCTCCTCCTCTCCATCCTCCTTCCTCTTCCTCGTCCTCCTCTCCATCCTCCTGCATTTCCTCCTTCTCCTCCTCCTCCTCCTCCTCGTCCTCCTCCCCCTCCTCCTCTTCCCTGCCCAAGCGGGTCTGCCCGAACCAAGTGCCGACGTATTCCCACACCCCCAGGTCATCTCGAACCACGACCCCGGGTCTTTCCTACCCAACCAGGTCATCCCAACCAAACGGGCACTCCCAAACCACAACGGCCGGGTCTTCCCAAACAAAGCGGGCCTTCCCAAACCGACTGGGCCTTCCCGAACCACGAGGCACGGGTCTTCCCAAACCAAACTCGGGTTTTCCCAAACAAACAGGGTCTTCCCAAACCGAACGGCCAGGTCTTCCCAAACCAACCGCGTCTTCCCAAACCACAACCCTGGGCCTTCCCAAACCTCACACAGGCCTTCCCTAACAAACCGGGTCTTCCCAAACCGCAACGTCCGGGTCTTCCCAAACCGACCGGGCCTTCCCACACCAATTTCCCGGGTCTTCCCAAACCTAAACGGGTCTTCCCAAACCAACCGGGTCTTCCCAAACCAACATTTGGGTCTTCCCGAACCAACCTCCGGGTCTTCCCAAACCAACTCCCCGGGTCTTCCCAAACCAAACGGGTCTTGCCGAACCAACCAGGTCTTCCCAAACCAACCGCGTCTTCCCAAACCACAGCCCTGGGCCTTCCCAAACCTCACACAGGCCTTCCCTAACAAACCGGGTCTTCCCAAACCGCAACGTCCGGGTCTTCCCAAACCAACCGGGCCTTTCCCACACCAGCTCCCCGGGTCTTCCCAAACCTAAACGGGTCTTCCCAAACCAACCGGGTCTTCCCAAACCAACATCTGGGTCTTCCCGAACCAACCTCCGGGTCTTCCCAAACCAACTCCCCGTGTCTTCCCAAACCAAACGGGTCTTCCCGAACCAACCACGTCTTCCCGGGTCTTCCCGAACCAACCGGGTCTTCCCAAACCAAACGGGTCTTCCCAAACCAAACCCGGGCTTTCCCAAACCAGCCGGGTCTTCCCAAACCAACCTCTGGGTCGTCCCACACCAACCGGGTCTTCCCGAACCAATTCCCCCGGTTTTCCCAAACGGGCCGGGTCTTCCCAAACCAACCGGGTCTTCCCAAACCACGCGCCCGAGTCTTCCCAAACCAACCGGGTCTTCCCAAACCAACCGGGTCTTCCCAAACCAACATCCGGGTCTTCCCAAACGAACCGGGTCTTCCCAAACCACACCGGGTCTTCCCAAACCAAAGCCTACGTCACCCAAGCCCAAGTTTGGTTTGGGAAGACCCGTTTGGTTTGGGAAAGACGCCCCCCCCCCCCCCAAGAGGCCCACAAGATGGTCCTAGAGGGCCCCAAGTCGCCGATTGATCGTTCCAAGACGCCCAAGATGGCCCTCAGACGGCCCAAGAGGCCCCCGAGATTCCCCAAGAGGCCTCCAAGAGGCGCCCCAAGAGGACTTCCAGAAGCAAAACTCGTCCCATTCTCTTAAGTAAACGGGAGATTTGAACACATTCGCCGATTGGACCTTCACAACGTCAAAGACGGCCCAAGAGGCCTCCAAGATCGCCCCAAGACGGCCCAGGAAGCCCCAAAGAAGGCTCCAAGACGGCCACAGAGGGTCCCAAGACGGCCCAAGAGGCCCCCAAGACGGCTCCAGGAGAAGGCACATGCGGGGGACCCGAACGGAAGATTCGAGGCCTTGGCCCCAAGAAGCCTCCAGGAGGCTTTTTTTTCCCTCCCTCGGACCTCGAGCGGATTCCGCCGCAAGGCCCGTTCTGCGCGCTACGGCGCCTGCGGCGGCCAGCCCGCTCCGAGCCACACGAAACCACGAGGCACGCCGCGGCGCGGCCTGGCCTCAAGGCTCCGCCATCTTGCTCTTGCCCGCTCGGCGCCTCCTAGCTTTCGGCTCAGGATCTCCGAACAGGCGGCCCTCTCCAGGGTCGGGCGGCAGCCCCCGCGGAGCCCACCTCGGACCCTGCAGTACCTTGCCCGTCAGCAAGCACCGCACCTCCTGCGTGTCAGTGCCCTTGCCTTCGGACGCCGCGAAAACCTCGACGCCCTGCGCCTCGAGCTCCGCCATCTTTTTGCTCTCCGAGGCCTTCGTGCCCAGCCAAGCCCGAGAGATTCTGGCCCTGGCGGCCCACCACCCGCGCTGCATGGTCACGCCCGCCTCCTTCTCGTCGCTCATCTCCTCGACGCCGCCCTCCAAGCCGGCCTCCGAGTCGCAGACGGCGTGCGCCGGCGCACCGGCCGCGCCCGTGCCCTCGGCCAGTTGGCTCCAGGGCAGCCCCCGTCGATCATGAGCTTGCCCTGCTGCTCTGCGCCGACGTCGGCCTTGGCCACCTTCACGGCGGCCTGCCCCGCGTCCACGCACTGGATGTCCACGTCGCTCTTGGTGTACGCCTGCTCGGCGCCCTCCTCCACGACTGCATCCTCGTCGTCCTCCTCGCAATGGCCCTCCTGCACCGCCCTGCTCCAGCCCCCTGGCGCCCAGCAGTTGTACGCCACCGCGTCCGCGTTCAGCGGACAGGACTGCACCTTGAGGACCTTCTCAAGGAAGACTGCGCTCGTCCCCGACGGCATGGGAGGTGTGCGCCTGGCAGCATTGGGCGGGCCCGCGTGCCGCGCCCAGCTGCCAGCGCCCAGGGCCTCCTCCGCTGTCTGAAGGCACTCCTGCGGCAGCCCCACAACCCGAGCCGCCTCGAGCGCCTCCGCCATCGTGGGGAAGTGACAGCCCAGCACGTCGCCCAGCCGCCAGTGCTCGGCGAGGGCGACCCTGAGCGCCTGCACGCGGTGAGCCAGCGCCGACGCGCGCGTGCCCCCCAGTTCCTCCCGCCGCTGGCGGCGGAGGCGCCTCGCCAGGGTCCGCGCGCTGGACGCTGCCCAGCGCCTCGCTTCCATGCCGCTTGCACGCGCCCCAAGCGCCCTACCCAGGGCGCGCGCGTGAGGGCATCCCGTGAGCCCGCTCACTTGAGCCAAAATGGCTACGGAAGAAGCCTCCAGGAGGCCCCAAGAGGCCCCCAAGAAGCCCCCAAGTGGCTCCAAGAGGCCCAAAAGAGGCCCCATGAGGCTCCAAAACAGCCCCCCAAAGGCCTCAAAAGTGCTGCCAGGAGGCCCCCGAGAGACCTACCAGGAGCCCCCCAAGGGGTCGGCGGTGCGGCGTAAGCCCAAGAATCCACGTCCGGAGGTGACGTGCTGAGCGGTAGCGTTTTTCGGCGAACGCCTTAATGCAACGTATCCCATGTGTCCAATGATTGCACAATCGATACATATTGTGTTTTGTTACAGTATTATGTCTCCCCCCCTAACCCCCCCCCTGGAGTCGCGCCACAGCGCCGTACCAAAAGTTGGCCCCCCTCATTCTGGACCCCAAACCTACAAAAACCTACGTAAAATCAACAATTTCGGCCTCTTCGGCCTCTATTGCGGAATTGATACATATTGTGTTTTGTTACATTATTATGTCTCCCCCCCTAACCCCCCCCTGGAGTCGCGCCACAGCGCCGTACCAAAAGTTGGCCCCCCTCATTCTGGACCCCAAACCTACAAAAACCGATGTAAAATCAACAATTTCGGCCTCTTCGGCCTCTTGGGACTCCAAGAAGGCGTCAAGGGGGTTCCAGGATGGCCCCATGACGGCCCAAGACGGCCCAATACGGCCCCAAGACGGCCCCAGATGGTCCCAAGAGGGCCCGTCAGGCCCCCAAGACGGCCCAAGAGGGCCCCAAAATGATCCCAAAGGGCGCCTCCATGAGCCAAAATCATAAATTTCCCAATGGCTTTTTAATAATTTTCGCGTTCTCGCCCTTGCCGGCTCTCAGAGGACCATGACGGCCCAACCAGCCTCCAAGGAGACCCCCAGACGGCCCAAGAGGCCCCCATGGAGGTTCCAAGATGGCCCAAGGGGGCCCGACACGGCCAAAAGAGGCCCCCATGACGGGCCAAGGGGTCTCCAAGACGGGCGAAGGAGACTCCCAAAGAGCCCCAAGGCGGCCGCGAGAGGCCTCCAAGATGGCCTCCGAAGGGGCTGGGCGGCGCAAGAGCGCCCCAAGACGGCGCAAGACGCAAGAAGAAGCCCCGAGAGGCCCCAAGGCGGCCCCAAAGATGCCCCAAGAGGATCCCTGGAGGCTTCCACGAAGCTCCCATGAGCCCTTCCAGGACACCGCCTCAAGCCCCGGGGATGGCAGGCCGGAGCGGCACACGCGCGCGGAGGCCGAGCATGTCACGCCATGTAACGCCAACATTTTCCACAGTTCTCCACGGCGGCGATGACCAGTTCGGATCGGATGCGCGGCGCCTACTCTGCCCGCCTGCAAGCGCGGCGCCTACTCTGCCCGCCTGCAAGCGGGGCAGAGCATGTCTGCTTTGTCGCGCTGGGAACTCTTCACGGCTGCTCGCATAAACACTGCCGAGCACTGGGCGCATTTCAGCCCCCCGCGCGGATCCCGGCACTGAGCGCAGGTCCACTCTTTCATGTTCCACACTCTGTACTTGGCCGTCTTCGGCCGCGGAGTCGTGCCACATCTCGCGCACGGCGGGAATTTGCAAGACTCGCACCAAAAACCGGTGCTGTACGTCAAGCGGTCTGGAGGCCTTGCTCCGCAGCCTCCCTGACAGAGGGGCTTCCCTTTTTCGTCGAGACATTCTGTGCACGCGGCGTCTTTGACGCTCTTGTGCATCTTAAAAAAGGCTGCATCAAACTGATCCGCTGCCTTCTCCTGCGAGCAGATGCGGCACTTAAAAAGGCGGCCCTCCGACATAATGTTGAAATGCTGCCTCTCAGGGGTGCAAGCGACGCAAACGGCAAGGTCCAGCGCCCCTCTTCCCGTCAAGTCATTGACCTCGCTGCGTCTGAAGTTCTTTAACGATTTAGTCTCCTTGCAGCGATTGCAGACGAGCACGTCTCTGCCTTTCGCGGCGAATGGCTCTGCAGCCGCGGCGGGCGCGCCCGCAGCAGAGGTCCGCTTCTGCGCGCACAGGGCGCACCTCCTCCACGCGCCCTGGCACAGCAACGCCACGGCGTGCTCTACGGGGTCGCTCGTTCTCATGCCGCTGCCTGGGAAGTTGCCCGCTCTCTTCCGCTGGTGGCAGTCGGCGCACTGGAAAGTGACGTCCACCAATTTCTTGGACGACCTGGACGCGGCTTCCTTCTCTGCCTTGGCCCAGCCGGCTTCCGCCTGCTCCGTCGTCATCTCCCCGGCTGTCAGGGAGTGCAAGAGCCATGGGCCCGTCTGATGCCCCTGGCGGAAAAGCATGGGCGAAAAAGGCTGCGTGATGATCAGATCGTCAGCCCTCCTGGTGCGGCTGATGGCCACGTAGCCCGTGGGGACCATGGCTGCGCGGGGCGTCGTGCGCGCGTCCAGGAGGTCGATAATGGCCTGCGGCAGCGTGGCGCCGGTGACGCAGTGGGCCGTGGCGGCGAAGTGCGGGACCAGCGGGAACCCCGCGCGCTTCACCATGGCCTTGAAGCCGGGACTGCGATCCCAGGACACCTCCCTCTGCTTCACGGGGAAGACGCCCGCGGGCTGATTCCCAAAGCGGGGCGCCGTGTTCCCGGGAATTTGCACCATGATCGCCTCGGGCACGTGCTGCAGGACCAGCTCCGGCTCGGACCTGTGGTCTTTCACCAACTTCGAGTCGTCGGGGTGGAGGCTCCTTCCTCCGTGCGTCCCAGAGGGTACGTGCTGGAGCACGACCCAAGGGAGCAGCACGAATCATCTCCTTCCTCCGTGCGTCCCAGAGGGTCGCAAGTTACTCACAGGCGAAGCTCCCTCACCCTCCGCCTCCCGCGGGCGCGAATCGTGACGTGACCAGCCCCCTCCCCCCCTGGTCACGCCTGTGCCAGAGAACCAAAAAAGTGATTCCGATAACCCCCCAAGCTTCCCCAATAGGCCCCCAAGAGGTCCTCCGGAAGCTTCCCAAAAAACTCCCAAGGCGTCCAAAACGCCCGTACTCTCCGCAGTCCGGACGTGCACCCCGCGAAGCGAGAGGAATCCACGTCCGGAGGTGACGTGCTGAGCGGTAGCGTTTTTCGGCGAACGCCTTAATGCAACGTATCCCATGTGTCCAATGATTGCACAATCGATACATATTGTGTTTTGTTACAGTATTATGTCTCCCCCCCTAACCCCCCCCTGGAGTCGCGCCACAGCGCCGTACCAAAAGTTGGCCCCCCTCATTCTGGACCCCAAACCTACAAAAACCTACGTAAAATCAACAATTTCGGCCTCTTCGGCCTCTATTGCGGAATTGATACATATTGTGTTTTGTTACATTATTATGTCTCCCCCCCTAACCCCCCCCTGGAGTCGCGCCACAGCGCCGTACCAAAAGTTGGCCCCCCTCATTCTGGACCCCAAACCTACAAAAACCGATGTAAAATCAACAATTTCGGCCTCTTCGGCCTCTTGGGACTCCAAGAAGGCGTCAAGGGGGTTCCAGGATGGCCCCATGACGGCCCAAGACGGCCCAATACGGCCCCAAGACGGCCCCAGATGGTCCCAAGAGGGCCCGTCAGGCCCCCAAGACGGCCCAAGAGGGCCCCAAAATGATCCCAAAGGGCGCCTCCATGAGCCAAAATCATAAATTTCCCAATGGCTTTTTAATAATTTTCGCGTTCTCGCCCTTGCCGGCTCTCAGAGGACCATGACGGCCCAACCAGCCTCCAAGGAGACCCCCAGACGGCCCAAGAGGCCCCCATGGAGGTTCCAAGATGGCCCAAGGGGGCCCGACACGGCCAAAAGAGGCCCCCATGACGGGCCAAGGGGTCTCCAAGACGGGCGAAGGAGACTCCCAAAGAGCCCCAAGGCGGCCGCGAGAGGCCTCCAAGATGGCCTCCGAAGGGGCTGGGCGGCGCAAGAGCGCCCCAAGACGGCGCAAGACGCAAGAAGAAGCCCCGAGAGGCCCCAAGGCGGCCCCAAAGATGCCCCAAGAGGATCCCTGGAGGCTTCCACGAAGCTCCCATGAGCCCTTCCAGGACACCGCCTCAAGCCCCGGGGATGGCAGGCCGGAGCGGCACACGCGCGCGGAGGCCGAGCATGTCACGCCATGTAACGCCAACATTTTCCACAGTTCTCCACGGCGGCGATGACCAGTTCGGATCGGATGCGCGGCGCCTACTCTGCCCGCCTGCAAGCGCGGCGCCTACTCTGCCCGCCTGCAAGCGGGGCAGAGCATGTCTGCTTTGTCGCGCTGGGAACTCTTCACGGCTGCTCGCATAAACACTGCCGAGCACTGGGCGCATTTCAGCCCCCCGCGCGGATCCCGGCACTGAGCGCAGGTCCACTCTTTCATGTTCCACACTCTGTACTTGGCCGTCTTCGGCCGCGGAGTCGTGCCACATCTCGCGCACGGCGGGAATTTGCAAGACTCGCACCAAAAACCGGTGCTGTACGTCAAGCGGTCTGGAGGCCTTGCTCCGCAGCCTCCCTGACAGAGGGGCTTCCCTTTTTCGTCGAGACATTCTGTGCACGCGGCGTCTTTGACGCTCTTGTGCATCTTAAAAAAGGCTGCATCAAACTGATCCGCTGCCTTCTCCTGCGAGCAGATGCGGCACTTAAAAAGGCGGCCCTCCGACATAATGTTGAAATGCTGCCTCTCAGGGGTGCAAGCGACGCAAACGGCAAGGTCCAGCGCCCCTCTTCCCGTCAAGTCATTGACCTCGCTGCGTCTGAAGTTCTTTAACGATTTAGTCTCCTTGCAGCGATTGCAGACGAGCACGTCTCTGCCTTTCGCGGCGAATGGCTCTGCAGCCGCGGCGGGCGCGCCCGCAGCAGAGGTCCGCTTCTGCGCGCACAGGGCGCACCTCCTCCACGCGCCCTGGCACAGCAACGCCACGGCGTGCTCTACGGGGTCGCTCGTTCTCATGCCGCTGCCTGGGAAGTTGCCCGCTCTCTTCCGCTGGTGGCAGTCGGCGCACTGGAAAGTGACGTCCACCAATTTCTTGGACGACCTGGACGCGGCTTCCTTCTCTGCCTTGGCCCAGCCGGCTTCCGCCTGCTCCGTCGTCATCTCCCCGGCTGTCAGGGAGTGCAAGAGCCATGGGCCCGTCTGATGCCCCTGGCGGAAAAGCATGGGCGAAAAAGGCTGCGTGATGATCAGATCGTCAGCCCTCCTGGTGCGGCTGATGGCCACGTAGCCCGTGGGGACCATGGCTGCGCGGGGCGTCGTGCGCGCGTCCAGGAGGTCGATAATGGCCTGCGGCAGCGTGGCGCCGGTGACGCAGTGGGCCGTGGCGGCGAAGTGCGGGACCAGCGGGAACCCCGCGCGCTTCACCATGGCCTTGAAGCCGGGACTGCGATCCCAGGACACCTCCCTCTGCTTCACGGGGAAGACGCCCGCGGGCTGATTCCCAAAGCGGGGCGCCGTGTTCCCGGGAATTTGCACCATGATCGCCTCGGGCACGTGCTGCAGGACCAGCTCCGGCTCGGACCTGTGGTCTTTCACCAACTTCGAGTCGTCGGGGTGGAGGCTCCTTCCTCCGTGCGTCCCAGAGGGTACGTGCTGGAGCACGACCCAAGGGAGCAGCACGAATCATCTCCTTCCTCCGTGCGTCCCAGAGGGTCGCAAGTTACTCACAGGCGAAGCTCCCTCACCCTCCGCCTCCCGCGGGCGCGAATCGTGACGTGACCAGCCCCCTCCCCCCCTGGTCACGCCTGTGCCAGAGAACCAAAAAAGTGATTCCGATAACCCCCCAAGCTTCCCCAATAGGCCCCCAAGAGGTCCTCCGGAAGCTTCCCAAAAAACTCCCAAGGCGTCCAAAACGCCCGTACTCTCCGCAGTCCGGACGTGCACCCCGCGAAGCGAGAGGAATCATTACTAGCAGGCTTGGCAGTAAACGCAAATTCCTGACCATATGTTTATGGCGTTCTTCTTCTTAGAACCTCCTCGTATAAAGCCCGCAGCAGCTCGCTGCTCGCCGCCAACGGCGAGCCGCTGTCCGACAGGACGCCGAAGGCCTCGAGGGCGTAGCCGATGTCGCGCGCGTCCAGCTCGCCCGTGCGTTCGCGGAGCTCCTCTCGGCTACGGCAAGCTCGTGTCGTGACGATTTCAGCGTTGGACTTCCGACACTCCGTGGATCGTTTCGACTTGAGCGATCGGCGGCATTCCGACCGCGCAGATCGTTCGATACCGGCCGATTCTGGCCCACTGGCGGCGTTTAACCTTGAACGCCCACCGTGGGGTCGCCGCCTGTTCGACACGTCACGAACCACCATGAGCGCAAGAAATGACCTGGGTGACCTTTGGAGCGCGGCTCCAAGGGGGGCCATGGGGGCGGGGGGCAAACCTGGGCGCGAGAGCCGCTGCCATTGCATCGAATTCGGCGCCCTGGGGGTCCCTGCGGGCCCGCACCAAAGGTTACTCCAGCGAGGTATCAGCCTGACGCGTAGGGTAGCGATTCAGAAATTCCTGCTCCAGTCACGCAACAACGCCCAAGGCAATGATTTTTACATTGGGTGTTGGGCATGCTCGTGGGCGTCGTTGCCGTCATTGAGATCATCTGATGGTCATCTCCACAATATTGCCCAAGAGCAGACAACTATCTTGCAAATTGTCCCCCCATGTTGTTTCGCAATCGTCATCCTTCTCAATCCCCGGAGGTCCCGATCCAATCCCGGAATCAACTGTTCGCCTCGAGTCGGCTTCTGACGGCCCTGGGGTCCGGCGAGGGCCGCTGAAGGCCGACAACGACTCGAACCCTCCCATCGTGATCTTCCTCACGACGCGAGGAGGTCTGGCGAGCATGAGCCGGATCGTGCCGCCAAACCGGCCTGGGTCGGAGACGGATCGGCTCGCCGGCGAGTCGTTTCGAATCGAATCAGCGCCGACATCGGCTCGCCGCGCCCGGCTGCGGCTGGCCCTGGCCGATGCCCGTGAATGGGCCCGGTCAGGTCAAGTCCGATCGCGCGCGTGGCCCGCGCGCGCCCCGCAAGTCGAGACGCTGGTCGAGAAGGATGCAGTCGTACACAGCTCTCTAAATGCGTCGCTGGCAAGCTGCTGCGAAACCATCAAGTCGACGAAAGCATCTTCGAACATTTCCAGAGCAGAGGCTCGAACCGACTTGGAATCGCGGCCCCATGGCTAGCGAATCGAATCACACCGAATCGCATTATGGGCCCTTCAAACCTGACGTTGCCGAAAATACTACAAAGCCGTGAAACATCACGACCAAATCATCTTGCTGCATAATTTTCCGAGCCAGCTCGATCTGTGTCCCAGGGCCTGGAACCGGGCGAAAACGCCCGGCGTGAAACAATTGCAAACGCCCGGATCTGAGGGCTCCTCCTTCTCCTCTTCCTCCTTCTCCCAATCTTCCTGTCCTTCCCCTCTACTGGAGGAGCCTGAAGGTACTGATACTTGCGGGAATACATTGCAAAGACCCCCGTAAACGCCTTCGGTGGCGTCATTAGCGCGCCATCGCCGCCTGAACCTACCGTAGACCCAATCTTTCTGCGCCAGTGTTTTTTAGGCCCGATCGATCTGTGATGGTCTCGGGGCCCGAAACCTGACGAAAACGCCCGGCTCGGACAAAATTGAGACGCCAGGACCTCGGGGACGACTCGAGGGGGTCTGGGCTCTCAAGGGCTCTCTCAGCTCGCCCTCTCCTGGTCACCGACACTGAGGCGGCCTTGGCGGCCGCGCAGTCGGCTGCACGCAAGAGTGACCCTGGGCAAGAGTGATCTTTGGTGCGCGGCTGAAGGGGGGCCCCGTTGGGGACACAACCAGACGCGCAAGCCGCTGCTATCGCATCGCATCCAGCGATCGGGGGGGCCCACTGGGCCCGCACCAGAAGACGCCCTGGCGAAAGACCACGCTTACGTGCAGCTGGCGCAGGCCGAGGGCGAAACCGGGCGAGGACGCCCCCTGCGCAACAAGGGCAGCGCCACCCCCCCCCTGGGCAGGCCGGGGTCCTCGCGCGCTGCCACGCGCAGCGCCTCCCCGCCGGCGCCGAGGGGCAGCCCGTGCCGCCGCAGGGAGGCCAGCGCGTGCAGCGCCCGCACGACGCCGCGGCCGCGCAGCTGGGGGAGCCTCGGCGCCAGGGCCTCCCACGAGCGGCGAACACTCGGCGGCTCCGAAGGCCCTGAGATCCTGGCGTCCCAATGTTTCACAGCGGGCGTTCTCGCCAAATTGCGGGCCTCGGGACCCTCACAGATCGATCCGGCTCGAGACGTGCTGCAGAAAGATAGGGTCCTGGGCTCTGGTGGTGATCTTTTGCGATGTCACAATTTTTCGCGCCGTCGGATCTCAAAGAACATTCGGCGACTCCGAAAGTGGTTTGCAAAGGGCGTGGTCTGCAAGCGGCACCCTGGGGGGCGGGCGGGGACCTCGATAGAGCTCTCCGCCGCGCACGGAGGAGGCCCGACGAGGACAGTGTCGTGCCCCCCCGGCCCCAACGGCGCCGACCGCAAACCACACCCCGGCGTAACCACACCCTGTGTAGTCGCCGAAACAAATCTGTCTCCGCGCTCTCGCGGTCTGGATTCTAGGGCGCGATCCCGCGGATGTGGCGGAAGAGAAAGCTGCACAAGCATGAGCTTTCAGAGCTCCGTGCGGATTTCCTGGATCGGCGCTGGACCCCCCCGACTGGCGCGCGGAGCGCGCCAGGGGCGGCGCCAGAGGCGCCGCCAGCGGGGCCCAACCCAAATCTAAGAAATCCGCGCGACAGTTTATGTTTGTGCCGTGTTTTCGTTTTCGAGGGTACGCGGTTGCACGGATGCGTTCCGTGCGTGGCATCTGCGGAAAAGCGCCCCACATCCGCGGGGTCGCTGCCCAGGGGCGCGCCCCGCGACGCCGCGAATACGAATCTGTCTTTCGCCCACGGGCCTCGGCGAGGACGGGCGGCAGCTCTGTCAGGCTCTGCTCCGGCCTGCGGGTGGAGTCCCCGAAAACTCCCTGAGGTCCGGGGCGCTGCAATGCTTGCACGCCGTGGCGTTTCTTCGCCTGGCTTCGGGCCCCGGGGCCGTCGCGGCTCGATCCAGCTCAAAAAAAAATGCCTCAGGAAGAGGGGCCGAGAGCAAGCTGCGGCATGCGTGGGCCCCATGCAGCGACAGCATGCGGCAACAGCTGGAAGCGAGTGAGCGCAGTTCGCGGTCGCTGGGGGGTGGGAGGGCGAATTCGAAATCACGGGCTACAGTCAAGAAGTCTAAAGTCGGGAGTTGCTGAAAAAAGGGACGCTAGACATGGAGCGAAGCCCCTTGTTGGCCCCAAGCGCGCCTGCGAGGACGAGGAGCGCTGGAGAAACAGCCGTGCAAGGACCTACGGAATGTCGAGCCCCTTCCGAACCGAACCTCTTCCTTGTTTCGGCATCTTGGCTGTAGGGCTACAGGAGTGATTTTCGACACTGTTTCCATTCTGTCGCGACGTCGGATATCAGGGACGGGGCGTGCGTGCCCTGCTGCGCGTGCCTGAGCACAGTGGCTGCATCCTAACACTAAGCAACCTGTCTTGCTATAACGGAGTCTTGGAGCGCGTAACACGAAACGAAGATCGGAACAGACTGGGATCAGGATACGTTGGGGATCTCTGAGATCCGGCGGCTCTGGAGGATACATCGGGCGCAATTCCAGAGCTCTCCAGAACACTCTGAGAGCGTTCTGGAACGCTCTGGGGCGATTGATTGCGAACGCTTTCCTTCATTCGGCGTTTCGAGATTGGGCGAAGGGGGGGGGTTCTGGCTCTGGACCTCTGCTGAATGCGTCTGTTTGCAACAGTTCGTCCAATCGGGGAGACTCCATCTGCTTGAAACAGGCGCAAAAAACAGCCAAGATCTACTCTAGGGGGGGAGGGGTGCGAGGGCCCGCGCCGATCGGCAAAACAATGAATAAGAAAACGATCACATCCCGATCCCGTGCCTGCCTGAGCATATTCAACACACATCTTCGATCTTCCCATCGTGCCCATGTTTTCTGGGGGTTCACTCGTCTCTGGGGAGATAAGACACTTCCGCAGACCACCTCCGAGCAGGACACATTCTCATCCGACGAGCCTTTTGAACGCCCCTCAGCTCGCACGGCCGCTTCTGTGACACGAGCGCTCGCGTCACGCACCTTCCCGAAACCAATGTGCGTTCCTGTGATCATAAGTCTTTGTATCGCTGCAGCTTGCTGGGGACCGCGGGAATCACAAATCCCTGAAATCAGGGCGTCACACTTTGGTCGTACTGGGCGTTTTCGCTTTGTTTCGGGTCTTGAAGCCCTCATGGATCGATCCAGCTCGAGACGTATAACATAAAGATCGGGCCTAGGGCGTCGGTCGCGATTGTCACGGATCTCGTCGCTTGTACGTTGGACGTCGCTTCCAGGCCCCGGGACCGTCAGAAAGCGACTCAGGACGAAAAGTCGGTCCTCGGGAAGGTGTCGAGATCCCTGGGGGCCCACGTCACCAACAACAAGCCGTCGTCGGAGGAGAAGGCAGGGGTCCGCCTTTCCCCTCCTCCCACGCTGCATAATTTCGGGGATCTACTGACCCGGGTCGATCCAAACCCGGGTCAGTCAGGCTTTGCGGGATCTTGCAGGCAGGATCCTGCAGGATCCTGCACCCAAACCCGGGTCAATGCGATCCTGGCCCTGCAGGATCCTGCAAGATGCAGCGCTCTGACTGACCCCCGTTTGCACTGACCCCTGTCTCTAGGCCCCCGATTGTCTTTTGACGGTCCCGCGGCCAAGGAACGGCCTCGAAACGCTGAAATGCAGAACAAACGGCCATCGTACTGTTGTTCAGACGTCAGGATTCGAGCTTCTAAGACGGCAGGGTCCTCCCTAAAAGCCCTCCCGGACTCTAAGAAGGATTCTTAGAAGCCTCTGGGCTACAGTCAACCACGAAGAACGTTACATAAGGAACGGATGGGTTCTCGGCCACGTAGAGCATCCCCAGCCTAGACCTACGGACCGGCCCGAAAACCAGGGCCCCTCCAGAAGCCAAAGTGGCTTCCTATTTCAGCGTCTTGACTGTACCCCTCCTCCTCCTCCTCCTCAGAAATGGGGGCCTTGAAACTGATACCAACGCCAGCGCAGGGAGGTGCCTCCACATGCGGAAGATGATCCCGGATTTTGGTGCTGGTGGTATTCTCTCGGCCACCAAGGATCACGAGCTGCGAACATCTCCGCATCCGCGTCCCCGCGGTCTGGATTCGGGGGCGCGATCCCGCGAATGCGCGGTCGCACGGATACGTTCCTCGCGGGGCATCCGCGACACAACGCCCCGTATCCGCGGGGTCGCGGCCCAGGGGCCTGGCCCGCGATGCCGCGGACATGGATGTGTTTTCCGCCCACGATGAGAAGCTCGAATCCTACCACCGCCGCCGAGATCGGGAATCATCTTCCCTCGGTGCAGGCAGCAGCCGCCAGTACTTGTCATTTTTGTCGGCCTCGAGGCCTCCGACAGAAGGCATCCCCCCCCCTCGCCAGCCCCTCGCGCGCGCCTCAAATTGGGCCGGTGCGCCTCGCCATCGGCGACCGCTGATTTCGCCAGCGGCTGGTTTCGCCCGGCTTGTTTCGCCCGGCTGGTTTCGCCGGGCTGGTTTAGCCGCCCGGCGAAACCAGCTCCGTCGGGAAACCAGATGCCGTCGGCGAAACCAGCTGCCGTTGGCGAAACCAGCTGCTGTCGGCGAAACCAACTGCCGTTGGCGAAACTGCCCAACCCGACCCGCCCGCCAGGGTCCGCCCGCCCGACCCGACCCGCCAGATAGGGTTCGCGCGTGCTCGGTCGAGCGCGCCCCATACTTTAATGTCCCGCCCGCCCGACCCGACCCGCCCGTTAGGGCCCGTCCGCCCGCCCGACCCGACCCGCCCGTGAGGGTTCGCGTGTGCTCCGTCGAGCGCGCCCCACACCTCAATGTCACGCCCGCCCGACCCGACCCGCCCGCTGGGGTCCGCCCGCCCGACCCGACCCGCCCGCCCGACTCGACCCGCCTGTTCGGGTTCGCGCGTGCTCGATCTAGCGCGCGCCCACACTTGAATGTTCGGCCCGCCCGACCCGACCCGCGCGTTGGGGTCTGCCCGCCCGACCCGACCCGACCCGTCAAGTTTCGCCCGCCCGACTCGACCCGACTCGCCCGCTAGGATCCGCCCGCCCGATCCGACCCGCCCGTTAAGGCTCGCGCGTGCTCGGTCGAACATGCCCCACTTTGTAATGTCCCGCCCGCCCGACCCGACCCGCCCCGCCCTTCAGGGCCCGCCGGCCCGACCCGACCCGACCCGCCCGCTAGGGTCCGCCCGCCCGACCCGACCCGCCCGTTAGGGCACGCGGGTGCTCGGTCGAGCGCGCCCAACACTTTGATGCCCCGCCCGCCCGACCCGACCCGCTCGTTAGGGTCCGCCCGCCCGACTCGACCCGCCTGTTCGGGTTCGCGTGTGCTCCGTCGAGCGTGTGCCCACACTTGAATGTCCCGCCCGCCCGCCCCGACCCGCCCGCTAGGGTCCGCCCGCCCGACCCGACCCGCCCGTGAAGGTTCGCGCGTGCTCGGTCGAAAATGCCTCGCTCTTTAATGTCCCGCCCGCCCGACCCGACCCGCCCTTCAGGGCCCGCCGGCCCGAACCGACCCGACCCGCCCGCTAGGGTCCGCCCGCCCGACCCGACCCGCCCGTTAAAGCTCGCGTCGGGGAAACCAGCGCTGGCGAAACCATCGCCGGCGAAACCAGCCGCCGGCGAAACCAGCGGGGCGAATCCAGCTCATGCCTCGCCATCCACCCCCGTGGGGGGGCACCATTTCTGCTTTCATCAAAAAATCACAAATCAGTGCTCGCACAGGACCTACACGCACAGTAGGGGCGCTCGTCTCGCTCGGGGGCGCTCATCACGCAGAGTGATAAAGCATCCCTGCAAGTGCTGGCCAGTGAGGAGGGGCCTTGGGACGGGGAGGAGGAGGAGGAGGAGGAGGAGGAGGAGGAGGAGGAGGAGGAGGAGGAGGAGGAGAAGGAGGAGGGGAAGGAGGAGGAGGAGGAGGAGGAGGAGGAGGAGGAGGAGGAGGAGGAGGAGGAGGAGGAGGAGGAGGAGGAGGAGAAGGAGAAGGAGGAGGAGGAGGAGGAGGAGGAGGGGAAGCGACACGACCAACCAACACCATCGGGTTGCGGAATCGGATCGAGCCGCAACGGTGCGTCAACTCGAGCCGCATCGGCACGGAGCCGGGATCGAATCGGAGACTTAAAACAAATCCTCTGGCACGTACCGGTTGTTACCCAGGCCAAGCGCCTCCCCCCCCCGCGAACAGTAACAATCGTACGTTGGGAGGGGGCCTGCCCCCCGCCCCCAAACATGCTGGTGTTCGCGCGCGAACTACGGCGATCGCAGCGCGCTCCCGCCCGGTGCCCCACCCCGCCCAAGCGTTACTGTTGACTGCCCCCCTCCCTCGGGTAACGACCACAACGGGACATGATAACAACCCCTCGGATCGGCCGCGCTGGGATGCACGACAACTCCGTGCAAACTTGGAGGCGCACTGGACCGTCGGATGAATCGGGATCGAGCCAGACTGGGCATGGCGCAATCGATAATCCATATCATGTTGGACCACTCGGATCGAAACAGGCCATGCCAGGAGGTGGGCAAGAGCATACCGACTCTCCTCCCGCACCCATGCGGCTTTGGCCGCCCCGGGCTGGATAGTTTCGCTGGCGCTGAATCTTTCAAATCTCTGACCCACCATCTTGCGACAGTAGGGTACGTATTGGCCTGCTGTGGCTATGACGGGTGATGTTCTCATGACGTGACCCTAAGAAGTCTGGACCTCTTTCCCGGGACCGATTTCTCGTTTCGAGTCGTTTTTTGACGGTCTCGAGGCCCAGTGAGGGCCCCTGGAGGCAGAAAATAGCGAAAAACCTCCCGTCGTGATTTTTTCTCAGCGCGAGGGTCTCTGGGTAATGGGAAAAATCAAGGTTCCGATCCCGGAGGGGGCGCCTCGCGCCCGGCAAGAGCGGCTGCGGTGCCTCGCCGGGCCGTGGCCCGCCCCGGCCGAGCGCCCCCCGCCCCGGCGACGACAGCAGCATCAGCTCGTACGCTCGGAGGCACTTCAGCAGCGCCGGCGCCGGCAGCGACGGGGCCCGCAGCGCGAGCGCGGGCGCGGCGGCCGCGAACACTGCGGGGTGCCAGGGCCTCTCCAGCAGCAGGGCGCCGCCCCGGCCGCGGCCGGGGCGGCTGCAGCAGAAGACGGCGATGGCCAGCAGGGCCTCTGCCAGGTCTGCGGGCGCCGCGTCGAACATGCTCTCCAGCACGTGCTCGCCCAGCATCCTGAACACTGCCGCGTGCACTTCGGTGCTTGCACCCGGAGTCCTCCGGGCCGCCAGTGACAGGGTTTTGGCGAACGAGAGAATCACATCGCTGGACAGGAAACTTGCGCTCTCGACCACAAGACTGCTCAGATCCTCCAACTCACGATGCAGCCCCATCGACTCGAGCACCCTGGACACATCCACCAGAGAGGTCAATGAAAGGTTGTCCTTCTGCGCGAGGACATCCTGCACGAGTGTTTGTAGCCTTTCATCGTGCACGCTCGGACGCAACCTCTGCAAATGGCACAATATCGCTGCTGCTTCGCGTGGCGTCACGTTTTCTACGATCCGTCGTGTTGCATAGTTCGCCAGCACCTCTGCCGCGTCAGCATGGGCGCGGACCAACTGCCGTAGGTCCCCGCAGCATCTTCGTTGCCCGAAGGCGCCGACATGCCTGCGCTCTAGTATCCTCAAACCTGTCCTCGCGCAAGATGGCGCCATTGGAGCAGAATAAAAACTGATCCATGTCGAAGCCCCGAGATTGATCCGGCCAATCCCTCAGCGTCCACGGCCCCCGATCTGCCCTTGACAGG
>CAUYUJ010016615.1:843548-861048 GCA_963575745.1 Prorocentrum cordatum
GCATGCCCAGACTGAGGCTGGAGCCCGCGCCTGCTTCTCGTCTTATTGATAAAGAATGGATGCAACGCGCTCGCCTACTGGGCAAGACCCCCTGCGCGCAATGCCAGGAGGAGTGGCGAGCGCGATGCGGCGGAGGCCTCGACGCGCATCCGCGGCGGACTAGTTCGTTCGTCTCTTCGTGCCCATCTTCACCCCCCCCCCGCCTGCCCCCCCCCCCCCCCCCTCTTGAGCCGTGCAGGTGCGAAGAGGGCCGTCCTGCGCAGCTCGCAGCGGCGCGCGCCGTCGCCCGACGTAGTGCCGCGCAAAACTGCGCGGCCGCGCGAGGCATCTCACCCCCAATCGACCCCCGCGCGATTTGAAGCCTGATGCGAGCCGTGGCCGACGCCCGCGCGCAACCCCGCGGCGTCGACGCCGCGCGAGCCGCGCCGACCTGGCGGTCGCGCTCGCCCGCTCACCGCTCGCCGCGTTGCGCCGCCGAGCGCGGGCGCGACGCGCGCCTCGCTTGATCGCCGCTTGGGCGGGCGCCTGCGCGGCGACGGCCTGGGGGGTCGCGGACGCGACCCGCGCGTCTTTCGCGCGGCGTGCGTCCTTCGTGCCCCGATGGCCACTTGGCCTGCGACGCGGCGCGCGCTGGCGCCGCGCCCTCTTCCAGGGCGGCGCTCGCAGCGTTGCGCTCGCGGGCGCGGCGCAGCTGGGGGGCGCCTGCTCGGCTGACTAGCTGGGGCCCTCTCTCGTGGGCGCTATCCATAGTGATGGGCGCGCCCGCGACGTTCGATATCGCGCCAGCAAGTGCCCCCCCCAGAAGGGGGCGGTTGCTTCGCCCCGAACGCTCGTGAAACTCGGGCGCGCGCCCTTAAATGGCGACGCGCGGGCGCCAGCTTCGTCGCGGGGGCGGGGCGCGTCGCCTGGCGAGCCGCGGCGATCTCCAATGGCTCCTACGTCGCGGCGTCCTAGAGCGAGACCGCGGCTGGACTGGCGCGGCCCATCGTCGGGGGGGGAGATCCAGGGCCAGCTCGGCCGGCTCGGACTCTGCGGCCTCCCAATTCTGGGGCGATTTCCCGGGGCGAAACTTGTTCGCGGAGCGCTGAGTCTCGTCGTCGTGCTTCGGCGTGAACCACATCGTTGTTCCGGCGCACCTCCGCCGCGTCGCCCTGGCTGGCAACGTCGTGCTGGGTGGCGCTCGCAGACGCGCCGACGGCCGCGTCGCTCTCGTCGTCGAGCGCGGGCTCCTCCGAGAAACTGCCCGTGCCGACAACCGTGCTCTTCTGCGCTTTCTTCGCTGGAAGGCCGCCCGGGCCCGCCGGGGATCCCGGCGGCTGCGATCCGGGTCGCGCCAGCTGCGACCCCTACGCGGCGCGCGCGCCGCCGCGGGGGCCGCCTTCGCCAAGACCGCGCGCTTCGCCGCCGCGTGCTGCTCCTCCACCCGAGACTCCCGCGGCGGCTTCTGCGGCGAGAAAGCCCGGATGCCGGGCGCCGCGGCGGCCGCGTCGTCGCCCCGGGCGGCGCGCGCCTCCGCGTCCGCTGCGGTTGTGTCCGTCGACTCGAGCTGCAGAAGCACGCCCGGGCGGCCTTTCTCCGCGCCCCCAGCCGTGCCCGCGCCTCCCCGCGGGCCCACTTCGCGGACAGATGGCGCGACCTCCCCGCGAGGGCAGTGCATTCCAGAAACCAACGGGAAAGCAATACATTTTGACATTTCGCCTTTTCGCTTCCGATGCCCTCGCGAGGCCTCGAGATGGCCTCGAGATTGCCCAAGAGAAGCTCGCGCGGGGCTCGAGGGCTCCCCTCGCGGCCCCGAGAGCGCCCGAGAGCGGCCCGAGAACGCCTCGACAAGGTGCCGAGACGTGATTTTTGCTGGCCCCAGGGGAGGGGGCAAATCCACGCCGCCGGCCCCATGGCATAAGGTGGTCCAACGTGTTTCTCCTGCCTTCTTCCAGAAACCCTCTTCCCTCAAGGGTGATTTGCCCCCCCCCCCCCCCCCCCCCGCCCCCCCTCCCCCCCCCTCCTCTCCGAAGTTTTTCTGGGGTTCCGCGGCGGGGTGTCGGGGCGCCTGGGATTGCCTCGAAGGGGGCAGGGGAATCGGGTGCCCCCCCTTTTGACTGATGGGCTCCAGGATGGCCCCAAGAGACCTCCTGCCGCGTCGAGAACCTGCCGCGCCTGCCACGGTTTGCGAGGCGCGCGGCGGAAGCCCCCTGCGGCGCCGGGAAAATGCCGCGCGCGACGCGATTTGCGAGCGCGCGGCGGATCGCGCGCCCACCTCCTGCGCGCCCCCAGTGGCGTCGAGAAAATGCGGCGCCTGCCGCGCTCTCCGAGCGCGCGGCGGACGGCGCCCCCCCCGCCCCCCCTCTGGGCCCCCCGTGGCGTCGAGGATGCGTCGCGCCTGCCGCGCCTTTCGAGCGCGCGACGGGACCTCTTGCGCACCCCCTGCGGCGTAGAAAACATGCAAAGCCTGCCGCGCTCTGCGAGCGCGCGACGGGTGGCGCCCCTGGCCCGGTCGCGCCCCCTGCGCCGTCGAGAGAGCGCCGCGCCGGAAGGCGCGCTGCGCTTTCTCGACGCCGCAGGGTGGGCGTAGGAGGCGGGGGCGCCATCCATCGCGCGCTTGCAGAGCGCGGCAACCGCGCGCCTAGCCGACGCAGAGGGCGCGCGCAGGGGGTGGGCGCGCAAGGGGTGGCCTTCCGCGCTTTGCGAGCGCGCGACGGATGGCGCCCCCACCCGCTCCGCGCCCCCTGCTGTGTCGAGAGAGCGCCGCGCCTGCCGCGCTTCGCAAGCGCGCGGGGGGCCGGCGCCCCCGCCCCCTTCGCGCCCCCTGCGTCGGTGAGAAAGTGCAGCGCCCGCCGCGATTTGCGAGCGCGTGACGGATGGCGCCCCCGACTCCTGCGCGCCCCTGGCGGCGTCGAGACTGCGCCGCGGCGCCGCGCCCGCCGCGCGTTGCGAGCGCGGGGCGGATGGTGCCCCCACCCCCTGCGCGCGCCCTCTGTGCGCTACCCGCCCCCTACGATGTCGAGCATGCGAGCGTGCGACGGACAGCGCGCCCACCTCCCGCGCGCCCCTGCGGGGTTGAGAAAGTGCCGCGCCTGCCGCGCCCTGCGACCCCGAAGCCCCCCAACTCGCGCCTCTGGTGTCGGGGAATGACCGCGCCTGCCGCGCTTGGCGCGCCGAAACGGATGGCGCCCCCCCCTGGCGCGCCCCTCCGGCCCTGAGAAACTGTCGCGTCTGCCGCGCTATGCGAGCCCGCGACGGATAACGCCCCCACCCTCAGCGCACCACGTGTGGCGTCGAGGAAATGCAACGCCTGCCAAGCTTTGCGAATCCGAAGCCGGTGGCGCTCTCACCCCCGGCGCGCCCCTCTGGCGTCGAGGAAGTGCCGCGCCTGCCACGCTTTGCGAGCCCGAAATGGATAGCGCCCCTACTCCCAGCTCGCCCCTTGCGGTGCCGAAGGAGTGCCACGCCTGTCACGCTTTGCGAGCCAGGGGCGGATACCGCCTCCACCCCCAGCGCGTCCCAAGTGGCGTCGGGGAAATATTGGCCCTTCCGCGCTTGCGGGCCCGAAACGGATTGCGCCCCCACCCCCAGCTCGACCCTTGCGGTGCCGAGGAGGTGCCACGCCTGTCACGCCTTGCGAACCCGAGACGGATAGCGCTCCCACCCCCTTCCGTGCCCCCTGTGGCGGGCTCGAGGAAGCGCCGCGCCTGCCGCGCTTTGCGGGCCCGAAACGGACACCGCCCCCGCCCCCAGCGAACCCTCCGTGGTGTGAGGATGGCACGCATGGCGAACCCATCATGTGGGTGCCCAGTATGTGGTGCATGCGTCTTGGGTGCATGATGGAATGAACACGCCAGGTCTGCACTAGCTTTATATGGTGCGCGTGTGGGGGGTGGGCTCGCCAAAGGAGGAAAGGTGCATATGTGCGGCTGTATGTTGACGCGTGCCTCATGTAGGTGCCGTGTGCTTGCGTTGTGTGTATGATGTGTCTGCGATTGTGTGTGGCCGCGTGTCTCATGCCAATGCCACGTATGTGTTATGTGTGTATGTGCTGCATGTGTGCTGTGTGTGTTGTTTCTGCGTGCGCGGCTGTATGTGGCCGCGTGTATCATGTCAATGCTGCGCATGTGTTGCATGCGTCTGGTAGGAGACGCGAGTGGGGCGCTGGCGGGGTGCAGAAAAGAGGAATGTGCACTTACGGGAGGAGGTGAGAAGGAGAGGGTGCGTCAGAAACGCGGGTCCGACGCGGGAAATAAGAAAAACATAACCCCACGAAACATATGGTGAACAACATTTTAACATATTCGAATCATACGTGTGACGGTTCCCGAACACAACTAGACCACAACAACCATCTCGTAATTTAGTCGGCGCGGGGGTCGTCGGCGTGGGAGCCCAAAACACATGGGAAACCATGGGGCGCAAGAGCGATCAAACAAACACATTTCTAGGCGAAGGAACCACGTATATGCAATTGCGGGGGCCGCGTTCTGAGCACCGCTTTCGGTGCAGCCTTCTATGAGGCCATGCAGCGCATGATGATCGGACCGTAACGGGTGGGGCATGCGCATGCGGCCGCAGCCACTGGGGTCTGCGCTGGAGCTCCTGATGGGGCCACGAAGCGCTGTGCTGGATGGGGAGACGCATGCGGCCGCGGCCGATGTGGCCTCCGATGCACTTCGCCATCGCCACCGGGGCCTTCGGTGGAGCTCCCTGTGGGGTCGCGAAGCGTTGTGCTGGGTGCGGGGAGGGTGGGCCTGCAAACACCGCGGCCAGAGGTTTCGGTGGAGGTCCCCATGGGGCCACGAAGCGCTATACTAAGTACAGGAGACGCACGCGAACGTCGCTTTTGGGCACTCCGGTGGAGCTCCCTATGGGGCCACGGAACGCTGTATGAGTATTGGGCGGGGGAGATGCGTGCGAACACCGCCGTTGGGGGGTTCGGTGGAGCTTCCCATGGTGCCACGAAGCGCTGCGCTGATTGCGGGGGGGGGGGGGGGGGGCGGCTGCGAACGTCGCCTCTGGGGCCTTCGGCGGGCCCCCCCATGGGGTCACGAAGCGCGCGATGGGGTGCGCAGAAATAGCTGGCATGCGGAAAGCAGAGGCGAAGATGGGAGGAGAGATGGAGAAGCAGGACCAGGAATGAAAAGGGAGTGGCGCGGAACGCTGTCTCCTCAAAACGAGGACCCAACACCGCATGGTGGCATGGGGCAAATTATCCTGGAAAAGGACCCAACCATAAGCAATTGTTCGTAACGCGTTGTGGGTGCCGCTTTCGGTGGGGCTCCTTATGGGGCCACGAAACGCTGCCCTGGGTGAAGGAACCGCGTGCGAACTGCGCCACTAGGGCGGGCCTTCGGTGGAGGTCCCTATGGGGCCACGAAACGCTGCCCTGGGTGGGGGAACCGCATGCGAACTGCGCCACTGGGGCCTTCGGTGGAGCTCCCTATGGGGCCACGAAGCGCTGCCCTGAGTGGGGGAACCGCATGCGAACTGCGCCACGGGGGCCTTCGATGGAGCTCTCTATGGGGCCACGAAGCGCTGCCCTGGGGACCGCATGCGAACTGCGCCGCTGGGGCCTTCGGTGGAGCTCCCCATGGGGCCACGAAGCGCTGCCCTGGGTGGGGGGACCGCATGCGAACTGCGCCACTGGGGCCTTCGGTGGAGCTCCCTATGGGGCCACGAAGCGCTGCCCTGGGTACGGGAACCGCATGCGAACTGCTGCGCCACTGGGGCCTTCCGTGGAGCTCCCAACGGGGCCACGAAACGCTGTCCTGGGTGGGGGGGCCGCATGCGAAGGGGAACCGCATGCGAACTGCGCCACTGGGGCCTTCGGTGTAGCTCCCTATGGGGACACGAAACGCCGCCCTGGGTGGGGGAACCGCATGCGAGAGCAGCCCCAATGGAGCCTTCGGTGGAGCCCCCCATAGGGCAACGAAACGCTGCCCTGGGTGGGGGAACCGCATGCGAACACCGCCAGTGGGGCCTTCGGTGGAGCTCCCTATGGGGCCATGAAGCGCTGCCCTGGGTGAAGGAACCGCGTGCGAGAGCAGCCGCTGGGGCCATCGGCGGAACTCCCTATGGGGCCACGAAGCGCTGCCCTGGGCGGGGGAACCGCATGCGAACACCCCCACTGGGGCCTTCGGTGGAGCTCCCCATGGGGCTACGAAGCGCTGCCCTGGGTGAAGGAACCGCGTGCGAACTTCGCCGCTAGGGCGGGCCTTCGGTGGAGCTCCCTATGGGGCCATGAAGCGCTGCCCTGGGCGGGGGAACCGCATGCGAACGCTTCCGCTGGGGCCTTCGGTGGAGCTCCCTATAGGACCACGAAGCCCTGCCCTGGGTGGGGGAACCGCATGTAAACTGCGCCCCTGGGGCTTTCGGTGGAGCTCTCTATGGGGCCACGAAGCGCTGCCCTGCCCTGGGAGGGGGAACCGCGTGCGAACACGCCCAGCGGGGCCTATGGGGCCACGAAGCGCTGCCCTGGGTGGGGGAACCGCATGCGAACGCCCCCACCCAGTGGGGCCTTCGGTGAAGCTCCCTATGGGGCCACGAAGCGCCGCCCTGGGCGGGGGAACCGCATGCGAGAGCAACCGCTGGGGCCTTCGGTGGAACTCCCTATGGGGCTACGAAACGCGCGAGAGGCGCGCCGAGAGCGAAGGCAAATAGGGGGAGGAGGGAGGAGGGGGAGGAGGAAGGGAGGAAGGAGAGACGCGGGGCACCGTCTCTTCAAAACGAGGACCCAACGCCACAGGATGGTTGGGAAAAACTTGGCGAATGGCCCAACCATGCGCACTTGTGAAAACAAAACTGCTAGCATTGTCCTCGGTGGAACTTTCTATTGGGCCGCGAAACGTGTGAGGGATGGGCGGGGGGGGGCGCGTGCGAACGCCGCCGCCGGGGCCTTTGGTGAACGTCCCTGTGGTGCCTCGAAATGCCGGGTGCGGTGTGCCAGTATGGGCGGGGGAAACGCATGCGAAAACCGCCAGTGGGGCCTTCGGTGGAGCTCCCCGCGCGGCCTCGGGGGCGCGCCGAAACAGCCGGGGAAGGCGCGTGCGAACACCGCCGCAGGGGCCTTCGGTGGAGCTCCCTATGGGGCCACGCAGACATTCGCAGAAATGCGCGGGGGACACGCGTGCGAACACTGTTGCTGGGGCCCTCGGTGAAACTCCCCATGGGGCCACGAAGCGCGCGAGGAATATGCCGAAATAGTTTGGGGAACGCATGCGAACACCGCCTCCGCGGCCCTCGGCGGGGCCCCCCATGGGGCCACGGAACGTTTGAGGGCTGTGCGGAAATCGGCGAGGGGGACGCATGCGAGCGCCGCCGTTGGAGCCTTCGGTGGAATTCTTTATGGGACCACGAAGCGCGCGAGAGGCGTGCCGACATGGGCGGGGGAAACGCGCGCGAAAACCGCCGCTCGGGCACTCGGTGGAGATC
Source organism: Prorocentrum cordatum (assembly GCA_963575745.1). NCBI lineage: Eukaryota > Dinophyceae > Prorocentrales > Prorocentraceae > Prorocentrum > Prorocentrum cordatum. The sequence continues at coordinate 850,965 of CAUYUJ010016615.1, forward strand.
CATATGGGGCGCAGAACATGCGGTATGTGTGCATGTGTGTGTGTGTGTGTGTGTGTGTGTGTGTGTGTGTGTGTGTGTGTGTGTGTGTGTGTGTGTGTGTGTGTGTGTGTGTGTGTGTGTGTGTGCGCCGGCATTGTATGGGGCAGGCGCATGCGAACGCCGCCGCTAGCGCCTTCGGTGGAGCTTCCTGTGGGGCCCCGAAAGGTGTGCAGAAATCTGCGGGGGAAACGCATGCGAACACCGCCGCTGGGGCCTTCGGCGGAGCTCCCTGCGGGGCCACAAAGCGCGCGGACGGGCGCGCGGAACTGGGTGGGGGGAAACGCGCGGGAGCACAGCCGCGGGGGCTGTTGGTGGAACTCCCTAATGGGCCGCGAAACGTACGCGGGGGTCTGTCGACATTTTCTGGGGGAGACGCATGCGAACACCGCCGCTGGGGCCTTCGGTGGAGTTTCCTATGGAAGGTTGCGCCGAAATTGACAGACGCGCGCGGGCACCGCCACTGGGGCCTTCGGTGGGGTCCCATATGGGGCCACGAAGCGTGCGAGGCGCGTGCTGACATGGGTGGGGGAGGCGCGGGCGAACACCGCCTCCGGAGACTTCGGTGGAGCAGGGGCCGCGAAACTTGAAGAATGAAGCGCGCGCGAACACCGCCGCTGGGGCCTTCGGAGTTCCCTATAGGACCACGAAGCGCGCGAAAGGTGCGCCGAAATTGGTGGGAGAGACGCGTGCGAACACAGCCGCTGGGGCCTTCGGTGGGGCTCTCCATGGGGCCACGAAGCGCGCGCGAGGGGCGCGCCGAACGGGGTGGGGGGCACGCGCGTGGGAACGCCGCCGCTGGGGCTGCAGGTGGAGCTCCCTATTGGCCCGCGAAGCGTGTGAGAGGTGCGCCGACATTGTTGGGAGAGAAGCGTGCGAACACCGCCACTGGGGCCCTCGGTGGAGCTTGCCATGGGGCCACGCAGCGCGTGAGGGGTGAGCCGACGTGGGTGGGGGAGTCGCATGCGAACGCCGCCACTTGCGCCTTCGGTGGAGCTCCCTATGGGGCCGCGAAAGCGTGTGCAGGGGGAAGCGCATGCGAACGCCGCCACTGGGGCCTTCGGTGGAGCTCCCTGGGGGGCCAGAAAGCACGCGGACGGGTGTGCGGAACTGGGAGGGGGGAGACGCATGGGAGCACAGCCACGGGGGCTGTCGGTGGAGCTTCATATCTGGTCTTCGGTGGGCCCCCCAGTGCGCCCCCGCAGCGCGCGAGGGGTGTGCCAATATGGGCGGGGCAGGCGCGTGCGAACACCGCCGCCGGGGCACTCGCTGGAGCTCTCGATTGGGCGCGAAGCGTGTCAGGGGTGTGCCGACATGTGATTGTTGCGGAGGGCGGCGGCGAAGATGGGATGAGGGAGGGGGCAGCGGGGGGGGCGGAAACGCGAGGAGTTCTCTTCAAAAAGAATAGATACCCAACACCCCGGCGCCACAGGATGGTTGGGAATCCCACCAGCCCTCTGGGCGTCGGTGGTTTAAGGCGTTTCCTCTTCCACCCCTCCCTCTTCCCCTTCGGGGAAGGGGTTTGCCCCTCCCTCTACCCCCTCCCCACTGACCTGGACAGGAGGGGCGGGGGGCGGTCAGAGCGCCCAAAACGGCCTCGGCGAGGAAGCCAAACACATTGATTTTACTATGGTTTTGGCCCCATTTTGGCCTTCTCAGGGGGCAACGCTAATTAAGGCCCCCCTCTTCTTTGATCGACCACGATGGCCGCAAGAGGCCCCCAGGATGCCCCAAGGGGCCGCAGGATGGCCCCAAGATGGCCCCAAGAGGCCCCCCAAAAGGCCACCAGGAGGCCCCCGAGAGACCCCCAAAAGGCCCCAAGATGGCCCCAAGAGGCCCCAAGAGGCCCCCAGGAGGCCCCAAAGAGCATCCCGAACTGCCCACAGAGGCCTCCTCCGAGGCACCCAAGACGCCGAAAAGCCCCTCAGGACGACCCTCTACTCGCCTGGGCGTCGTTTCTGGACGGGCTGGTGGGGATACGCGAAGCGTCTAGAATGAAACTAATCCGCGCGAAGGTTTCCCCAACAGATATCCGGGTGAAAGGCCCAACCATATGCGGTTGTTCACCGCTTTCGGTGGAGCTCGGGGGCCACGACACGCGCGATGGGGTGCGCCGTAATGGGGGGGGGGGGGGGGGGGGGGGGGGGGGGGGGGGGGGGGGGGGGGGCGCATGCGGCTGCGGCCACCCGGGCTTTCGGCGCAATCTGTATGGGGCCATGAAGCGCTGCGCTGCACGGCGGAAGCGCGCGCGGCCACGGCCAATTGCGCCTTCGGTGGAGCCCCCTGTAGGGCCACGAGCCGTGGGAGGGGCGCGCCGAAATAATCGACGCGCGGTGGGGGGGGGGAGGGAGGGGGAGACAAGGTAACGGTAAAGGCCCTTGGGGGGTCAATGGTCTCGAGCGCCTCCCTCGGGGGCTTTGGAACTCGGGCTGGGCCCCTAGGGGAACATAGGGATGCGAGCCCCCTTTGTTTCAGGGGGGCAGCCTGGGGCGTCGAGGCCCCCGCTCCGTGGACGGTGACCCTCGCGCCCCTCCAGCAGGGGGCGCCGCTTTCGGGGCCGAAAAAAAGAAGAATAAGAAGACAGCGAGAAACGAAACAAATAAACAAACATAAAAAAAGGTGGCAGGGGGCGCTGCCCCCGTTGCTCGGGGGCGGGGCGACCCCCGCCAAGGGCCTCTGCGCCCCCCCCCAAAAAAAAATCACAAAAAAAAACAACTCCACAACTCGCGCCGCCCCCCCCCCCCCCCCGCCGCCCTCCTCGTCCTCTTCAGGCTGGCGCATTATAACGAGGGCGAGGCCGACTGCCTTCCAACCCTCCTGCTGAGCACAATGCTTCAGGGCGGCCGCTGGTGATCACCGTGCGACTGAGCACCGTGCAACTGCGGCTGAGCGCCGTGCTACTTGGCACGGCTGGCGGGCAGGCTTGATCACACTTCGACCCCCCATCAGTGTTATGCGTGCTGCTGCTCGGGCCGCCGATGCCAACGCCCCACCCTGCTGCGCGCGCTGCCTCCTGGTCGTACGTTCTGATGTCGCTGCTGCTGGGGCGCTGCGTCGGCTGCTGCTGCTGCTGCGCCGTCTCCTGCATGGGCGGCTGCTCCTGCTGCAGCGGCTGCGCGATCTTCACTCCGTGCATAGTCCACCCCTTGACCGCTGGGCTGGGGAACCTGCACGGCGGCCGCTGGGGCTGGATGCTGATGACGGTCTCGGCCGCTGCGCCGCCGCCCAAGGTGGGCGCCCCGTCCTTTGCGACCTCGTCGTCGCCCTAGCCGTTGTCGGTGCGCGTCCGCTTGCTGTAGAAGCCCTCCAGATCGTCGCACTGGTACCTCGTGTAGTCCAGCTCCCACGGGGAAGGCCCTTTGTACAGGCGGCTCCCGTCCGTGAGGTAGGCTCCGACCTCCCTGCGCTTGTCGATCGCCGCTGTGAGCTCCTCGATTTGCATCTTGAGCAACGCCGCAGTGCACGTGCACGCTCCACCTCCTCGTGGCAGTTGAAGCTCTTCGAGGCGCTGATGCGAGCGAGCGTCATGGCGACGCGGTCCCGCTGTGCGTAGAGCTGGAACTGCACCGTGTCCGAGTGCTGGAGCAGCTTCGGGGGCAGCTCGCCCGTGCTCTGCAGGGCGCGGTGGGCGGTGGCGAGGCGCTTGGCCATGGTACCGAAGACAGCGTCCGTCTCTCCGCTGCCTGTCTGCCGCCTTCTGCACCACGACGTCATCCTTCGGCTGTGGCGTGTCATCGCCGCCGCTCTGCTCATGCGGCGCCGTTGCTGCCGCCGCCGCCCTCTCCATTGGCTCGCTGTTGGTGTCCATCGTCTTGCCCTGGTGAGCTAGTACTGTCGCTGCTGTGCGTGGAAAGAAAAGCTCGCTAGCGGCCGAAAAAAGGCTGCGGAAGGGAGGCGTAGTTGGTTGGACGTCGGACCTTGCTGTCGGACTGGCCTTCCCCCTAGTTGTTCCCTGTGGGGCAAAGCTGGAATCGGGGATAATCCCGTCGCACGCCGTCGTCGTTGAGTCCCTATGGAGCCGCCATAACCTGCAAGATTCGTGACAGCTGGTTTGTTGGGTGAGCCTCTGGTAACCCTGCGTGGTCCCCATGAAGATCTTTCCGTCGTAATCGCGAGCACGATAACTCCCAATGCCTCGGAGCTCCGTGCGGGCCTCGTAGGGGACAAAAACCTGTGGGGCCCATAGGGTGCCTTCACTCGGAGACGCTACTGCTGCCTGTGAGAGGCTAGGATAACCGAGGTGGGGTCACAGACGCACCGCGGTCGTGTTGCTGGTAATTCGTAACCTTGATTGGTCACCAGCTCCCCCGCGTAGTAACGCACTGCCTCGGCTGGTGGGTGTGGTGAGTAGCGCTGTTTGTCGTATGTGCCTACTGCTTGTGGGGGAAGAGGAGGGGTGTATGAAAAAGAAAAAATGGATGTAGTGGAGCGTCGACGGTCCGTCTGTAGTAACGGCATACTGGAATAAGAGACCAGTTTGCCTGTTATTGCTCCATCGTCTGATCGTAAGTCCTGGATCGTAAGTCGCGGTCGTAATTAGCGAGCTGGAGTAGTGTAGCCATGTATTCCTCGTGGGGTTGGGCCTGCCCGCGCAACTTAGTATACCGTTCCAGGTCGCTACTATGATCTTTGGCGAGTTTTTCCTCTCGAGACTCTGGTGGGTCTGCTGGGGGCCAGGAAGGAGTGAGCCCCGACCCGCTGTCCGCGTGGGTGCTCGCGGGGCCTGAGGCGCTGCTGTGGCGCCTACGGCCGCTGGGCTGTGAGGCGTACGGCTGGCAATCTACCGGCCGCGGCGCCGATTGAGCTGGGCCTCCACGACCCTCTCGAGGCCACCCTTCGGGCCCGCGGGGCGGCTCCTCTCGGAGGATGAGGAGGAGGAGAAGGAGAGGGAGGAGGAGGAGGAGGAGGAGGAGGAGGAGGAGGAGGAGGAGGAGGAGGAGGACGCGTGGCGTTGTCTCTTCAAATTAGACACCACAAGATGGTCGGGAACTAGATTATCTGGGCGAATGGCCCAATCATATGCAGTTGTGAATAACGCAGTTGTGAGAATCTTCGGTGGAGCTCCCTGTGGGGCCACGCAATGTGTGAGGGGTGTGCCGAATCGGGGGCAGGTGCGTCATGCGGACCCTGCCGCTGGGGCCTTCTGTGGAGTTCCCTATGGGGCCACGCCACGTGTGAGGGGTGTGCGGGATTTGAGTGTGGATGCGCCACGGAACGCAGCCACCGGGGCTTCCCGAGTTCTCCTCCTCATCCTCTTCCTCTTCCTTTTCCTCGTCCTCTTCCTCCTCCTAATCCTTCTCCTCCTCCTCCTCCTCTTCTTCCTCCTCCTCCTTCTCCAACTTATCCTCCTCCTTCTCCAACTTATCCTCCTCCTTCTTTCCCTTCCCCCTGCTCCTCCGCCTCCTCGGCGCCCGGTCGCCCAAGCTAGGTCGAGCTCCAGGATGAGCATCACCCCGAAGCTCAAGGAGCAGCCGCAGCAGAACTGATTCATGGGGCGCACCTGCCACGGCGGCAACGCTGCGGGCCGGCGCAGCGCGGGCCCTCCTGGCGCTTCCTGAAGGGTTTGCTGGTTTCCTCTGCCCTCGGGCGGCTTCCTGGGGCCTCCTGGAGACCCCCGGGGCTTCCTGGGGCTTCCCGGGGCACCCTTGGGGCTTCCTGCCTGCTGATCCTGGGCACTCCATGGGCCCTCCTGGCCCTCTCGGGCCTCCCTGGGCCCCGTGGGGCTCCCTGATTGCTTCCTGTGATCTCCTGGGGCCTCCAGGGGCTTCCTGGATGCTTCCTGGGGCCTCTTTGGAGCCTCCTGACTGCCGCCAGGTTGCTTCCTGGGTGCGCCTCGAGCGGGCGCGCCCCCTCCCCTCCACGCGCGCTGGAAGCCGACGGGCGCGCCATGTGGGGGGCGGCGGCGGATGCAAGGCCTGACAGGCTGGGGGATGTAGGAGGACGCCAGCGATAACCGATCCTGGCTGGGCCAGCCCTGTGCCGATGATCGATGTATACGCGCCTGTGGACTGGCCAGAGGGCGTATACACCGGTCCTGGGCCCATCACTGGCCCGACCAGGATCGGTGCAGGCGGATCGTCAGCGCCTCCTGGAGAAAGAGGAGGGCAACGCTGGAAGCAAATAACAGCACCTGTAAAGTGGTTTCCCCGTCTTCGGCGTCCTGGGCTGTCCTCGTCGTCGCGGCTGGAATCACGTCGCAATTCAGAAAACGCGCTCCAGGAAAAGGTCTGTAGAATGATCCCGAGGGGAAATTGTGGGAGGAGCCAGAACTCTGGCGTCAAGAAAGACTGATTACGATCGGTTTCTCTTCACTAGGCCCGTTTCGGGCCTCGCGACAGTGACATATAAACCTGGCGAGCGGCACAATCCCATGCAGCTGCGTGTTGCGCAGGCGTAGCCCTCTCCTCACACAATGCGCGCCGCAGGATGTGTGGAGTTCGGGCGCCTGTGGGTGGGCACGACACGAGTGGGATGCGTGCCGAAATGGGCGAGGGACGCCATGCGAATGCACCCACTGGGGCCGTAGTTAGGACTACCGATAGGTGCAGGGCACGTGTAAGGGATGCGCCACAAAACTGGCGTATGTGCGGCATCCACCCCGGGGGGGCCGCATGCGGAGCTCCTCCTTGGGGCGCGAAGCGCGCGAGAGCTGCGCCAAGATGGGCGTACAGTGGAGGCCAGTCCACAAGAAACCTTCCACAAGAAACCCAACCCTGAGACCCCAGGACGTCCATTGATTTTTGGTGTGGGAACGTCACGCTTTCCATAGCAAAGTCATCGAATCCCAAGAAACCCCGGGCACCCTGGAGGCAACCAGGGTGTTTCTTGGCATGGGCCTCCACTGTAGGGCAGGCACACACTTACACCCACGCAGGCCGTATGTGGAGCTCACTTTTGGGGCACAGCGCGTGCGAGGAGTGTGCCGAAGTGCACGCGGGGCGGCACACGCGCCGTCCACCCACTGGGGCCACAGGCGGAGCTCCTCACGGGGGCACGAGACGCGGGAGGGGTGTGCCGAGATTGGCACGAGGGCCGCAGTGGCAGCGAGATGGGGAAGGCGGCGGCGGAGCGGCAACTGGCCGAGCCGAACAAATCTCCGACGAAACAACACTACGAAACATGATTTGCAACGTGCGACCTGCCGTGCGCGGTACGTGCACTGCAGACGGGAGATGGATGCGAAGTGAGGCGAAGCGCGGCTCTGCGGGCCCGAACCGTGGACCCCCAAAATGCAGGTGGGGTGGGACTCGCTGTCGGGAATGCAAAACTGGTCCCAGGGATGGGGTCAAGAAGTCCATGGCGTCAGCGCCACTAGGGGAAAGAAAGACGATGCCCCTTCAGCATGGTCTGTCGCAGCGCCCGCCTCAATCAAGCGGGTTGGCGGCGGGCCTCAATCTGCGCCAAGCTCACAGGTGTGAGACGCGGAAGCGCAATCTGTGGAGGGGGTGGGGGAGACGGCCGAGTCCAACCCCATGACGGCCTCAATTGCCTCCTCTCCTGTATGATGGCTTCCTCTGAGTAGGGCTCACACTTCCAGGACAGACCTCGGAGCGACCTCGGAGGTAAGAGGGGCGGGGAGGAGGAACCTTGTCTTCGTCGACGCGTTTCCCTACAACTTTGTCCAAGCGGGATGTCTCGGCTCCTTCCCGAATGTCTCGGCCCCTTCCAGAGGCTCAGTTGGCAGAGGACATCGTGGATGGCTCAGGCTATGGATTGTTCTGGCGACTGCGTCCAGGGCGTCCCCGTGTAGCTACCTGGTCATCTGGTTCCTTTCTATGTTCACGCCTTTTCCAGGTTTTAACATGTCATCGGTCTTCTAGAAGGCCGAACCAACAGCATAAACATAATCTTTCAGAGGTCCCCGCGGATTCCTTTGATCGGCGCTAGGCCCCCTCTCTGGCGCGCAGAGCGCCCCAGGGGCGGCGCTAGAGTTGCCGCCAGAGAGCTCAAGTACCGACCCAAGAAATCTGCGCGGATCTCTAGAATCATATGTTTATGCTCCGTGGTTATGCGTGAGCTCCTTGCCAGGGTCTAACCGGCGATCGGTTGCTACTGCTGTGCAAGTTGGAGGTTGGGGGAACATAGAAACAACCAACTCATCCGAATCACGGCTTCGCGCCGTGGGAACCGCGATCAACGTTCAGCTGCCACGATGACCCGACAGAAGGACGCAACGCTCGAGCCTCCGACCGCAAATACCCAAAGCTCGGAGAATGATTGTGTTTGCGCTCCCGCGGGTGACCTTCAAAAAAGCGGAGGTGGAAGTAGAGGGAACAACGCCAGACCTTCAAAGGCGTGCCATTTTCTCAACACAGACGCGTAAGGATCGAGACCACCTTCCCGAAACAAGTGTCTCATCCAGGAACCGTTGTGATGTTTTTGCTTCACGACGCGATGAAATCAAGGGAGTCCGATCCGACCGTCTGTCCCCCCCAGGGAGGCGGCGGGAGCACCATGGTGGCCCTGCTAAATCAAGCACGCTGCTTTCGAAGCTGATGTCCCGAAAGAAAACCTGAGAAGGAGGAGAAGGAGGACGATGACAAGAATGAAGAAGCGGTGGAGGGGGAGATGGAAGGAGGACAGAGGTCTACTCCTATCGCCGAGGCCGTCGCAATGCTAGAAACTGATATCATTTGCACTGCCAGTGGAAACAAATGGTGCACATGTTAGCCAGCATGCCAGCACACCTGTCTCTGTGAGGACGCGTCTCGCACACACTCGTTCAATGTATACCGCCGCTGGTCGTTTGTACACGTCTGTGCGCAGATGCGGGAAGCTGTTGCCGATATCGATGTACGGATCTCTCTGCAGACGAGCTGCATGGTGGAACCGTTGCCGATGCAGAACTGTAGCAACACTACGCAGACGCTCCGCAAGATGTAGAAGGGCCGCTCCATGCCGCTGGTGAGGAAGACTCGAGGCGCAGCATGCATCACACGCTTCCTGCTGGTGAGTCAACAATGCGTTTTGCTCCCGCCACGAGCATGCATTTGCGTTTGCCACGGGGATCACACAGCAACTCCGCACATCAGCCAACGGAGGCCTGCCCCCGCAGCGGCCTCTGGAAGGATGGATGGGCGTCCTGAGGTCGACTTGTCGCTCCCCGCAGGGTGTTGGTGCACATGTGCGTGTGAACAGGTGCGCGTCTGTGACCTGCGCTGCTGCTGCCCGTCCCGATGGGGTCAGGCAAAAGCGGAGGGGGGACGACGAGAGGGAGGAGGGATGACGGAGGGAGGGAAGCATCTACAGTCAACCCGTGTCATAAGGATGCGCGGCAAGGATGCCAGGGCCTTGGAGTCCCATGTTCACGTTTTTTCGAACGAGGTTGGCCAGCGAAAGTCGCTAAGGCTGATGCAAGGGTACCCTTGGTAAAATCTCCCATCCTTATTATGCGGGTTGACTGTGCACGCGCACGCGCTGTCATCAATGCTGAGTTCCAACTTGCGTTCTGACGCGGTCTACGCGGATGCTGGGGACATGTCGGGGCTCTCGCAGGCTGTCGTGGGCTCTTGGGGCCATCTCAGGGGCCCCTCTGGCCCCGCCCCCTCCCGCTCGGGGGAAGGAGGGAACAAGCAGGAGGGAGGAGGGAGGGAGAAGGCAAGAGAAGTGGGGAATGATTCGGGAAGGAGGCAGGAGAAGCGAGTCGAAAGGATGAGAGGTGAGAGAGGGAGCGGGGAGAAAGAAGAATACTGGAACTTGTAGGTTTTATGTTTAGGCCGTCCCTGGGGTCTCTGCCGGCGTCTTCCTCTTGGGCGACCTGCACACTCTGGGCCTTCTTTGGGCTATTTGGGGCCTCGCGGGACGGCTAGGGGCCCTCTTGGGGGCAACTCCATCCCCTCGTCGGCAAGCCCGAGATACAAACATTGACGCTGGCCGACAGCGCCCCGCACTCCGACGATCCATCGCCCTTTCCGATCGCTGAGACAACTGTGATAAAAGGGGGTCCCGCAACTCTCTCCTCTGATCTGGCGCCATGTGCAGAAGGAGCCCGCGATTCTGAGTGAAGGGGCCCTGAACCTGCACGTCGCCAGATAGTCTCTCCCTCCAA
>CAUYUJ010016615.1:863548-973548 GCA_963575745.1 Prorocentrum cordatum
ACATGTACTGGCCCACATGCCGCAACAGGCCCTGTCTTCCCGCTGGAGGATCCATCGCGCCAGCATCCCGGGATGCAGCGAACCCAGCCACTCTTGCAAGGGGACCAGAACCCGTGCTTGCCGATGCTGACATCCAGCTCTGTCGTAGGGATGCACCACGCGCCCGCGAGCACGGTGTGCCGCGCCCCCGCCGCACACGGTGCCCTCGGGAATCCGCTGTCCAGTGCGCCCCTTCGCGGCTCTCGAGCGCACCTTCGGGCCGCGGCCTCTTGCCGAGGTCGCAACTCACGCGGCCGCCCCCCGCGGCGCGACCGGGGCTCTCGCGAGCGCACCTGCGCAGCCGGCGCATCCGAGCGCGAGCAGCCTCGACGTCTTGAGGCGCGCACCGCATTTGAAGCGTCAGAGGTGCAGGCCAACGTGCCACGGCTCGTGCGCAGGATGTGCCGGCGTGCCCCGCCGGGGGGCGGCGACTGGGGAGACCGTCCAGCGCCCGCATGGCCGTTGTCGTCGCGAGAGCAAGTCGAAGTGTCTCCCGCCGAACGCGCGCTGCGGGCGATCGCCGCCAGGGCCAGCCACGCGACGCAGGCCTGATTCCAGCAGCAACGCTCTGTTCCTGATGACCTTCTGGCGCAGCGCCTTCCTCGAGGGCGTGAGGTGCATCTTCCGGTTCAATCCGATCACCGATGTGGAGCTCCGCATCGGGAACATCTTCGCCAGACTAGCCTTCAGCAATAGGCTCTCCATGAGCAGCCGCATGTGCACCTTGATGCCCCTGGCAACTAGGACCTTCACTTAGAGATGAGCTGGGCGACGGTCAGGGTGGGCACCTGCTGCTTCGCCTTCTCCCGTGCCCGCCCGAAGCAGGGCTCGACCTAAGCGATGTTTTCCGTTGTCGTTTTGTTTCCGTTTTCCCTCGTTTCGTATTCGTTCCGCCTTTACAGCAGAACAACAACTCAACACGAACACGGTCGACGAAGCCGTGCAAACAGCGCTCGGGTCGAGCCGTGGCCTGAAGCAGTTGGCCTGGTCCAGGATGGTCCGCGTTGTGAGCAGAAGGCGCAACTCCATCCCGTGGATGAGGGTCTGGCTCCGCGAACATGTGGCCCGCGGGCTCGTCGCCGGCGCACCTGTCGCGGGCTTGCCGGTCGCTGTGGCGGGCCGCCATCCTCGCCGCGAGCGCCCGCCCAGGGTCCGCGACGTCGCTGCCGAGTGGGTGAGAGGCCACGAAGGCTGCGGGTGTGAAACACCAGCCGCAATGCTCGCTCCGTATGTTCCCAGTCGTGCCGCGCAGCCACCGCGTGCCAGTGTGCTTGGAGCGACCTACTGCGCAGCGTGCGGAGCCTGCGAAGTAACCTCCTTCGTCCGCTTTGGGACTGGCGACAGGCTGCACCACTCGCCAGGCCCTCACGCTTGCGCTCAAATGGAATGGCGCCCCTCGTCCACATCAAGGCATGAACGCGGGGGTCGCGAGCGCCCTGGTGACCAGTGACGTAGGGTGCGCGCAAGTCCATCCACTCGTGCAGTCATCGGACTCGCCGAAAGCAACGCGCTGGTGCCGTCTGGGCCCCCCGCCAGCCATGACCTCCTTGAGGGTGTCCGCTTCCTTGGTGCGTGCGTCGGCAGCAACGTTAAGACCTTCTGGCTGGGGGGGTCCTTGGGCACGCCGGCGCCGAATTGCCAGGCGCCAGGCGTGACGTCGCATGCCGTGGGCGCACTTGCGGGCGCTGCGCTGCGGATGCCCGCCGCGAATGCCGCCGCGGGGCACCGCGCCGCGGCCCGCGAGGAGGCCATGCCCGGCAAGGCCAGCCTCGCCGTGACCACCTGGCCGCGCGCGGGTCGGCGGGCGGCGCGCGTCGCGACGAACTTAATAGAGGGGCTCTGGGACACACAAATGACTACTCACTGCGTGGAGATCCCCAGATGTGCATGGGCGCCTTGAAAACACCCTTGGCGGCTCCCCCTAGGGGTGCTGAAACCAGCGCCCCGCCTGAGACATCCGCACAATCTACTCTGGTAGCCAAGAATGATGAAACATAAAAAAATCAAACCGCTTGAGACATCCCCACAAAACGGCCGCGAACGGGACCGTGAAATCACCCCTGGCGGCCCCCATTAGGGGTGCTGAAACCAGCGCCCCGCAATTCTGAGTATGAGGTGGTCTGGGTATGAGTGAGTCTCAGCACGAGTAAGTCTGAGTAGGAGTAGATCTGAGTATGAGTAGGTCTGGGTATGAGTAAGCTTGTGTCTATTCGCATGGACCTGTCCGCTGTGAATGTCTAGGCGCAAGAGCTTTCGAATATAAACGGGCTTCAGTTGTGACGGCCTGGTCATGAATCTAAATGAAAATGAATTGGAGTGTGAAGGAGCCTCAGTAGTACAAGCGCGTCTCTGCGCATGAGCCTGGGTCCCCCTGGGGCCTCCTGAAGCCTACTGGGGCTTCCTGGGGCCTCCAGGAGCCTCTTGGGGCCTCCTGGGGCCTCCTGGGACCTCCTAGGGAGGATTCGTGCCCCAGGAGAAGCGCAATCTATAGCAACAGACGTACATAAAACATTGCGGATTGGAGCCGCAGGAGAAGGGGGCAATCTATAGGAACACGCGAAAAAACACCAAGGACTCGTGCCCTAGGAGAGGCCCTATAGGAACATAAGTACACAGGAGAAGGACAATATATAGAAACATACGTATGACATCAAGGGTTCGTGCTCCAGGTGAGGCCCACTCTATAGGAGCATACATCAAACACATGGGGTTGGAGCCACTCCTGTTGCCTTCTTAAGCCTCCTGCTCCTGGGGCCTCTCGGGGCCTCCTGTTACCTTCCGAGGCCTCCTGGCGCATCCTGTGGCCTCCTGGGGCCTCCTATGGCTTCCTGAGGCCTCCTGGAGCTTCCTGGGGCCTCCTAGAGTATCTTGGGACATCCTGTGGCCTCTTGAGTCTTTCTGTGGCCTCCTGATGCCTCCTGGGACCTAATGTGGGCTCCTGGGGCCTCCTGGAGCCTCCATTGGCATCCTGAGGAGAATCTGTGCCCACGAGTCTGGCCACCGATCGAGACATCACATCCTCAAAATCTGGCCCACCTGGGAGGTGAAAATGACCGCCTCGCTCGAGACATCCTCCAAATCTGCTCCGAAAACGAAGGGTGTTGGGACAGAAAACAAGCAGACCGCTTGAGACATCCCCACAAAACAGCCGCGAACGCGACCGTGCAACACCACTCGGCGGCTCCCCTTAGGGACGTGAACATGAACGCCTCGCTCGAGACATCCTCCAACATCTGCTCCGAAAGCGAAAGGTGTTGGGACAGAAAACAAGTAAGCCGCTTGATACACCCCGCAAAACGGCCGCGAACGTGACCGTGCAACACCCCTCGGAGCTCCCCTTAAGGACGTGAAAATGGCCGTGCGTGAGTCTCAGCATGAGTAAGTCTGAGTAGGAGTAGGTCGGAGTATGAGTAGGTCAGAGTAAGAGTAATTTTGTGTGTGAGTAAGTCTGGGTATGAGTAAGTCTGAGTGTGAGTCAGTCTGTGTATGAGGAAGTCTGGGTATGCGGAGGAGAGGTGAGGAGAAGAGGGAGAAAAAGAAGGCGTAGGAGGCGCCCAGCTAATAATTACTCACTGCGTGGAGCTCCCCATATGTGCATCGGTTCGCGGACCTGTCCGCCGTGAATATCTAGGCGCAAGAGTTTTCGAATATAAACGGGCTTCAGTTGTGTCTGGTCATGAATCGAACTGCGAATGAATCGGAGTGTGGATGAGCCTCAGTAGTACGAGGGCGCCTTTGCGCATGAGCCTGGGGCCTCCTGGGGCCTCCTGAAACCTACTGGGGCTTCCTGGGGCACCCAGGAGCCTCTCGGGGCCTCCTGGGGCCTCCTAGGGAGGATTCGTGCCCCAGGAGTGGCCCAATCTATAGCAACAGACGTACATAAAACATTGCGGATTGGAGCCGCAGGAGAAAGGCAGTCTATAGGGATACACGTAAAACACCAAGGACTCGTGCCCCAGGAGAGGCCCAAGATATAGGAACATAAGTAAAACAGGTAGGATTGTGTACACTGGAGAAGGACAATATATAGAGAGACACACGTATAACGTCAAGGGTTCGTGCTCCAGGTGAGGCCCACTCTATAGGAGCGTACGTAAACACACATGGGGTTGGAGCCACTCCTGTTGCCTTCTGAGGCCTCCTGCTCCTGGGTCCTCTCGGGGCCTCCTGTTGCCTTCCGAGGCCTCCTGGCGCATCCTGTGGCCTCCTGGGGCCTCCTGTGGCTTCCTGAAGCCTCCTGGAGCTTCCTGGGGCCTCCTGGAGCCTCTTGGGACATCCTGTGGCCTCTTGAGTCTTTCTGTGGCCTCCTGATGCCTCCTGGGACCTCATGTGGTCTCCTGGGGCCTCCTGGAGCCTGTTGGAGCCTCCTGTGCCCACAAGTCTGGCCACCAAAACAAGCAAACCGATCGAGGCATCCTCAAACTCTGGCCCACCTGGGGAGAGAAAATGAGCGCCCCGCTCGAAACATCCTCCAAATCTGCTCCGAAAGCGAAACATTCTGGGACAGAAAACAAGCAAACCGCTTGAGACATCCCCACAACAAGGCCGCGAACGGGACCGTGCAACACCCCTCGGCGGCTCCTTTTAGGAGGGTGAAAATGAGCGCCTCGCTCGAGACATCCTCAAAATCTGCTCCGAAAACGAAGCATGTTGGGACAGAAGACAGGCAAACCGCTTGAGACCTCCCCACAAACCGGCCGCGAACGGAACCGTGGAATACTCATCGGCGGCTCCCCTAGGGACGTGAACATGAGCGCCTCGCTCGAGACATCCTCCAAATCTGCTCCGAAAGCGAAGCATGTTGGGACAGAACATAAGCAAACCGCTTGAGGCATCCCCACAAAACGGTCGCGAACGGGACCGTGCAACACCCCCCGGCGGCTCTCCTTAGGGACGTGAAAATGAGCGCCTCGCTCGAGACATCCCCCAAATCTGCTCCGAAAACGAAGGATGTTGGGACAGAAAACAAGCAAACCGCTTGAGACATCTCCACAAAACGGCTGCGAACGGGACCGTGAAATACACCTCGGCTGCTCCACTTAGGGGGTGAAAATGAGCGCCTCGCTCGAGACATCCTCCAAGTCTGCTCCGAAAGAGAAGGATGTTGGGACAGAAAACAAGCAAACCGCTTGAGACATCCCCCCAAACGGCCGCGAACGGGACCGTGAACAAGAACCCCATCCTAGGATATGGGGAACAAACAAACCGCTTGAGGCATCCCCACAAAACGGCCGCGAACGGGACGTGCGTGAGTCTCACCATGAGTAAGTCTCACCATGAGTAAGTCTTAGTATGAGAAGGTCTGAGCAAGAGAAAGGTTTGTGTGTGAGTAAATCTGGGTATGAGTAAGTCTGAGTGCGAGTCAGTCTGTGTATGAGTAAGTCTGGGTATGAGGAGGAGAGGGGAGGAGAAGGAGAAGAAGAAGAAGAAGAAGGAGAAATAGGAGGCGCCCAAGTAATAACAAGAACCCCATCTTAGGAGATGGGGCCCAAGAACCCCATCTTAGGATATGGGGAAAATGACAAACTCCAAGACTCCCCATCTTTTCCCATATTTTCTGGGTTTCGTCTTCTCCCCCATTTCCCATATTTCCACATATTTTCCTGGGAATCGACAATTCGTTGTGCCGGTTGTTGTTGTTGTTGCTGCTGCTGCTGCTGCTGCTGTTGTTGTTGTTGTTGTTGTGGTGGTTGTTTTTTCTCCCCGCCTCACTTAAGAGGGGCCGCGCAATGGCCGGAAACCCTCCATATGCACCAGGTGCGATGGCGTCGCGGAGCGCGGGGGGCGGCGCCTGGCCCGCCCCGTGGACCACGACCCATCGACGTTCAACGCCAAGATGTCGATGCTGCTGCTGCTGCTGCTGACGATGATGATGATGATGATGATGATGATGATGATGATGATGATGATGATGATGATGATGATGATGATGATGATGATGATGATGATGATGATGCTGATTCTTGGAGTGGGGGAAGTAGGAAGGAGGTTGAGGAAGACGTATGACGGAGGGCAGACGGGAGCCAGCGCTCTCAAGCAGTCCACGCGCATGTGCTGCCCCAATGGCGCCCTCGCGCTGGCACCCGCGCGGGGCTGGGGTGGATGTGCGCATGCAGCCCGAGGTTCTCCGAAAGCTTGCTGGCCAGACGGCGCACCAAAAGCGCCGCGGCGTCGCCGCAGGTGGAGGTGGCCGCGGAGGTGGAAGCCGCAAGACCAATGCACGAGCCGCGGCAACCGAGTAGGCGACGAGGACGGGGCGGCCAGCATCTCAGTCGGGGTCTCGATCCCCGCAACCCTGACCCAGAAAATCAGGACATTCTGCCTAAGACAAGACGCACGGTGCGCTCGGGCTAATATCCGTGGCCCCAGCGCGCCCGTGGACACGCCCCACACATCTTGTTGCGGAGGGGGGCGTCTGCCGCCCAGTCTCCGACGAGGGCACAGCGCCGAGGGGGGGGGGGGGCGAAGTGAGACAGGTCCAGGGCGAGTCGAGGTCGACGGAATCGAAGAAGGGGGGCGGGAAGGGAACCGCGTCGCCAGGCGCGTGCGCAGGCGCGCCGCGAGCGCCAGGCGACGCCGCGGGTCGGCCTGGGCTCTCGGCGCGGGTCTTTGCCCCTCAGCGCGGCCGGCCGCGGCGCTGGCCGCGGCCTGCCCGGGAGGCGGCGCGCCGCGCTCCCGCCCGCCCGCGCGCGTCGCTCTCCGCAGGAGCGGGGCCTCCAGGGCCATGGGCCCCTCTGGCCCGCGAGGAAGGGGGCGGGCGGCGCGCGGCCGCGGGGGGGCCACGCCAAACCTCGGCACCCCCTGCGGCTCTCGGCCAGCGCCGCCCAGGGGCCGCGCGCAGGGGGCGCGGCCCAGGGCGGCCCCGCTCCGCGAAAGCGCGGAGGGGCCACCGAGGGCCCTCGCCGGCACTCCGCCAGCTCGCGCCTGGCCTGCATCACCGGTCTCTGGGGCGGGGGGCGGCCTCGACGGCGGCGCGGATCCTCGAGGCTCGTCGCAAGTCGGCGGGCAGGATCAACGGCGGCAGGGAGACCATGGCTAGGGCTGCGAATCCCACCAGCCCTTTGGGCGTGAGTGGTTTAGAGAGCTCTCTCTGTCCTCAACCCCCCTTCTTCCCCTTCGGGGAGGGGTTTACCCCTCCACCTACCCCCTCCCCCTGGACCTGGAGAGGGCGCCCCGCGGGTCGTTGGAGGGGTCTTTTTCGACTCCTGGGAGGGCCAAAAAACGACGACCCTCACGAGGATTCTGGCCCCGAGGGGGGGGAGGGAGTTTGGTCCCTGAACTCGTCGTTGAAGTAAAAAACATTGATTTTACTACGGTTTTGGCCCCATTTTGGCCTTCTGAGGGGGCCGCGTTCCTCGCCCTTCTTAGCAAAATCATTGATTTTACTAAGGTTTTGGGCTGATTTTGTCCTTCTCAGGGGTCAGCGCTTATTAGCGCTTCTGAGGAGATCGCCAGAGACCCCAAGATAGCCCCAAGAGGCCCCCAGGAGGCTCCCAAGAGGCCCCCAGGAGGCCCCCAAGAGGCCCCCCAGAGGCCCCTAGAGGTCCCCTCGAGGCTCCCAAGAGGCCCCCAAGAGGCCCCAAGAGGCTCCAAGAGGCCCCCAAGACGCCCCCAAGAGGCCCCCAAGAGGCCCCCCAGACGCCCCAAGAGCTCCAAGAGGCCCCCAACAGGCCCAACGAGGAGCCCGAACGACTCACACCAGGACGAAAGACCCCAACGACTCACACCACGAGGAGCCCGAACGAGTCACACCACAAGGAAGGGCCCGAACGCCTCACACCAAGACGAGGCGCCCGAACGACTCACACCACGAGGAGCCCGAACGACTCACACCAGGACGAGGGGCCCGAACGACTCCCACCACGAGGAACTCGAACGACTCACACACAAGGAGGGGCCCGAACGACGCACACCAGGACGAGGGGCCCGAACGACTCACACCACAAGGAGCCCCAACGACTCACATACAATGCGGGGCCCGAACCACTCACCCCAGGACGAGGGGCCCCAACGACGAACACCACGAGGAGCCCGAACAACTTACACACAAGGAGGGGCCCGAGCGACGCACACCAGGACGAGCGGTCCGAACGACTCACACCACGAGGAGCCCGAACGACTCACACGCAAGGAGGCGCCCGAACGACTCACACCAGGACGAGGGGCCCGAACGACTCACACCATGAGGAGCCCGAAGGACTCACACACAAGGAGGGGCCCGAACGACGCACACCACGAGGAGCCCGAACGACTCACACCACGACGCGGGCCTCGAACGACTCACACCACGAGGAGCCCGAACGAGTCACACCAGGATGACGGGCAGCGCTCATACAAGCCCCCCACGATGGCCCCCAGAGGTCCACCAGATGGCCCCTAGAGTTCCCCAAATGGCCCACAAGAGGTCCCCAGGAGGCACCACGAGGCCTCATGTTTCGCAAGAGTTGTTGTTTTGAGATGGGCTGGTGGGGATACGCGAAGCGTGAAGAATTCCTGGTGTTTTGGCCAGCTGCCAAGCGCCCTCGGCAACAGAATGGCTAACTGCGGAGGGCGCAGTGCTCCGCCGTGGGCAGGCGAGGCCACTGGGGCACCGGCTGCGCCTCGTGCGCCGTGATCGAGAGGGCTCGCTCGTGATTCGGCTCGGGGGCCCAAACACAAGCGCGCAAGACGCTACTATCGCAACGCGTTCGGCGAAATCGCGTTCGGCGAACGGGGGGACCCCAGTGGGCCCGCACCAAAGGTCACTCCAGCGAAGGGTCACTCCTACGTGAAGTCGAGTGATGGGCGTTGGCCGCGGTCTGTGCTACCAGAGGGCGAGGCCGCAGTCTGCTTCGCGCGCCGTTCCCACTTTTTCCAGCGTGGGCGCCCACCGCAGGCCCCCCCCCCGTGCCGGCGGGGCCGAGGACGTGGCCCAAAGCTTCCAGGAAGGGAGCGGTGCAGAACCGCGCCCAGGCCGCCGAGAGCGCCGGGAAGTCCAGGACCCAGACGGCCAAGGCGCTGCTCGGATGCAACGTCCATCGCGCGACTCTTCGAGTCTGAGCGTGCCTCAGTCCTCTGTGCTGAACCTGCTCTAGCGCCCCCTACGCGCCGACAGGCTGGTCCCGGGCAGGCTGTGCTGCCCGGCGGAAGGGGAAGAGGAGGGGAGAAGCAAGCAAACGACGACGAACGCGAAGGCGGGAGGCTAGGGCCGGCGGGGCAGGCGGGCAGGCGGAAGAGGGGCCGGGCGGAGACAGCAGATCGGGAGCAGGAGGAAAGGACATGGAGGGAGGCAAGGAAGAGGAGGAGAGGGGAAGCAACCGCAAGTAGACAGGCAGTGACGGAGCGCAGCCTCTGAGCGAGGCTGGCCCAACGCAAGTCGTCCTGGGGACTCGCTGCGAAGTGTTCATGCCAGGGGGCCTGCAGGTTAAAACTGAGCATATCGTAGATGATGAGGGGTCTTCACCCGCTGCGCTCACCCCTGAACCATCACCCTGCGCTGGATGTCAATGGCGCCGTCCACGAAGCTTGGGCTTACATTGACCAACCCACCGCTGCCGTACACTCAACAGATACAAAACTGCGATATCGATGCCCCCGCCAACCTCATCCAGTCCTCAAACCTGGCCCGCGAGCTGTGGGCCTCCTGGATGCCGACCACGCCTTCGCCCTGCCACCATCGTCGAAGGTTGTCCGCCGTCTCGATCGCCGTGGTGGGGTGGGCCATGCTGCATGGAGGCGTGGAGCATGGCCTGATGACCACCCCGGAACTGCCCGAAGTTTTCCACCGAACCGCCCACCATCGTCGGGGGCGCAGGCGGGCTGAGCAGCAGCGGCCATGGCACCACGGTCAAGGTCAAGAGCCCGCACACTGATGTCCTTCCACCGGATGCGCGGTGCAGAGGCGGGGCCGTCGACCTGCGCCTTGACGAGCTGCCTGGAGTTCTTGCCGAAGACAGCCTCCAGCTGCCAACGTGAACTCTGCACTCGCCAAGGAATGGGGGATGACAAGCTAGAGCTTTTCTACGGCCGGTTCGACCGATATTTGCCTGGGCCAGCTAGAGCTTTTCTACGGCCGGTTCGACCGATATTTGCCTGGGCCAATGGACATTTCAACGGACTCGCCGCCAGGTGGTCGGCACGAGAGGCGGCGCCACTCGGACGGCCCAGTCTTCATCGCCCCGAGGATCTTGCGCTCGCGCGCGCCTCGAGGCTAGGTTCATCTCACCTTCGACGCGACAGACGGACCTCTGCGCCAGCGCCTGGCCCTCTAGATCCAGCGCGTCAGGGGAGTTCACAACCTGGCCATCTGCGAGGAGGGACGCGAGCGTGGAAGGCAGAGACATGAGGGTCGGGGGCCCGAAACCACGAGGGGGCGTTCGGTGGAGGGGCTCCCTGGACTGCGTGACGCCGAGCTCGAGGCGCAGCTTTTCCACTATTAAAAACCGCCGATGCTATAAGTATGGCCTGACACGCCACGGGCGCTCAGTCGAACCATTTCGGAGTCCGAATGGGCGGAGAGAGAGAAGTGAGAGAGGAAGGCGGGAGAAAGGAAGAGAGAAAGAAGCGCGGAGTCATGAAAAGAATGAGGAAGCAGCAGGGAGGAAAGGAGAAGGAAAGGAATAATGAAAGAGCAGGGGCAGGGAGGGAGGGAGGTCGCCAGTACGAACCAGGAAAGACAAGCTGATCGTCGCCGTCCTCTTCCCGTCCTCCTCCCTTCTCCCACTCCCTCCCTCCCCTCTCTCCTCTCCCTCTCTACTATTCCCTCCCTCCCCCTACTACTCCCTCCCTCCTCTCCCTCCTCCTGCCTGCCGCATCCTCCCCCCCCGACTCTTAGCTCGCGCCGCGAGCTCGAGCCGCCGGGCCGCTCCCGCGGCCGCCCACGCCCCTGCGGCGCCACCCGGGCGCCTGGGCCAGGCCTCGGCGGGCAGGAGGAAGAGGCACAGAGCAAGAGAGGTAGAGAAAGAGAGAGGGGGGGAAAGAGAGAGAGAGGGGGGGGAGAGAAGGAGAGGGAGAAGGAGAGGGAGAGAGGAGAAAGAGGAGTGAGAGGAGGAGGAGGAGGAGGAGGAGGAGGAGGAGGAGGAGGAGGAGGAGGAGGAGGAGGAGGAGGAGGAGGAGGAGGAGGAGGGAGGAGGAAGAGGAGGAGGAGGAAGAGGAGGAAGAGGAGGAGGAGGAGGAGGAGGAGGAGACGGCGCAACCTCCGTAGAGGTGCAACCGCGAGGAGAAGGAGAGGAGGAGGAGGATGGAGGGACACAGGAAGGACGGGCGCACTCCAGGCACATCGTATTTTTCCAGAGCGATGTGCGTTGGCGCTCGATTCAAGTGCAAAAAACTGAGAGTAGGGCACGTCGGAGTTCGGGCGATTGTTCATCAACTGTTCTTGAGCTTGGCAATCGTGCGTGCGCATGTCGCGTGTGTACGTGTGTGTGTGTGTGTGTGTGTGTGTGTGTGTGTGTGTGTGTGAATGCCCACGTGTGTGTGAGTGCGTGTGTGTGGTGTGTGTGGGAGGGGGCAGGTACGTGCGTGGGTCTGCGTGTGTATGCGGGCCTCCGAGTGCGCGCGCGTTTGTTTGCGCGTGCACGTGCATGCGCGCGTGCGCTTGTGAGTTGTGCGCGATAGTGCGATAGTGGGCGAGTGGCGGGGGTAGTGGTGCCAGCGCGTCGACCCCAAACAGTCGGCTATAGTAACCCCGATGTGCAAGCTACGTCGCGCCCCGCAACGGCGGATACAAGTGAAGGCGCGGGCGGGCGGGCGCGGCGCCTGCGACCCACCCGCCTTGCGACCCGCCCGCGACCCATCGGCCCCACCACCCACTCGTCTTGGAAGGGCCCGAAGGCCCTTAAGGGCCCTAGAGGGCGGAGGGAAATATGGAAACAGACGCGGCGCCAACCTTAGGGCACCAGAGGGCCCCATCCATACGGCCAGCAAGCAGCAAATGCTAACGGCTGACAGCTGCAAGACACACATGCCAGTTCCCTAAAGTACAAGTAGGATGTGCAAGCGCTGTTCGTGGTAATCGCAGATGCTGCATGCGCATCGTGTCAGTTTGGTAGGCCGTGCGGTTCACAAAGCCCCGCCGCACCCCCACTAAAGTGCGGGACGGCTGCGCACATGCTTCCAGCTGTCCCGCTTCCGCGGGCATGGGGCCGCCCTCGACCCTCGAAACCCGCAGACTAAAGTCTAGGACCTAGGACACCAGTCTTGGACGGGCTCAGCTGCTGAGCTGCCGCTCAGCTTGGCCCAGGCGCGGGCGGCGCGAGCCCCTACTCAGCCTGAGACTTCTCAGCCTTCTCCGCAGCGCCCTCTGCCCCGGGCGAAGCCTCATCGTCAAGCCCGGCAGGCTCCTGTGGCTCATCCTCAGGCTTCTGATCTGGCTTAGCCTCAGCAGCATCTGGCTTATCATCACGATTCTCCTCGGCACCACCATCGGCCAACATCCTAACGTCACCCTCGCCCTTGACCTTCGGTAATTTGTCGAGGATCTCCTTCAAGGAGGCTTTGGCCGCGGCCCCCGTGGAAGAAGACCAGAGCGACATCAGACAATCATGCGAGTGAGACGACTTACCCGCTGGTCCTTAGACGGCCGATGCCAGGGCGGCTAGGATCAGGAAGACAGAACAATGGCGAGAAGTTGGCGAGAAAGGGGAGGGAGGAGGGGCAGGAGGGTAATGAGGGGCAGGAACCGCATAAACTCAAGCCCGACCTCAAGGGACCCCTCGCCAACAAGAGGGGGCAGGGAGAGGGTGGATGACGAGGCGGGGAATGGCAAAGTAAGGAGGTAACGACGACGACGACGACGACGACGACGAGGCACGAGGCACGAGGGAGAGGACGATCAGGAGTAGGGGGATGCGGAGGAGGCGGGGCAGGCAAGCGAGGAGGAACGATTATGTCGCGGTGTTTTCGGACCGTTCCCCAAACCAGATCAGGGGGCAGGCGGCGCAGGAAGCCGCAGGCTGTTGGATCGAGGAACGGGACCGACACGCCGAGGAAGCGCGTCGGCCCGACGGGCGCGGCGGTCGCCACGAGCCAACCTGGCGGCACCACCAGGGCCTGCCTCATATCGAGCGCGCCAACGTGACACACGCATCCGAGGTTCTTCACCAGCTCGCTCTTCTTATCCTTGTCCAGGTGGGCCTCGTCCATCATGAAATTGGTGAGCGCCTGCTTCATGGCAGCCACCGTGGCCACATGATGGTCATCACCGTCCACCTTCCCGGAGAGCTTGCGAACGGCTGGAGAACCGCTCAGCTCGGCCGCACTCATTGCGATCACCCTCGCGTTGCCCTCGCAGCATAGCTTGAAGACGCCAGCGAAGCGGTCCGCGAAGTCGATCGTAACGTCGAGGGGCATGGCCCCAAACAAGGATCCTGATAGAGGAGGCGACAAACAATGCATCACGCACGCGCGCGTGCGTGCTCTGCACAAACTACACGGACCATGCGCGCGCTGGCACTTACAACGGGCATGCTACATGTCCGAGCGCCGAGCGCTCGCTAACATACGATGTGGAAACAAAAACAAATCCAATGCGCAGTGCAGACGATCGCAAGACGATCTGCGCCCAAGAGGAGACCGAGGAGCAGCAGCAGCAGCGGCACGAGGAGGGCGGGAGGAAGGGGGGAAGGAAGGGAGAGGGGGTGATGGGGAGAAAAGGAGAGTGGGGGAAAGGGTTCGGATTCGGAACGAATGCGAAGCAATACCACAGACTTAGATTTTGCAACGATTGGTCCCGACTTCGGGCGCAGGCCCCGACTAAATCTGTGGGAAGGGGCGGGGATTGGGAGGGAAAGGAGAGGGGAAAGAGATGGAAGATAAAGGAACGAGGTCGGATCCTTCACGCAAGAAGTTCTGCATCCTCTCCGGCGGATCCTCCATCATCATCTTCTGCGGGATCGCCTTGCCGACGAGAGCCTGGAACTGCTTGAGGCCCATCTTCTCCCCGAGCCCTGCCGTCGCGTAAGTACAGTCGCGTCGCCCGGGTGCTGCTTGAGCCAAGCTCGACGACTTGCACTTCTTCTGGAAGGCGGTGTCCCACTGGCCCATGATCCCCACCACCAAAGGGATATCAGTGAACTTCTCCTTGCACTCGATGATCATCGGCGCGGTGATGCCGTTGTTCTCGATGAACTCCGACGCCGCCTCCACGGAGCTCAAGAGCTGGATGTCGACGTGGCCGTCAGACTCCGAGTATGGCGTGTACGCTCGAGTGATGAGCGAGTAGTGCTCGTCCGCGGTGAGGGCCTGTGCCGCAGCTGCTCTCCTGTCCTCCTCCTCCTTAGCCTTCTCCTCGGCCGCCTTCTGGTCGGCCTCTTTCTCCTTCCTCTTGAGGTTCATCGCCTTCTTGCAATCGGCCAGGCACTGTTGAGCATAGAAGCTCACACCCTGGAGCAAGGTCATTTGATGTTCGAATGTGGTGTTCACGTCGGACAACTCCTTTTCCGACTGCGCCGCGTTGCACTGCTTGACGAGCTGATCTTTGAAAGCCAAAACCTTGATATCTTTCAGGCCTATGATGGGCATATCCGAACTTCTGAGTAAACTGGCCAGGTGGAGCTCGGCTGCGGCGTAGTCCTTCGCAGACTTCTGCTCGTCATCCGAGATTGCCGACTTGTCAGAAGACTGCCGATGAGCAAAAACTCTGTTGCCCGCAAGTCTTCCCTTTGGATGTTAGGCCCAAGGAGGTGCTGCGAGGCGCGCCAGGCGCGCGAGCCCCGATGTCCTCGACGGCGACGGCCGCGAAGGCCTCCTCAGCCTTACCAGTATCAATCATCTTGGTCTTCATGACCTGACTCTGGAGGGCCAGCACGACATCGAACCTGTCAATCAAGGCATCGCACTCCCCAGTCGTCTTGTGATCGATGTTTTCCATAAGCATCTCGACTGCCTTCTCGCCCCACTTCTGGAGAACCTTTTCCTTAGCGGCGTACCCCTTTTGACCAGTGATCTTCCTGGCCATCGCGTTCCTCTGCGCGCGCACGTCGACCACCCTGGTCTCGGCCCCGGGCTGACCGCCGCCGCCGTCACCGCCACCGCTGGTTTCTCCATTGGCTCCTCCAGCAGGGGCAGACGCGTCCGTAGGTTTTTTATTGGCCGACTCACCGACAGCCTCAAGCAGCACAGTTGCAACTTCTTCAGTTGCGTTGCCGCTAGTGCGAGGCGCTTTCGGCGGGAGCATATTCATCTGAGCGGCGGTCACCCCAGACACTGCCGAGAAGCCCCTCTTGGTATCCTCCAATAGCTCAGCCTTCCTCTCGTCCTTGATGTTCTTGACGGTTTTGTTCGATTGCTGCGCCTCTTTCCTCTCGAACTCGTAGTTGTGTGTTCGCTCCTTGTCCGCGCCGACCAAGTTCGATGGGATGTAGTATCGCTCTGGATTCTTCGCATCAGGGCCGCCGTTGTCTGCGAAATTGCTAGCATCAGATGTTATATCATCCCACTTGGCCTCGGCCTTGGCAGGCATCCAGCCCCGTAGTGTCCTCATCTGCGTCAGGAAGAACTCCTTATCCCACTTGGGGCGGTCGCTCAAGTCGCCCTTCTCCTTCGCGGCGCCCCTGCTGTGCACGAACTGGGTGAGGTCCAACTCCCCGCGCGGCTTGCCAGTCCTCCCTCCAGTCTCGCCCTCGGGGAATTTGCTCTCGCACTCCGCCACAACCCTGTCGGCCGTCTGGGGGTCCCCGGGATACTCCGAAGATCGCTTCCTGTCCCCGAAGATCTTGCAGTAGCTGACATATTGCTTCGTGGTGATGCCCTTGGAAAGGTCGACCCCCTTCATCGCATTCCTCTTGATGCACTCATGGCACTTATTGTGAGTCTCACAATACCTTTTGTTTGGTTTCAAGGGTTTCCCAACAATAGGGCATTTAGCAGACGAAGCCTGGGCGGCCTTGCCTTTCTTGGCGGATGGCGGCCCTTCACTGCCAGACGCCCCATCAACCGAGCTCTCATCAGCGCCCCTCTTCTGGTTCCTTTCCACCAGCCGCTGCAGCCTGGGCGGCTGCCGATCACCGATCGGACTCGGCGGCGGCGGCGGCGAGCCATTGGCGTCGCCGATGGTCTGGATACCTTTGACGGGGGTGCGGTCTGCCGAGTCCTCTCCGCCCTCGTTCAAATCGAACGAGAAGAGGTCATCGCTGCCATCGCTGCCTGCAGGCGCTGTTGGAGCTGACATTGCCACGCAGATGTGATGGTGGGTCCGTCGCTTCTGAGGCGGTGGTCGCCCGGGCCGCAGGGCCCTCGGAGGTCCTGATGGACACGCAAAGGGCGAGCCATTTAGAGCCAAATGCGGCATCGGAGCAATGTTAGGGCAGAAAGGCAGTGGGGGCGTTGACGAGGGCCCGTTTAATTTTGTTTTCAGCTCGTCGTCAGTTCGTTTAAATTTGGTTTTAATGTCGTCTTAACTTCGTCTCCAACGGAGGGTGAAGAGGAGGGCGGGGAGGAAGTACGAAACTACGCAGTGACTGCTAAGCTGGGCGAACCCAAATAGGAGGAGGAAGCTGCTGAGGCTACCGATGACGCCGCCCTGTCAAGAGGGCGCTGGCACACTGGCCACGCGACTCGGGCCTGCGCCGAACCGCATTTTCGAGCCGCACCCCGCAGAGGCGACGAAGGAGGGCCCAACGACCCCGAAGCCCCAGGCCAACGCCGATGCACAAACGAGCCCACGCCCGAGGGGCTGAGCCAAAGCCCAGCGAAAAAGACGAGGGAATCCAGCAATGGCGACGAGACGCCAGGACTCCAGGAACAAACAAAACGGCCCAAAGGCCCGAGGCGAATCCAGCCGCGGCGACGAGCCAGCCAGCCAAACCAACCAAGCACAAGCACCACTCGACGATCGCAGGGCCGCGACGCGCGGCCCCTCAGCAGATCAGCCTTGCCTGCTATGCTGCTCTGCCCCTTCCCGTTTGTCCTCCCCGCTCCTCCCTGCGGTTTGCCTTCCTCGTTCTGTCTGTGCTCCTGTGCTGCTCTCCAAGTGCGAGTTGCTGCGTACTTGTTGATCGCTCGGCCATTTGGAGACTATGTTTATGCTTTGCTATCCATGTTGCCATGTTCCTGGGTTACCTCCTCATGAGTGGCCGAAGCTGCTGTTGTTCGGGCTGTGCTGGATGTTGCTATATATCGGATGCCGCTAACCGCGTCATGCATGATACTTGGGGATGTTTTGATGTTTTGATCTGTGATGCTGCTAATGATTTGATGCTATGCTTCGGGCTGTTGCTAACAGCCGTTTGCAAAACATGTTTATGCGTTGTTTTGTTGCGTTGCTGATGCTACTGCTGCTTCTGATGCTGGCGCTGTTGACGCTGCTTCTGCGGGCGCGGGGCGCGACGCCGCGCCTGCCTCAGGATGGCGGCGACGCCGCGGCGCTGGCGGCGCAGGCGCGGCGCCGCAGACACTGGCGAGGCCCTCCTGGCGGTGGGGAGTGGCGGAGAGCAGAGGCGAAGGCGGGTATGATGATGAGGAGGAGGAGGAGGGGGAGGAGGAGGAGGAGGAGGAGGAGAGAGGAGAGGAGGAGGATATTTGGGAAAGATCGCTGCATGTCTCGGGCCTGGAATAGGGGGGCCACTAGCAAATCGCGAAGAGCAGGAGGATGTGAGGGGGAGGGTCAGGAGGAGGAAAAGAGTGCGTGTGACGAGCGGCCCCCTCGCGTTGACGAATCCTCAGATCAGATCAGCCCTGTGCGAGAGGAAGTCGAGGAGGCATGGCCAGATGCCTCGTCCTCCTCTTCCTCCTCATTCCTCTTCCCTCTTGTCACTGTTCGTTCCTTCTTGTGCTCTTCCTCCTCCCTCCCAGGCCCCAGAGTCTGCCCTTGCCTCCTCCTCCTCCTCCACTTCCTCCTCCTCCTCCTCCTCCTCCTCCTCCTGATCCTTCTGGTTCGTATCGTCGTCACTGCATTCTTCAGACCTTTGCGTCGCGGCGTCGCGATGACGTCCCGCGTGAACCGACCTCGCCGACTCGGCGCACAAACTGCCGACCGCGCTCAGAGAAGCATCGAACTGGCAAAACGCCACTGCTACTCTACCACTGCTTTGGCTTCGCAACCTCACGACCGCGGGCCCTGCCCGGCCCTGCCCTCAATGAAATCCAAGGGCGCGTCGGAGGCCAGACACTTAGACGTCCGAGCTCCGAGCCTGGACTTTCCCAGACTTACACTTTCACAGCTGAGCCAGGCAATCTACGACAAGGGTCGGCCCCTGTGATGTCGGGACCCTGTGACCCTTTCGCGGGGATCATCCCCCCTCCCATCCTCCCTCCTCCTCATCGTCCTCATCCTCCTCCTCGCCCTGGGCCCTCAGGCACCTGCGTCGAAGTGGCAGCGGAGCGCTGGAGCCGCAGAGTTGCCTTTGAACAGCGATGTGTAATCGTCTACGCCCTACGCACAGCAATGCCACTTACTCTGGGTAAGTCAGAGTGCTCGCGCTGCCGCGGCTGCCGCGGCTGAGGTCGTCACAGGCCTCCGGGGCCGGAGCGCTCGAGAAGCCGACGCTGCTGGCTGCAGGCAGGGCGGGGGACCGAGCCTCGCGCCGCGGCTGCGGGCTGACTGCTGGGAGCGAACCCTCTCCTGCTGAGGCTCCTGCTGGCGCCGCTGGCCCTCCCGCGGCGGCGGCGGCCGCGGCGGCGGTGGCTATGAGATCGCGCCAGCTTTTGCCGCCATCGGGCATGTATTCCATGAGGATGTTCCTCCGGACGCTGTGGCTCATCACGAACAGGTACCAAGCGCTCAACACGGGTAAGTTAATGGCGTTGCCGTGGAGCCTGCGGCTCTGGTTGATGGTCATGCCCTCGGGCTCGAAAGCAATCCCAATGTCGTTCCTCCACGCAGCGTTGCTCTCGGTCTCGGTGCTGGGCCAGCCTCGGGCGTGGTTCAGCTCACTGTGCGTGAAAACGTGGCACTTCTTATCCGCTTTGTTCGATATGGCAATGAATTCGTGATTGCATCCTGCACTCGGGAAGTATGGCATAGCGACGAACCTCTTCCGTGGGTTCTGCGACAAGTCCACGCACATTGCCTCTGACTTCTTGGAGCCTCTCCGCTCGGTCGCCACCAGCTTCATGCACTGCTGCATGCGGAACTTGTTCGTGCCAGTCAGGTGATGCATGATGTCATCATCGATCATGGTCCTGGAACTCTGCTTGAAATTCACGCGGGCGGCATAGATCTTCTCTGGTGCATCCTTGCCGATCAGATCTCCCACGTCCTCGCGAGATGCCAGGGGGCGAATGAGATGCACGTGGCATTCTACGCTAGAGCCTGCCCCCTTCTTCCCCCGAAACACCGTCAACACCGTCGTGCCCATCAGTTTGGTCATCACCATCGTCATCGTCATCGTTGCCATCATCATCATTCTCATCCTCGTCGCCATCATTGTCATCGTCGTCACCGTCGTCGTCGTCACCGTCGTCGTCGCCGTCATCATCGTCATCAGCAGCAGCATCATCGCCATCATCAGCATCACCATCAACATCAACATCATCAGCATCATCATCATGATCATCATCATCATCATCATCATCATCATCTTGACCGTCGTCGTTGTCGTCACCGCCACCATCACCATCGTCACCGATGTCTGCGTCAACATCGCCATCGGCATCATCGTCGTCACTCGTCATCTTCGTTATCGCTGTCATCACCATAATCGCCATCCTCATCGTCATCGTTATCCTCGCCCCCCTTCCCCTCCCCCCACACTGAAGTGGGAGGGGGAAGAGGGAGGAAGACAGGAATGGGGAATGGGAAGGCAAACTCTAACGTTGTTGCCCCTTGCTGTCCGCGCCAGGGACGCCGCCGAATATCTTCAAGAACATGTTCTTGACCTCCGTCGGGTTCTCCGGGAGGAGGCTCGCCGCGGTCGCCGCGAGGCCGCCACTGATGAAGATCCTGGGCCGATGCTCTGGCCAGCCTATCTCCTGCCAAGGGAGGAGGGCGAGAGAGAGAGAGAGAGAGGAAGATGGGGGGATATGGACGAGCGGGTCAGAGAGGGGGGTGCGGAATGAAAACTACTGGGACCAGGAACTCACTGGAACCTTGAAGGTACAGTTACTGGAGTCGGACATGGACTGAAATCCAAACAGAGCGGGCGAGAAGGAAGAGGAGGAGGAGGAGGAGCAGGAGGAGAAGGAGGAGCAGGAGGAGCAAGAAGAGCAAGAGGAGGAGATCCGGTTTGCATATTTCCAGCAATCCTCTGGTGATAACCGCGCGAAGCGGATCCAGCGGCCCTTGCCAAAGTCTTTTATGGCAACATTCTCGTCGAACAAGTGGCTGTTCTCCAGGTGGATGAAGTCTGTCTGGATCTGGTTATTCATTGACTCAAAGATGGAGTACGGCTCCGACGCGTCGTGCGCCTCCTTCAAGTGACCACCTGCTGGGCAAAATGGCTGACAGCTGAAGCCCCCGAAGACGGCGGTGAGCGGGCGATGCGGGTCGTTCGGGTCGTCTTTCTCCCATGCTAGGAAGCACTGCGTTCCATGGATGAGGCGCTCCACCATGGAGTCCCTGCAGAACCATTTTGATTTGTTGCGGTCGATGTGGCATCGCATGTTGTGGAACGCCTTGGCCCTAACTTCCACGTCGGCATCCTTGCGGGGTCGCATGCTCTTGATCACCTTCCGGGGGGCCGCGGGCACCAAGTGTTGCAAGGACGACCAGTAGTGCAGCGGGCGCCTCCAGGATTGCAGTGCAACTTGCTGGCTCGTAGGGTTGTTGTCGCAGCCGTTCCAAACCACAAGCCACTCTGATGGCCTCGGCAGTAAATCGGACTGGTGCATGATGGAGCCGACGGCCCTCAGCGCGGCAACCTCTGTGAGCATCCCTGAGTAGTACGAATGCACCACGTGCCCGTGGGCGTGTAGATTCACGAAGCGGTCCGCGCGAGCTCTATATTCCTTGTCCAACGAGTTTGCACCGCTGGCCCGGCTGGCCCCAGTAGGCTTGAAGATGGCTGCGATCAGCTTTCGTGGCCAATCTCCAAAGTCATTGAACTCGCGCGGCCCAGTAAACTTATTAACACCGAGCCCCAAGGAGTCGTCGCACAGCTTCTTCGCAACCCATTCTGAAGATCCAATGCCTTTCCATTGCGCAGCTGGTTTCTTGATCACGCGGCCATCTGGTTTAGCACGCTTCCTGAAAGCGAACTTAGGAAGAGCCTTGGCCTTGGGAGCCATGCTGGGGCGGCGTGGGGGCCAGGGGCCCGGCCCCCACGACAACTGAGAAGGTTCGAGCCTTCGAGGCTTCGAGGCGAGCAACGAATGGCTGGATGACCCACGGCCGCGCTGTATGTTCATACCCCATTCCCCACTCCCCCAATGTTCATCGATGGCCCGAGCCCCAGGCCCACGCACGCACTTATCCATATGTCGAGAAGGAAGGAGGAAGGAGGGGGGTCTTGGACTCTTGGATAAGGGATCAGCTTACGCAAGAAAGGTGAAGGGTGTTGGGGGCTTTGGGGCGACACTCTTTCTCTTTCAAAGGTGAATGTCAGGCATGCCCCCATGCCCCTCGGACCCCAGCTGTGTCCTCAGGCGCATCACTGCCCCGACCCCAAACCCCAAGAAGCCTCCCCAGCAGCAGGGCTCCAAGGCAAGGGGACTGCGGACTGCGAGAGCCCCGGACCCGAGGGCCCCAGGGGCCCCAAGGTCAAAGTTGGAGTAGAGTAGAGACATACGGCCACTATGAGCATGAGCATGCCACACCAGCCTACCGCCCCGCCTCCTCCTCCGGAACCTCCGCCTCCTCCAGAGCCTCGTTTCCATCAAAAGGTGCTTTGGACAAGTCTTTTCGGCAACGTGTCCCATGAGCTCGATCTCGATCAATTCCCCAAGTAGCTAGTCGGATGCTCCGGAGCCCTCCTCTTGGCCCACGCTAACCTTGGAAATTGGGCATGCATGTGACGTTTGGCATTGGTCAGAGCTTGTCGGCTTCTTTTGGCTGCTTTCTGCTTCGTTCTGTTACTTTTGGGGTGATATGGCTACCGTGGAGTACATTCGCATCAGTTTAACCAGTTTCGATCAGAAGTGTAACTTCTGGCTACGTTTCAACACTTTTTACGATGTGTATGTACGACAGGCTCAGTTTCGATACATTTACTTACTTTCTGTTGTATTTCATACGTGTGAGGTAATTTCAATAACTTTCCAGCCTTTCCGATGCTGATTGTTACTTTCGGGTACTTTTGGGTGGAATCGGCAACGTTGTAGTGATTTTGTATAGTTGTGGTTGGTTTCGGCTCGATTTGGGTGATTTTGCATAATTTTGGTTGATTTCGTCGGAATTTGATAGATTTGCTATGATTTCGTTCAATTTGGCCCAAAATGGTTCGATTCACTGTCTGGGGGGGGCTAGGTGCGGGGAGAGGTGCGGGGAGGTGCGGGGAGGTGCGGGGGGAGGTGCGGGGAGGTGCGGGGGGAGGTGCGGGGAGGTGCGTGGAGGTGCGGGGGGACGGCTCTGAAACGCGAAATCATCAAATTCAATCAAAAACGTATGAAATCACACCAAAACAATCAAAATCAAGCAAAATGATGCGATTCGGTTCGTTTTCACTTGAAATGCAATGAAACAAATGATATCGAACGATTTACTGCAAAATCGTTGCGATCTGGGCAGAATGGGCGCTACAAAGCAAATCAAAGCTGATTTCGATGAAAACGGTATGAAACTGATTGCACGAGTGCTTTCTGACAGTTTCCGACCAGTTTGGGCAATACTGGACGATAATGGAGCGTGCATTGGCGAAATAGTGCGAACATGCGCGACTTGTTAACAAACGTTTGCGTCAGCACCTATAATCACCTGCACCGACGAAACGCGACCGAATTCCTTCGCCGTGTCAGCAAAACCGAACAAACAACGCGAACCCATATGATCTGGTGGAACAGCTACTGGAAACTACTGGAAACATCTAATTCAGCTCTGACTCATGCGATCTCGACGAAATTGGTGCGATTTCGTGCGATTTCGTCGCTCAACCCCCCATTCGTGAAAGACTTGTCCGGTCGCGTTTTTGCAACCCTTAAGGGTCCCACTGGTCCTCCGGAAACCCCCCAATCCACCTTGAGGGGAGCAGCCCTTACATGATCGTTGGGATCGGGAATCGGGAGAAGGAAGATGGGGGGCAGTAGAGTAGAGCAGATAGCCCAAGACAGATCAAAGATCAGAGGCGGCTCGCGGCGGCCTGGCGGCCTGGCAGATCTACTGCCGCTCGCTGGAGGCGCTGCAGCTCGGCGGTGCGCCGCCGCGGCGTTGACGCGCTGCCGGCAGGAACCTCCCCCGCCCCCGACCCGAGGAAGGAAAGAGGGTGAGGAAGGAAGGCGCTCAACTCAATATGCTACAGCCGACGCCATCGCCGCCATCAACGCTCGCCAAAGTTGCAGACTCATGGAGTGACTCATGATCGAAACCTAATGTTCGCCAGCTGATATGATGCGGAGGGGGTGGGGCATGCCTACTCCAAACACCACATGATTTCCTAAATTTCAACCGAAGCTGGCTACTAGCATTGCAACTTTAAACCTCTGGGTCGAAATCTAAAGTTATATTGGAGTAAGCTGCTGATGGTATACACTGAGCACCACCACGCGATGCTATCATATCTCGCTGCATGCAAACGAACAGTGCTGCTTTGCTGCCCGACTGCCCACGCCCACGCTGAGCTGTCCTCAATCCCAATCGGTAGCATCCAAGTCTTCCAATTCTTGCCTCAACTCATCGGCGGTTCGAACTTCATCGTCAGGGAGGGTTCTGGGAAACGCCATGCGTTCGCCCCTGCCCACCTCGCCGAAGCCCTCGACGCACCACCACAATAAGAAATGTTCGCATGCCTCCTTGCTGCCTGCTTTGCTAAATCGGAGTGATCGAGTACACTTGCCGCCCTCGCTGTGGCCCGGGATGTAGCAATGAACCTCCCATCCGTCACGGGCCTCCCGAGGGCCCGTTTGGCTCCAGCGAAAGTGTTTGTAACGTTTGGTGTCCCAGGCGGGCCCCAGCGGTTCGCGTGGAGGCGGCGGAGGCTCTTCTTCTGCAGGCGGCACGGGGGGCAGTGGATCAGGCGAGGCAACTGGGGGAGCCGCTGGGGGTGAGCTACTTGATGATGAGCTGCTGCTGCTGCTGCTGCTGCTGCTGCTGTCGCTCCCTTTGCCTCCGTCTTTGCTGCTGCTGCTGCTGTCGTCGCTGTCCCCGCTGCCGCCGCCGCCGCCGCCCGACGGCGACAGTCCTTCCCCTGCGTCGGCGCCAATCATCAGCGGCTTCGGCTTCGGCTTAGGCTTCGCTTGCTTAGCCCGAGGATCCCTCCGTCGCTTCTTGCTGGGAGGCTCAACTTCACCATCGGCGATGCGGAATCGAAACTTCCGACTCGCAGGACGTTCGGGGAGTGGATCGCCCTGCACGAGTGCTTTGTAAAATTTCTCTGTCCGAAGATGGGGCACGTCCTCGAGGAGATCCAAAACGAGGCTAGCCCACCGTTCCCC
Source organism: Prorocentrum cordatum (assembly GCA_963575745.1). NCBI lineage: Eukaryota > Dinophyceae > Prorocentrales > Prorocentraceae > Prorocentrum > Prorocentrum cordatum. The sequence continues at coordinate 888,026 of CAUYUJ010016615.1, forward strand.
CCTGTTTCGTTTTAACCCCCATATGGTATTTGGCCCCGTGCGTGAGATAATTGGCGTTTAAGCGTTGTTTTGCATTCCCAACCGATCCTTTCCCTGCCCCGGGACAAGCAGCAGCGCGCGCATGTGCCATGTTTTGAATTTCGTATCTTTCTTGCATATGAACCAATACTTAGGCTTGCCATTCTGGTAGGGGGTCTTGCTGTCTGGCGTGTCCCCCAACTCATCGTACTCGGTCCCCCCCTTGCAGATGCATGTCCAGCCTGTGCGGCTGAGCTCCTCGCACAGTTCAAAATCAGTCATATCAATGATGCGCTCATCCCTGATGGCGACAACTGGCCTCGGGCTCTTGAGGACAATGCCGACTTGGATTTTTGATATGCCCAAAGGGGTGAGCTTCCACGTCGTGAACGTGGGCGCGGCAGCCAACCTCAAACAGAGTCCTGCCTCTGCCAATTGTTCCAGCAGCGTCAACTTGGAAGGAACACTCGCGACATCACTGCTGGTTAGCATGAACTCTGCGCCGCCCTGCCCGGCTGACTCTTCGTCCGAACTTCTGCACAGCGAGTGCATGATGTCTGACCGCGCCTTCTCAAACACGTCTTGTATAGGGAAACCTTCTAAGAAATACACCATCTCACTAGCAACAGACCAGGACTTCATTGACCTTATATCTGAAAACTGCAGCATTGGCAAGGACAACGTCTGAAGAGAATTCAGTGTCAAGCCGTCAGGGCTCTCTAATAAAAGTATAACCGACTCCTTCTTGTGATCATACGCCCTCAGGGCCATCGGCTGAATGACGATTGAGTCTCCGACTGCACGAGTTGCAAAAGCTGGAAGCTTCGACCGTGCAGCGTTAACGTGCTGAACCGAAAAAAATAAAATGTCGCGTCTGTTTCCGAGGTTCTGGCCGCCCGCGGCGCCGCAAATACGTAGAAGGTCCTCTTGCAACTGGTGATATCCATCGTCGACATCGTCTAGCAATGCTGGACCACTGTGAAAACCAAAAGAGCAATGCACTATGTTCTCTGCATCCAGCACAGTGGAAAGCGATGTCAGGAAAAGGTCGGCTGACTGAGAAAGCCGCGGGCCCAAGCTGAAGATTTGAGGGCCCTCCTGTTCACCAGTAGCCAGATCGCGCCAATGCGAGAAAAACGCACCGCGCCAGAGTTGGTCATACAGCGAGCCAGAGCTGCCTGGAACATCAACTTGTATCACAGGCCCTGTCCCCACATCTGACTCTTCTGCGTTTGCAAGGCAATTCGCATGAGACAGACCTCGCACTTGTCCACCCCCCGTATACTATCTGCAGCGGCGGCACACAAAACTAAAAGAGCGAGGGGGCCGGTTGTGAAGTTTTGGAGGTCGACCCTGAGGTCTGAGGTGGTTTTCGGGGTTCGCTTTATTAAAACTGTTTTCCTTTAGCTTAGTTGGTGCATTCTGTCGGCACCAATGGCCCCTACTGTAAGTAGGTGAGTGCGGCTGGCTCTGCTGAGCTGCTGGACGCATTTCTTGGGAATCAGAGGAACCAGAGGGGGGGGGTAGGGGGTAGGGGGCGACAACTTTCTTTGACGGCCCCTGAGCGGCTCAGACGCGGAGGCTCCCAAGATCCCCAAGACCCGAGGAGACTCGGCCACGCCGTCGGCCGTTGGGGCCCTCGGGGGGTCGGCTCGCTCAGCGACTCAGGCTGCGAGCACGGCTCGCAGGCCGCAGAGCTTCAGAAGTCCACCGGGGGCCCTCCTCTGACCTCCGGAAACGGTCAGCCGACAGGGAGACCAGTAAAGGGATCCCAAGAAACTCTAAGATCCTCAGGACGGTGTACATATATAATGAGCACACACACATATATTTATATATATATATATATGTATATATACACACACGATGTGAGCGAACGATGTGCATGCAAATCTATCTGATTTCGGGAGCGCGCAGACGGTGGCTGGCAAGAACCCCTCTGCCCGGCCCGTCCGTCGGGCTCTTGAGCGGCCAGTATTGCAGCAGCGACGTCACCATCGCCGCGATCATCGCCACCGCCACCTCCCCTTCGCCATCACCCCACCATATCGCCATCCCTAGACGCCCGGACCGCCCCCCAGCGGCGGTGCAGGACGCCTGGATCGCTGCCGCCATCGGCGTCAGCTCCGCCGACATCAGCATCAGCGAGGGCTCCGCCTGGGCGAGGCGCGCGGACAATTGAGAGCGGGGGAGGGGGGCAGACATATCAATTCAAGCGTGAGGCTACTATTCGGCCAGTGGGAGCTGGAGGGGAAGGAGGAGTTGGAGAAGGAGCTGGAAAAGTATGAGGAGTAGGGGGGAGGAGTTGCGACGACCCCAGGATGCGAGCCATTCGGTCCCCTCTCTGTCTCTGTCTCTGTCTCTCTCTCTCTCTCTCTCTCTCTCTCTCTCTCTCTCTCTCTCTCTATCCCTCGCTCTCCATCTCTCTCTCTCTCTCTCTCTCTCTCTCTCTCTCTCTCTCTCTCTCTCTCTCTCTCTCTCCCTCTGGGGGAGCGGATTCCTCCCCCTCCTCCACCCCCGGCCTCCAGGTGCTCAAGATGGACCCCTGAACGGGGGCGGCCGCAGCGGCCTGTTGTCGCGGCCGCCGCTGCTGCAGGGGCGCCGCCGCCGCCAGGGCCAGCTCCCGCGGGTCCTCCGCTCGCGGAGCGGAAAAGAACAAGAGGGGGCAGCGCTGGCGGCGACGACAACGACGGAGAGGAAGGGATGGAGAGGGGAGGACGGGGAAAGGTGACAGGCAAAGGCAAGGAGTGAGGGGGAAGTGGAGGGGGTCGCGAGGAAGGAGTGCAGGGAGAGAAAGAGAGAGAAAGAGAGAGAGAGAGAGAGAGAGAGAGAGAAAGAGAGAGAGAGAGAGAGAGAGTGGAATGGAAGGACCCGAAGGGAAAGTGCACGGCAACAAAACGGTCACACTTAGGAAACGGCCTCTCTGGCTCAAACTTGCCTCGGAGCAGGATTCCCAAGAATGCCCATCGTCTACGGTGGATGTACATTTGCACATACTTACATGCGTACAAACATATTGAGCAGACATACACAACAATAGACACGATGCAGGGGCACAATAATGTCACCCACGCGGCCCGCGCGTGAGGGCCGTCGAACATATCGGGGCTTGCACTGCAAGCCCCGATATGTTCGAGACGAGGGATGTCGATGCTCAACTGTGTGCATAGATACGTGCGCGCGTGCAACTACCGACGTTCGCTGCCCCACCAAATCCTGTAGCCCCTAGCCCAGGTACGTCGCCGTGAAGTGTGCCCGGGTCAACGTGGTAAAGTAGTTTGATTAATACTTTCCGCAATCTCCGTGTAGAGATAGCTCGTTCGCGACCACGTGTGAATGAGAGGCCACGCAAGGCAGATTGCACCCCAGGATGTTGCCAGAAACCCATCTCTTGAGTTGCCGAGAACATATTGCTAACCTTTTGCATGTGCCTAGCCAGACTCGCAAGGATACCTGTATCCTTCTCCACTTCTTTCGCAATTATGGGCGCAATTGTGTTGAACGCAAGATGCACTGGCCCAGCTCTGGGCGCGACCCTGAAAACCTGTGCCGCCAGGTGGTGGCGCCCTTCAATCCACCTTTCACTTACAGGGATGAACCTGAAACGAGCAGCAAACTTCACCAGCCGAGGATATAGATCAGAGCGTATACGAGATTCACCATGGCAAGTCGAAAACCGCACCATCTCCTCGTAGCATGGCCCGTCTGGATGGCAGAGCGTCACAGACAGAGGGTGGTGCTGACTTGGCTCTTGGGGGGCGCTCTCGAACAGACGTAGGGATCTCGCGGCGCTCTCACGAGCCTTATCCAAATCCCCATGTGCGATGCCGACTAAGCACCAGGGGAGCTCCAACCAGTGTGAGAATTTCAATTGAAACCACATTGTGAAGTGCGCCTTGCCGCGAGTGAAGTCGCCGATAACTTCGCTACGGTCATGATTCGTCAGCTTCGACATGGAAGGACGCAGCAACATGTGAGAAGTTGCTTTCCTGAAGAGCTCTTGCAATAAAACGAACAGGTGCCCAGTCGCACACGCAGGCGCCTGACAGCCTTGCATCGGGCACTGGATGTGCTTGTCCTTCCTGCCGCGACGCTCCTCTGCCCCCCGGATCGGTCGATCTGCGCCGTGGCAAGGGCACGATTCCGCCCAAAACGAGACGTGGCCCACAACTTGCCCGATGGAATCCACCATGACCGAATAAGCCCACCACCAATCGCTTCTCAGAGCATGGTCGGCCACGCCGATCCTCAAGCTCTGCTCCCCTGGCTCGCGAGTCGAACCCCCGAACAGTTGTAGGGGCCATCCTGCCCGCAATACCCGTTGCAATGGGAGGAGTTCCGAGAGGGCTACCAAAATGGACCCCCACCTTCCTTCGTACACTTCCAGGCTGAAGTCTTCTAGTCTGCTTTTGATGTGGTCGAAACAGGGGTTTGTAAAACAAGTTTGTAAGAGTCGATCTTTGGACCATTGTCTTGAAACTAATCGGCGCACATGCTTCAACCCACGAAGCCAAAAAGCAAAATGGTGCAGCGAATCCCCTAGCTTCTCTGTCATCCCATGGCACACGTGCAGGATACCAGGCGCGAGCAAAGATTGACGAAAGTCGAGCGTCCATGGATCACTGGGGAAGTTCCAATCACCGCCCTCCCATGGAATAGGGGTCCCGCAAGCTGGTTCCCCCTCAGGATCCGCAGGGCAACTTGGGGCGATCTGTCTGTCATCCGCGGCGTCATGGAAATCGAACTGCACAACTTCGGATTGGGCCTCAGGCGGCCCCGGGGGCACCTGGTCTAAGCCCAACGGCTCGTCGACCGAAACGTCAGGGGGTTCTGCGGCAGGGGCGTCGAAATCGAACGAAGATTGCGCTGCGGCCGCAGCATCGCCCCTCGGCTGGCGAAAGAAGCCCTTCAAACCTCTAAAGGACGGGCCTGCCTCCTTGATCCACTCGCCATGCGCAGCTGTCATGGGCGCAGCAAAGCGCCACATGCCACTCTCAGTCCCCAGATCTCCCGTCCAACTACAAGTCGAGTTAAGGAGACGGCCACATTGCCCCCGTCCCGTTGATAGCATGCGCTGGCAATGAGAGAGAACTTGCACCTTCCTAAGCAAGGAGGCCTTGGCGCTGCCCACGGCGCCAGCGACGCCGGGCTGCCATGCCATCGTGTCCGACAGCATGTCGAAGGCTTCCTCCCCTGCCCTACGAAACGAACGGCAAGAGCTGGCAAAGGGGGGGCTTGAATATGCTACCTGCGTGAGATCCCCCTCACTCCCTCCGCCGCCTCCTCCCTATGACCTTCCCGCCCCCATTGCTCCTCGCCTCCTTTCGTCACCCACTAGGGCTCGTGCCCTTGCCCCCGGGAACGACTGTCGACCCGCTTTGCCCGCGAACCTCGCGAGCCCGCGCCCTGGCCCAAGACCCATCGACAACATCTGAAGACAAGAAGGCGTCTGGGCCGCGGGCCGCGCACGGAATGCATGAATATAATTGCACGTGGGGCGTGCTGGTAACGAATGTTTGCTACGCTATCGTGCTACCCTTACCGCAGCCCCCTCCATCCACCTGCCCGATCGCCCGATCCCGCCTGCTTAAGATCATCAGAGCATTGGCCCGTGCTATCGCATAGTATATCTGCTGCCGCAAGAGCTTCCTCCAATTGCGAATTTCCGATGATCCTGAAACCGTTGAGCAACCAATCGTATCCGTGCTGGGGGCTGCTGTCCACGGTGCGCCACACAGATACGCCCTCTGGGTCCATTAACAAAGCATCGTGCTTCTCTCGCAAATGCAAGCACCAAGCTAAGTGAACGGACAACCTGTGCACCACGAGTGTGTTGCCACGCGGGATGCGACGTATCTTGAATTGTTCATCAATCCACGACTCCATGGAGGGGTCATCCGTGATCATTTTACCCATCATCTTCGCACAGGTGACAATGTGCTTCGACTGCCTTAACATCCCTGAGGCAACAACAGCAGTTACAAGCATTGTAAACGAGTATGCGCGCTCAGAGAGCGCCAACCGATCAAGAATACTATTTTTGCGCCTTTGCTCAAGCCATGCCAATTGATCTTTGATGGGCGTGGCTGGTGCACTGCCGTTCGCGAGAGCTCGAATCGTATCTGCGAGCGACTGCAAGGTGTCAATCAAAGGAGCATCTACAGTTGACCGAGGGCCTAGAAAAGGGACAGCAAGGTCGGCGGCCAACTTCTGCGCCTCGTCGGCTGTGCCTACTAGCTGCTCGACAAGATGCAAACCACACCTCTTCCACATAATCCTCTGTGCGAGCGGTATGCCCCAGACGTCGAGGCCACCATGGCAGATCAAGCACGCAAACGAAACTGGGATGGAAACAGTAAGTGACAAGCCTACGGCCCCAAAGATCCCCGCACCAAATTTGCCCGCCCAACTATCCAACGCATCCGCCACTTTATCAGTAGATCCAGAGTGTTTGCAGGAACTGCCAAGTAGAGCATCGATTTCAGATGCGATAAGATTCTTGAAAATACATCGCATTCTGGTTTCCGCGTAGCTGAAAGAAACAAGCATTGGCTCCGACAACTCCAAGACGGCAACTTGTCGAATCAGCGGGCCCCCCGAGGGCAGAAAGGCATCGGGGCGCGCGTTCCTAACCAGCACGCGATGGGGAACACGCAGATCACAACTCAAAACTCAAAACTAAAAGTAACGAAGGGGCCCAATCGCAGACGCCCAGGGGCCCAGGAGAGCCGAAAAGCAGAGCGCGAAGGGCGGCCATCTTCGCACCCTGGGAAAAACGACTCTCCCTCCTTCTGGCTGCCCTACCCCCTACCATCCAGGCTTATCCTCACTCCTCCTCCGCAGACGCCCTTGAGTCTGGCGGTGCGTGACGATCCGAATGCGAGGTCTACAATGCTACAAGGGAGGCCGCAAGCTCCCGCATGAATGCGATGGGGCGCCCAGACATCTTGGTCACCAGAAAGAAATCTTTCACGGAGCGATGCTCTGCGGTGAGAACCTGCATGATATCATCGATCAAGTCGAGCTTCCAAACGACTGCCCCGATAACGCGCCCTGGAAGCTGGGGCGAGAACTGCTCTCTCCATGCGCTGGCCGAGTCGCGCGGCGAAAGCGAACCCAGTTCGACCAGCCTATGCCCGCCCGGCCCGCCCAACCTGTGCAGAGACGCCCGCACTTCTGAAGGGAAACAAATCTCTGCTGGCAACCGCCGCCGCCCATGGCCGATCCGCGCCTCCGGCCCCTGGGCATACGCCCACGTGGCCACCGACATGACCCGCGGGGTCCGGCACGGCCCGGCGCCGCTCTCGCGCCGAGGAGGAGGGAGGGGGGCAACAATGGCCGAGTCGCGGAGGGAAACGACTGGCACAGGGGCAGGCTCAGCGCACTAAAGTCAAATACCTAATCCTGTGACTCCCTGGGTCCCTGGGGCATGGGATGATATCACATGGGGTTCGAACTAAATTCAGCTAGCAATGAGAATAACTACATGGAAGTGCGGGGGGGGGGGTCACATGGGACCACCAACCAACTACATGGGGCCTCCGCCCTCTCCCCATGGACCTTCGTCAAAAGTAGAGGATCCGATAAGGCGCGGAGATGTCTTATTTGCCGATTGTCGCGACTACGTTCCTACAACACTGGTTTGAATATATGTTGCATCATTTCCAATATCGTCGGAACTCCATGAAGGGGTCGAGAGCTCCAGGGCCCGCGCCTGAGAGAAAGTCAACAGATCGGAAGGTTTGGAACACTTAGGAACTCCGACGGCCTCCCCCCCAAATCACATGCCAAATTCCTCCTTCTCCTCCACGCCTTTTCTCCTCCTTCCTCCTCCCTCCTCCCTCTCATGTGCGCCGTTGCTGTTCCCCCCCCTAGTCCTCGTCCCCTGACCTGCCCTCCCCCGCTCCACCTCAGCCTCCTCCTTCTCGTTCCCTGGACCTTGGCCCCAGTTGCCACCTGCCACTGCTGCTCCTGCTGCTGGCGGGGGGAGGGAAGGCAGGGGCGGACGAGGGCGATGAGGAAGAAGAAAGCGAGGAAGCGCTGTTGCTGACGACCACGCGGCAGCGCGTCTGACGGGCCTCTCCGAGGTGGGGGCTGTCTCTCAGTTCGTGTCCGCCTTTACGGAAGGATTCTCAACGAGAATTCCTCCTGCCCTCAACCTCTCAATCTCCTGGGAACGGCGGCGCTGATCCTGATCCTGCGGTGGAGGGGATCGAGCTGGGAGGCTCAGGGGGGGAGGATGAGGGGGAGGAGGAGGGGGGGCAGCAGCAGCAGCAGGAGGAGAACGAGTAGGAAATGCCCTCCTCGATAATGGCCTGCTGGATGCGCTGGATCGCGGCGTTCACTTCGAGACTCGACTGGGGAGCCCGGGGAGCCTCATGAGGACGAGCGATCTCTCACTTCGAGACTCGACTGGGGAGCCCGGGGAGGCTCATGAGGACGAGCGATCTCTACGCGCGGGCTTGCTGGTGCTGGCAGTGCTGGGAGTGCTGGCAGTGCAGGTGGCGTTCGCGGGATCCCAGTCAACGGCGGCGGCGTCTGTGGCACCCCGGGCGGGCATCGTGGCGTCTTGACTCGTGGGCCGACGGGTGGTGGTGGTGGTGGTGGTCCGACTGGTGGGGCCCAGACTGGTGGTCCTCAGGGTGGAGCCGTGACAATGATTGGTGGCCCGCCCGTCCCGATGAGTCGTCCGACGCCTCCGCCGACGACCCTGGGGTCAGTTGGCAGCTCGGCGATCCAACAGTTGCTGACTCAGCAGTTGCCGCCTCAGCAGATGTTGCAGCTCAGACGCAGCCACAGCAGTTGCTTTGGCCAAAGCTGCCGCGGCTTGCGCCGAAGCCGAAGCAGAAGAGTCAGCAGAAGAAACAGCAGCCAAAGGCAAACAAAAATAAACGTCGTAAGCAGCCGAAGCCACCAGCGAAGAAGCAGCTCAAAAAGGTAGCAAAGAAACATAAGTTTCAACGAGGGGCCTGGCAGCCACCACCTGGTTGGAATAAGAGAGGAGGCGTGAAGGAAAGAGCTAGGATGGAGAGGCAGCAGCGGAAGATGCATGATGGTGCCGAGGGCTTCTGTCCCTGCTGCTGTCCACGGCCTCGCTGCTGCTGCGGCTGCGCCTCCTCCTCCTCCTCCTCCTCCTCCTCCTCTGGCCCTCGCTCCTGCTGTCGCTCTTGCGCCGCCTCCTCCGCCTCTCTCTCTCGGGCCCCGACCCCGATGTTTTCCCAGCTCTGGCTGGGCTCCGGCCCGTGGCTGGACGGGCGCCGCGCCGACGCGTCGCCCCGTCTGAGCCACGATCGAATGCGCAGCGGCCCAAGGGAAGAGGAGGAAGAGGGGAAGAGGGGAAGACGAGGAGGAGGAGGAGGAGGAGGAGGAGGAAAAGGAGGAGGAGCAGCAGTGCAGGGAGCAGGGACGAGAGGGAGGAGAGGGAGGAGAGCGAGGGGGGGAGAGTGAGAGTATAGCAGCACTAGTAGTTGTAGTCGTAGTAGTAGTAAGTCGTAATAGCAGTAGTAGTAGTCGTCGTCGTCGTCGTCGTAGTAATAGTAATAGTCGTAGTCGTAGTTGTGGTCGTCGTAGTAGTAGTAGTAGTAGGAGGAGGAGGAGTAGTAGGAGTAGTAGTAGTAGCAGACGTAGTAGTAGTACTAGCTACTCTACGGATACAAGAGGGGGGTACGCATCCTCTCCACTACGCATCCTCGGTCTCCTCAGCCTCCTCCTCCTCCTCCTCCTCCTCCTCCTCCTTCGTCGTCCTTCGTCGTCCTCGTCGCTCGTCCTCCTCTTCCTCCTCCTTCTCGTCCCTTCTCCACCTCCCTCCTCTGCCTCCTCCCCCCTCCTATTTTCTGCTGAGAGATCCCCCGAGGTGGTCGGAGATCTCGTCCACTACATCCTCCTCCTCCTCCTCCCCCTCTTCCCTTACCTTCCTCCTCCTCCGATTTCCCTTTCTCTTCAATCGCTCTCTTTTTAACCTTTTCTATCCGATCTCGTTCAAAACTTGAACGTTTCTCTCCAATCCACGCATGACTTGTCCACGGCGGTTTCAAGCATTTTCCACCTCCCTGAGCAACTGGCCCGCGTCGTCCTGCACACTGGCCGCTCTAGCCGCCGCCGTTCCCGGGCGCCCCTCCACGGCGGTGCGGAAGCCAGCGACCCCCGGAAGGGGAGCGTGCGAGAGGAGGCCTGCAGCTGTTCACGCAGCTCGCCCCGGACACTCGCCTCGATGCCCTCGCAGCTCCGCCTCGCAGCTCGGCGCCTCCGTCCCCGCCTCGGGGCGCCCGCTCCACGGTGGTTCCCAGCCGCTGCCTCCCGCAAGGGGCACTGGGCGCCGCGCCACCCGCGCGGACCCGCGGCGGGCGAAGCGGGGCACGGCGCGCCGGCGGTCTGGCGCGACGGGCCGCGCGGGTGGCGCGGCGGCAGCGAAGGGCTGCGACGGAAGAGTGGCCACCTGCGGGAGGCCGAAGCCGTCCGCCGCCATGTCTGGTTCCTGGTTTCTGGTTCCTGTCGGCCTGAGGGTTCGTCCAACGTGGCCTGCCCCCCACGGGGCCGGTCGACCCTGGGGGGTTGATCAAACTGAGTAGCCAGCGTGGCTGTTTGCCAGTGTTGTCAGTAAAAAGGTAGCAGACAGACAGAACCGCCGCCATCCGAGGCACCTCCTGGGCTTGCCGCTGGTCATCTTCACGCCGTCGCTGGCCACCGCCTCCCGCCTCGTCGGCCGCCTCCTTCGTGTCGCGAGCGCTGCTCTTCGCCGCGGCGACAATCCGTCTTGGCACGGCGGCCGTCGGCAGCACGCGGCCGATCCAATCGGCGGGGCGTAGCTGCCGCCGAGGAGGCGGAGCCGTCGACGTCAGACTCTAGGCGCTCCTGCGGGCGGTCGCACCCAGCGGGCCCCAGCGCGCTGCAGGCATCAGCAGGCGTCGGCTGCCTCCTGGGCAGGATGGTGGCTGACGCGAGATGGAGCCGAAATGCCGTATGCGGAAGTCGGCGTGGATTAGTGCATGGCATGCGGCCGAATCTCGTCGGCCACATGCTGCCACCTGGGGGCCTCTATCTCCACAAAGGTAGCCACTGCCTTTGGTTGGGGTGCTGATGTCTGGTGGAACGTTTCCAGTTCGATTTCGTGTGGGCGCTGCCAAACCTTGCACAGCAAGGTGTGAGCAACCCGTTGGCCGGAACACGGTTTAAAACGTCACACTAGAAAGAAACGGGATGCAACCTACGATGAGATGTACCCGCAGGTTCCACTATGGAGCAATCCTTATTGAGCCAAAGCGGTCACGGATGGACGGATGGTGGTGGAAGAGAAGGAAGAGGAGGAGGGAGGAGGGATGGGGGAGAAAAGGGGGGGCAATAATGAAGAGTGAGGAAGGAAGACGGACGGGGATCATGGAGGCGCGGGTAGGAGACTAGTACTCGAAAACTACCTCAGGATTGTAGAACTTATCGTTTTGGGGCTTCCGGGCTGAGGCCTAAAAAACCAGGGAGGCACACGTGTCGAAACTTCGGGAGCCAGGATACTTGTACAGGGGCAGGGGTGTGACAAAAACGTGGCAAAGGCCAAGGCGAGATAGCTAGCCGGCATGATCGAAAACGCTCCGAATGGGCACGCATGTAAAGAACCAGTTGTTGAACCTCTGGGTGAACATAACCATGCGTGCCAGGGCGGACGAATCACCACGCCAGTGTCAGGGAGGGAGGAGAGAGTGTGTGTGTGTGTGTTTGTGTGTGTGTGTGTGGAATAATCTCTATCTGCAGAACTCGCCATCGCTCGGACGTCCATCCCACGTGCATGTTTCGGTTTTGTGCGTTTATGTTTTCGCAAGATGGTCCAGGATGCTCCTCGACGGTCCTCGCCGAGAAAAAGGCGCACACGTCCGAGCGAAACCAAGAGACGGAGAGGATGAGTGTGGCATGCACTGAGACGACACCGCCCCTCATAACGACCGAAAGCGTGCCGAGTGGCAACGTCGGGATGCCGGGGGCGTCCCTGTCCCGAGGTGCCTTCAGGATTTCCATGGAGGCCCCCCCACGGCTAACAGAGCAGCACCAGCGGGGAGCAGAGGGCCCCAGGGGCTCCATAGCGAAGCGACGGGCTGGGGACACCTCGGGCCAGGGCTCGGAGGAGAAGAAGGAGGAGGAGGAGGAGGAGGAGGGGAGGAGGAGGAGGAGGAGGAGGAGGAGGAGAAGGAGGAGGAGGACGAAGACAACGACATAAGCATAAACTTGTGACGGTCCGCGCGGATCTCGTGGATCTGCGCTGGGGGCCCTTGGCGCGCTCCGCGGCGCGTCAAGGGCGGGCGGGTCCCCAGCGCAGGTCCGGGAAACCCGCGCGGACCGCCGAGAGGTTGTGCTTCGGCCGCTTCGTTTCCGTCGAACTTGGAGCAACCCCGGAAACTTTTTCCGTCGGTGGCGAGGCGGGGCAATCAGCTCCAGCGTGGCAACGATGCAGGGGCACTGCAAAGCGAATTGGCCGGCATGCAGGGGGAGGGAGGAAGAGGGACGGGGCGGCCGCGGGAGGGGGGGAGCAACCCCGGAAACAGGCACACCGCAAAACATGCCCCTCCGCTCCCCAGAAGCCCCCAGAAGCCCTACGCGGGAGTGGCGCGGCTCCTGCCCTGCACGCGCCCACTGGGGAGGGGGGGGAGGGGAGCAGCACGAGAACGGGCGACCAACTGCAGGGAGAAGAGAGGAGAGTGGAGAAGGGAAGTTTACGGCGTCGCAGGGGGGGGGAGAATCCAAAGGCCTCTGGCTCCATTCACACCAGGACCTCCCTCTCACTCTGCCGAGCCTCGAAGGTGGTGAAGCTCGCGCCCCGCCCCTCGAAGATGAGCCGGCTCGCGTTGTTACGCATGTCCGCTGGCCCCACCACGAGGACTCGGGAGGGAGGCCTCTGGGAACCTCGAAATGGCCCCGAACGAATGCCTCACGATGGCCTGGTAAAGCATCACGAACTCAAATGTGTTGGCCTCTCTTCGGGGCACGTCTCCAGATATCCGATGTCTTGATTTTTTCCGCACGCAATCCCTGAAACCTCGACCCACTTCCCGGGACCGGCTTTTTATTCAGAGTCGCTTTTTTGACGGTCATGGGGCCCAGCGAAGCCTCTAAAGGTCGAACACGGAGAGAGACCGCCGTGATGATGTTTTCATGGGTCTCTGGGCCTTCTTAGGGCAAGAATCATGTCATGATTGATGTCATGATACGATTGGCTCAAGATGTGTTCCAGGATTCCCAGGACATTTAGCGGCCCTTGTTTCGATAGCACGTGTGGAACGTTGGGGAATCCTGGAAACCTGGGAAATTCTGGAACGCATCATCATCATGACCTCTTGCTCCTCTGACTTATATCGGGATCCACCAAGAAAGAGGTGACCCTGAGGGGGGGCATGAGTTCGATCCGTTGGTGCACCGAACTGCCGAAAACAGATGCTCCCCGCATGCCCCTCCTATCGGCAACTATCGGGCCGGCGGCTGGGGAGCATCTATTTTGGGCGGTCCGGTGAAGAAACTCATCAATTCCCCCACCCAAGGGCACACACTTTTTCCGTCGGCGGCGAGGCAGAGGCAGTCCGCACCAGCGTGGGCTAATGGGGGCAACCGAAAGGCGAATTGTCCGGCGTGCAAGAGGAAGGAAAGAGGACTAGGGACTAGGGCGGCCGCGCGAGGGGAGGAGGGGGGCCGGAAGCGCTCAGACATGGAAGAGCTCCGCGCCCCTGGGCCCCCCCCCCCTCTGCGGGGATCCCGATTATACTTCCGTCATCTCTCGCCGACGCTCCGCCCTTGGACCCGCTTCCGCCCTGCTCCCGTCGGCCTCCCGCTGGCTCCCTCCGAAGGCGACGCCGCGCCGAAGATGGGGCGCTCCTCGTGGCGCGCCCCTGCGCGCGACTCCCGAGAGGCGCCTCGGTCGGGCGCGGCTGCGGCAGCTGGCGCAGCCCTGCGGATAGAATATGCCGACCCGGCTGTCGGGCCCCTCCCCCAGGGGCGCCATGGACAGAGGAACAGAAAACGGCACAAGCATAATTTTTCGACGGTCCGCGCGGATTTCCTGGATAGGCGCTGGACCCCCCTTCCTGGCGCGCGGAGCGCCAAGGGCGGCGCCAGAGACGCCGCGGGGGGGTCCCCGGCGCAGATCCAGGAAACCCGCGCGGACCTCCAAAGTTTATGCCTGTGCCGTTTTGTCTTCTTCGAATGGACGAGTACGAAGCGGCGGGCACACACGGCTCGTCGCAGCCGTGGCCCGGCCCCCAGATCATCCGGTGGTCGCTCCAGGAGCGGCCCTGGTCCTCGCTCACCTTTACCATCATGACCTTAAATCGGGCATGTCCCTCTACCGGAGGAAAATTCAAAAACCGTAATTACCCTGCGACGTACCCAACCCTTTCTATACACGTGGTGGTTACATTCGGGACCACTCAATGCTGACGGGTATGCTGAAAAAACCGCAGTGCGGAAGAAGAGCACCCATCAGTGAACTCAGAAGAGCGCAGCAAGAAGAGCAGCGGCAACGCGTAAGACGTACATCTGCTGGGCCTCCCAGGAGCCTACGAAAGTGGCGACAGTTGCTCAGATCGCAGCCCCCCCAGGGCGCCGCGAGCTACCGAGGTGGTCCGCGTGGGACCCACCTCCGCCGGGCCTCCCAGGAGCCCACGAAAGTGGCGACAATTGCGCAGATCGCAAGCCCCCCAGGGGGCGGCGAGCTACTGAGGTGGTCGGCGTGGGACCCACCTCCGCTGGGCCTCCCAGGAGCCCACGAAAGTGGCGACGGTTGCGCAGATCGCAAGCCCCCCAAGGGGCGGCGAGCTACCGAGGTGATCCGCGTGGGACCCACCTCCGCTGGGCCTCCCAGGAGCCCACGAAAGTGGCGACAGTTGCGCCCCCCAGGGGGCGGCGAGCTACCGAGGTGATCCGCGTGGGACCCACCTCCGCTGGGCCTCCCAGGAGCCCACGAAAGTGGCGACGGTTGCGCAGATCGCAAGCCCCCCAGGGGCGGCGAGCTACCGAGGTGATCCGCGTGGGACCCACCTCCGCTGGGCCTCCCAGGAGCCCACGAAAGTGGCGACAATTGCGCAGATCGCAAGCCCCCCAGGGGGCGGCGAGCTACCGAGGTGGTCCGCGTGGGACCCACCTCCGCCGGGCCTCCCAGGAGCCCACGAAAGTGGCGACGGTTGCGCAGATCGCAAGCCCCCCCAGGGCGCGGCGAGCTACCGAGGTGGTCCGCGTGGGACCCACCCCCGCTGGGCCTCCCAGGAGCCTACGAAAGTGGCGACAATTGCGCAGATCGCAAGCCCCCCAGGGGGCGGCGAGCTACCGAGGTGATCCGCGTGGGACCCACCTCCGCTGGGCCGCCCAGGAGCCCACGAAAGTGGCGACGGTTGCGCAGATCGCAAGCCCCCCAAGGGGCGGCGAGCTACCGAGGTGGTCCGCGTGGGCTCACCTCCGCTGGGCCTCCCAGGAGCCCACGAAAGTGGCGACAATTGCGCAGATCGGAAGCCCCCCAAGGGGCGGCGAGCTACCGAGGTGATCCGCGTGGGACCCACCTCCGCTGGGCCTCCCAGGAGCCCACGAAAGTGGCGACTGCTGCGCAGATCGCAGCCCGACGGCACGAGAGAAGAGGAGAGGGGAACAGAGGAAACAGGAGAGGAGGAGGGGAGGAGGGGGGAAGAGGAGAAGGAGGGCGGGGCGACCACACTGCTCTACTCAAAACGAGTACCCAACCATAGGAGGGCTGGGAACAAAGATCGGGCCGATTTTTGTATGAGTTAGACTCTTCTACCATTTTAGCATATGTCCATTTCTCCTCCAAAATCTGCCTGTAGGGGGACATGCCCGAACTAATCATGACCTCGCGGAGCAGGTGCCGGTCCGGGTGTGAATAGTACAGCCTTGGAGGGACAAGCGACGGCATGAACATGAACTTGCGGAGGCCCGCGCGCGGAGTTCTTGGATCGGCACTCGACCACCCACGCGAGCGCGCGGAGCGCAACAAGGGCGGCGCTGCCAGGGGCACCCCAAGCACCGGTCCAAGAAATCCGCGCGGACCTCCGAATAAGGCGAGGGCATTGGATAAGGAACCCTGGATATAAGGCACCCAGGGAAGCCGGTTGAACACCAATTGGGACTTGGCCATGGAAAACACCACCGCCCTCATCAGATACGGAATCCTCCAGGATTTGAAGCCTCCTGGGCACACTCCTTCACGAACGCCCTCCCTGTTTATACGAATTTGTCTATCCTTCCAGACCTGCCGTCCGGGTGGAGGAACATGGCACCCTCGCAGCCGCCCACTGGCTCCGGCAGGCCGGGGGCGCGCTTCGGAGGCGTCCAGGTGTCGCCCCCGTCGCTGGACCACGACATCAGCCGGCCCAGCTCGGAGCGGAGGCTGGCAACAAGCTCGCTTCCGCCGCGCTCGCGGGCCTCGGCCATGACCCACTCGGTCGGGGAGGTGGGCACCTGGCCAGCGATGTGCCAGGAGGCGCCGTGGTCGTCGGAGCACGCCACGAAGGGCCCCGTGCCGCCCCCGTACATGGGGACCAGCAGCCGCCCCGACCTCAGCTGCAGGCCGTGGTCGTGGCCCGTGCCCAGGAAGCTGCCCGGCCGGCGCACCAGGGATCGGGAGATGTCGCGCGGCTCGCTCCACGTCGCTCCCTGGTCCACGCTGCGCGACAGCAGGGCCTCCCGATTGTCGCGGGTGAAGACCAGGTGGACGGATCCATCCCACGAGTCGAAGACGGGGAGAGCATCTCCGATGGTGTGCCACTCAGTCTCGCTGCTGTTGCTGTAGATCATCGTCGCGGGGGACCAGCTCTTCCCATTGTCGCTGGAGCGCCTCAGGAGCAGGTCGACGTACCCGTGGTCGTCGCAAGAATGCTTCCTTGCTTCAATAAAGGCGAGTAAATGTGTAGTGTTCGGGATGCGCAACAACGTTGGGATCTTGTAACACTCGTAGCCAGCCGCTCCCGGGCACCACAAGTCTACGTGCTGATCATCTCTGGGCAAGCACCCTGGGGAGATATGTATGACACCGCCCCCTCTCCTGGGTGGCATCTCTTGTGCCACAATCCCCAGCGGCTGCAATAACAAGAGCAGCCCAACCATGGACGACCCCCTCATGCAAAAGCACAATGCCCTGCAACTTGGCTTCATCATGCTTTCCGGGCGCTGAGGGTAACCGTCCTTGATCCAGAGCCTAGAATGGCCGAAGAAGTCGCGAGAGAGCCACCATCAACAACGACAGGAGCAACACCGACAATGGCAACGTTGGCACGGACACGAAGGCAGACACTGAGCAGTAGAACGAAGGGGATGGGGTAAGAGTGTTGGCAGGTTTTTTTGTTTGACGTGCGGGTGGGGCTGGGGGTACAAGATGGGTCTGGAGTGTTGCTAGATGTGGGGTGCAGGCGTTAATGGGGTAGAGGGGTTCTACGGTGTGGATTTGAAGCAGCCTCGAACGATCTCCGCTCTCGGATGAGGGCGATATTAAGGAGGTCCAGGGGCACAGACATAAATGCGCGCAAATCCCAGGATTCATCAGATTTTCAAATTATTTCAAGGTTTCGTCTTCCCCCCCATTTCCAACATTTTCCCGCATTTTCCTGGGAGTCGACGATTCATTTTTTCCCCCTCCTGAGATAGGAGGGAGGGATGAGCTCAGGGAGGGAAACCTCGACCTGGAACTGCCGCTAGACTGGCGATAAGCCCCTGATAGCGCCTCCGCACGCTCCTGGGCGGGGTGGGCTATCGGGCGCCTTCTGAGAAGGCCTGGCCCCTCTCAGGGAGGAGAACATCGACCTGGAGGAGGAGGAGGAGGAGGAGGAGGAGGAGGAGGAGGAGGAGGAGGAGGAGGAGGGGGAGGAGGGGGAGGAGTTGCTGATGGACCGGCGATAAGCCCACGACAGCGAGTCCGCACGTTCCTGGGCGGGGTGGGCTACCGGGCGCCTTCTGTGAAAGCCCAGTTCCTCTCACTTCCACTTGGGGGGGCTTGGCTCAGGGAGGGAAACATCGACCTGGAACTGCCGATAGACCGGCGAGGAAGCCCCCGATAGCGAGTCCGCGCGTTCCTAGGCTGGGTGCACCGTCAGGCGCCTTCTGAGAAGGCCCAACCACTCTCACTTCCATCCTCGGCGCGCCGCCGGGAAGTGACCAACATTCGTGGGTTACCGGAAAGGCGCCCCTGTCCCAAGGCGCCTCCAGCTTCTCGCTCCACTCTGGAGCTCTATGGGAGGCCCCTCAGGGCCTCGTGGTGGGGTGCTCTGGAGGCCGGTGGGGCCTCCTTGGGAGTCCTGGGGGCCTCCTGAGGCCAGGGGACACTTCTGGCAACACCCGAAGCAGCCGCCAAACATCGGGCCCTGGCCCCCTGCAGGGGCCCACGCCGGCCCGTTCTTCGAGCTGCGCCCGGGCCGAGGGGCCGCAGAGCGCCCCCCGAGTGTAAAGACTGCAGCCTGGCGGCAGAAGGCCCCACGAGGCCCCCCAGAGCCTCCCACTTGCCCCCAGGAGTTCTCCAAAAGATGCGATTCATCCAGGAGGCTCCTGACCCAAGATGTACCTTCCACGATCTTCTCAAACACTCTCTCCTTGTGGGGGTCGGTGAATGAAGGCCCTGAGGACAAAGTCTCACGAGCCCTTTGGGCGTAGGTGGTTTTGCGTGGCAATTCTTCCAAACTCATATTTCCCTTCGGCTCTCCCCCTGCCCCCTCTCCCTGGGTCTGGAGGGGGCGTTTCTTTGGTCGTTGGAGGGTCTAGGATGGCCCGAGATGGCCACAAGAGGGCCCCAGATAGCCCGAGATGGCCTCCACGAATGCACAAGCTAGCCCAAGATGGTTCAGAACAGCTTCCAACATGCCTCCAGCAGGCCTCAAGAGCGCGATGATATAAGACCACATCGGGTGGCCACGGAGCCTCCGAAGGACCCCCGAGGCCAACATCCTCCCCAAACCAACGGGAAATCCAAGTGGTGTGCCTTCTGGCCTTTCCGCTTCCGATTGGCTCTTGAGGACTCATGATGGCTCCGAAATCGCCCAAGAGAGTCTCAAGTGGGGTCCGAGAGAGCTCCAAAACGGCCACAAGAGCGCCCCAAATCGCCCCAAGAGGGGTTTCGTTGGTATCCGACGGGGGGGTGGGGGGCAACTTCACGCCAGACTCTTTTTTGATCCATGGCCTCCCAGAATGTCCCAGGAGGGCCTCAAAGGCCTCCAAGACGGCCCGCAAAAGAGCCACAAGAGGGCTCGACGAGGGTGCCAAGAGAGCCCCAGAAGCTCCCCAAATGGCTCCACGAGGACCCCGATAGGCGCCCACGATGGCCCAAACATTCCTCCAAGAGGCTCCCAGATGGTGACTGCTGCATGCTGCTACACATCCCTTATCAGGGCAACTCGCCTGGTGATTGCCTTTGGACGGGCTGGCAGGGGTGCATGTATGAAGTATAAGAGCCACCACGGACCCCAAGCAGTAAGTGAGTGCACTGTGGAGGTGGAAGCTCTGCGGAGTAAGCTACGTGGTGCTAGCTATGTTGTATAAGCTGTGCGAAGTAGGCAAGCTATGCTGGGTAAGCTGGGCGATGTGAATTCTATTGGTGTGAGCTGCGTGGTGCAAGCAAGGCCGGGCAAGCTATGCGGTGTGACCTACTCTGTGGTATGAGCCATGTGGTGCAGGCGATGCTTTGCAAGTTCTGTGGTGTAGGCTTGGGTCGGGCATGTCCCCCTGCAGGCGGATTTAG
Organism: Prorocentrum cordatum; assembly: GCA_963575745.1. Lineage (NCBI taxonomy): Eukaryota > Dinophyceae > Prorocentrales > Prorocentraceae > Prorocentrum > Prorocentrum cordatum. The sequence continues at coordinate 907,743 of CAUYUJ010016615.1, forward strand.
GAGGACAAACAAACAAATACGGTAGTCAAACCATATTCCAAAATTATCAAAACTGGTAGAACAATCGTCCCCACACTATTTTTTGACTACTTGGAACATCCCCCCTGTAGATGGACAGGCCCGACTTGAGTGTAGGCGCCTGGGCACGGGACGCCCACGAGCGCTCACGAGGCGCCGAAGGGCAGCCGCGGGGCGAGGCCTCGGCGGGCCCACCCGGGGCACGGAGCGTCCACGGGGCGCCCACGGGGCGGACCCTCGCAGTTCCTCAGAGGGGAAGGTGAGAGCCTCTAAGCATATAAGCGCGGGTTGGGGAACCAGGAAGAGCACTATACGATACTGAACATCGGGGAATGCGGGAGACGATACGGGATAACACAAGGGGGCGGCCTGCGGAACATGACGACATGCGACTGCGTACGGGGGAGACTGCGGGAGAACATACGGGAGACCACACGGGAACACATACGGGAGAATACACGGGAGAGCATGCGGTAAACCATAGAGGAGAGCACAACTGCAAGCATACAATCAAGGATAGAGGAGAGCGCACGGGAGAGCATGCGGGAGAACATACGGGAGAGGATACGGGAGTCCTCCGGGACGCGTCTCCTTGATGCTGAGCAGAGGCAGGGGAGGGAGAGTTGGCGGCGCGCACGAGGGGACAGGGGGAAGGGGGGAAGGCTCCTTAGCAGGAGTCTGCTCCTCCGAAGGCCCGGGCCTCACATCGGCAGACAAGGCTCGCGACTTCTAAGAAGCAGGGGTGCTTCCAAGAGGCCTCCCCCCCTCCCCCCCGCCCCACTCTGCGCGTCTCTGGGGAGGAGAGGGCGCGCGACGTCCCCAGCGGGCGGCGTCTCTCCACCACCCTCTACACTACGACCACCGACGGCGTCGGCGGCGCTGCCGGCGGTGCGCCGTACACCGTGTGCCGGCGCGCTCCCTCGGCGGCGGCTGCCGTCTGCTCGTCCGGCTGCTCGGCCAGGGAGAAGCCGACGCGCTGCCGGCGGTAGTCGTACACCGTGTAGTACTTGCGCAGGAGCGGCTCGCCGAGGATCCAGGCCTTCGGGCCCAGCACCTCCCGGCGACACGCGCGAGCGGCCCCAGGCAGGTGACCTCGGGTGCGCGGCGGGCACCGCGCAGTGGCGGCCTGCGCGCTTGGGCTTGCCGCCCTCGGGCGGGTGTTGTCAAAGTTGCCCCTGGCCCAAGGTGTTCCCAAGATTTCCGAGGCGTTCCAGAGCACCACTCGCGAGGGCCAGAAAGCCCCAGCGGCACCGAAGCGGCATGAAGAGGTTGGGACACCTTGGGCCAGGGACACCCCCGACCCTGGTCCGAGCAGATGGGATCGGAAGATCGAGCCGACGTCGCCGATGCATCGCCGATGCATCGGCGATGCATCGGCGATGCATCGGCGATGCATCGGCGCTGCATCGGCGCTCTCGGCGTGGAGACAATCGGGCTCCACATCGAGCCGCATCGCCGGTGCATCGGCGATGCGGCGTGATCCTCCGACCCCATCTGGGAGGCCGGGAGCCCGCCACACCCGAAGGCCACGCACCGAAGGTCACTCCAGCGACTGCCACGCGCGGCCGCACCTCGGCGTCCCCGTCGACGGGGAGCAGGGAGGCCCTGCAGATGACTTGGGACCCGCCCGTCTTGTTCTGCACCACGCGCATCGCCGTCGGCCGCGAGTAGTCCTCTGGAGGAGCCACCAGAAGTCGATGCCGCTACTCTCTGGACTTTTCCAGGGTTGCGTTTGGACGCGGATTTTCTGGGGCGGACCCGGCCGTGGCGACGAGGGCGCCCCGCAGGAGGTCTCATGGACCCCCGGAGCTGCGTCCAGTCGTGGCGCTGAGGGGCCCCGCCGACGGCCAACTGCCACTGCGTCAACTCGCCCTCCTCTGACTTTTGTCCTCCGGTCCTCGGGGCCGAGCGTCAGCTTGACGCCGTCTCCCAGGTCGAAGGTGAGGTCGGGGCCTGTAGTGGAACAAGGAGCGGCGTGAACATCAACTTTCGGAGCTCCGCGTGGGTTCCTTGGATCCGCGCTGGACCCCCATCCCAGGCGCGCCCAGCGCGCCAGGGGCGGCGCGGGAGACGCCCCCAGGGGGTCCCCAGCACCGACCCAAGATATCCGCGCGGAGCTCCGAACGTTTGTGCTTGTAGTCTGTGCTTCTCGGAGCCTGGGAAGCGGCGGCAGTCGATCTCGTCGGGGTTGTCGGGCACCTGTCGCGCGAGCAGCCAGTGGAGCCGCTGCGACGCCTGCCGGGGCACTCCCAGGAGGGAGGTGCCCGTGTCGGCGACCGCCACGCAGTCGCCCGCCTCGCACAGCGCTAGGGTCTCGTTGCCAGCCGTCACGCTGCGTATCCGCACCTGGGCGGCGCAGAGCAACGAACCCTACAGCAAGGGGAGGAGAAGGAGGTGGACGAGGAGGAGGAGGAGGAGGTGGAGGAGGTGGAGGAGGATGAGGAGGAGGAGAAGGAGAAGGAGGAGGAGGAGTCAGAGAAGGAGGAGGAGGAGGAGGAGGAGGAGGAGGAGGAGGAGCGAGAAGAGGAGGAGGAGGAGGAGAATGAGGAGGAACAGAGGAGGAGGGAGGAGGCGGAGGAGGAGGAGGAGGAGGAGGAGGAGGAGGAGGAGGAGAGGGTTTGGTTGGTTGGTTGGTGACCTCCCAGCGAGGTGGCATATTGGAACTGCGGGCACAGCCCCTTTAGTAGAGAGCCGCGGGGCCCAGGCCGGCGACCGACAGCAACCCCACGTCAGCCCAGGGATGGATGAGACCACTCCAGGGGTGGAGGAGGAGGAGGAGGAGGAGGAGGAGGAGGAGGAGGAGGAGGAGGAAGAGGAGGTTGGCGCAGACTGGAAGGCGTCCGCAGGGTAACGGACGCCCACAGGCTAAAGGTGGGAGATACTGCCGCCAGGGGGCAGCAGCAGGCAACACGGCAAAGACCACGGAAACACCGCAGTTGTCGCCGAGGCCAGAAATTTAATCATCATCCGAAATCCCGTCCGCCGCCCGCTCCACCCGAGCCTCCAACCTCCCGAGATCGGCCTCCTCCATTCGGAGGGGCATCGACGGCAGGCCAGGCACTGGGTCGAGCGGTGCTGCACCCACCTCCATCAAGCCTTCGCCTGTGGACGGGTGGAGGCCTTTGGCGGCCTTGGCAATCTTTCGGAGCTGCTTATCACGGGTCGAGGGGACTTGGGAGGAGGAGGAGGAGGAGGAGGAGGAGGAGGAGCAGGAGCAGGAGGAGGCGGGAGGAACAGGAAGGAGAGGAGGAGGAGCAGGAGGAGGAGGAGGAGGAGGAGGAGGAGGAGGAGGAGGAGAGGAGGGGGGTGGAGGTGGAGGTGGAGGGAGGGAGGAGGGAGGAGGAGGAGGAGGAGGAGGATGAATGATGATGATGATGATGATGATGATGATGATGATGATGATGATGATGATGATGATGATGATGATGATGATGATGATGATGATGATGATGATGATGATGATGACACGCCCGTTGGAGGAGGATAGTCCCCAGTATCACAAGCTCTCAGGGGCAAGCCTCTCCAAGTCTGCCTCTGCAGCCGAGACTGCGCGAAAGTTCGTCCGCTAAATTCCAGATGATTTTGGGATCCCGCGTCCCCGCCGGGTTAAACCGGGAAGTCCAGCCCGATTGGTCCCAGCGGAGGATGAGGAGGAAGAGGAGGAGGAGGAGGAGGAGGAGCGAGGAGGAGCGAGAGGAGGAGGAGGAGGAGGAGGAGGAGGAGGAGGAGCGAGGAGGAGCGAGGAGCGAGGAGGAGCGAGGAGGAGGGAGGAGGAGGGAGGAGGAGCGAGGAGGACGAGGAAGGAGAGGAGGAGGAGGATGATGATTAGGAGGAGGATGAAGATGATGATGAGGAGGACGACGACGAGTGTAAACCCAAGAGGCATCAACGATGTTGGAATACAGTCGGGGCCTTGACCTAAGGAACCCTAAATAAGGAACGAGGCCCCCTTTTCCCATAAGTCCCACCAGCCCTCTGGGCGTCGGTGGTTTAGAGCGTTTCCTCTTCCACCCCTCCTTCTTCCCCTTCGGGGAGGGGTTTACCCCTCCCCCCACCCCCTCCCCACTGACCTGGACAGGGGGGGCCGCGGGTAGTTAGAGCGTCCAAGATGGCCCAACACGGCTCCAAGAGGGCCTCAGGGAGCTCAAGATGACCTCCAAGATGGCTCAAGATAGCGCAAGATGCCTCAAGATGGTCCCCATGATGTTCCAAGACGCTCCAAGAACTCCCCAAGACGGTTCCAAATGCCCACAAGAGCATCATTAGGATGCATCCAAGAGGCCAAAATGCTTCAAAACCCTAAGGAAAATCAATGTTTTTGGTGTTCTCACTTTTTCGCTTGCGATGCACATCCGAGGCGTCAAGATGGCTCCCAGATGGCTCAAGATAGCTCCAAGAGGGGCCCAAGAGAGCCTCAGGACGGCTCCAAGAGCGGCCACGAGCGCTCCAAGAGCGATCCAAGAGGGGTCCAGGAGACGATTTTGGAGCTCCTGGGGAGCGACCCTAGTTGAGGGACCCTCCTTCGTTGATCGATCTCCTCCTAAATGGCTCCAAGAGACGTCTTGGACTCTCCTCTTGGGCCCTGCGCGCGGGCGGGCGGAGCGCCGCCCGCCCGCCCGCAAGGCCCAAGAGCCCACCAAACCGTTCGAAGATACCTCCAAGACGCCACCAGGGAGGAGGAAGAGGCGGAGGAAGAGGAGGAGGAGGAGGAGGAGGAGGAAGAGGAGGAGGAGAGGGAGGAGGAGAGGAGGAGGAGGAAGAAGGCGGAGGGGAAGGAGGAAGAGGGGGAGAAGAACAGCTGCCGATCATCGGCGCTCTTCGTTCGAGTGCCTGGTGTAGGATGGGCTGGTGGGGATACGCGAAGCGTCAAGAATTAAACTTCGATTCCCCATGGAAAACCTAAGGAAAACCCAAACCACCACTAAGCCGTGCATCCGGTAGGACGCGTGGGCGGAAGAGCGCGCAATTGGCGACTCCCCAACAATCAGGGAACACCGAGCCCCTCCCCAACGAAAAGGGTTCCTTGTCCAGCGCCCCGACTGTAAACCCTCCTTCCAAGCTCCCCCTTCATAGGCCCCCACAACGGTTCACTTCCACTGAGGGAACTGCCTCGTTGGAAGACAACTGTTTGACGATCCGGATGCATGCAAAAACATTATTCTCTGGACTCTGACGCCACGTATCAACCTGACTGTTGCGTCTTGACGACCCTTAATCGTGCCAGAAAACCATTCCTGGGACTTCAACACCGCAAATCAACGTAACTGCTGCGCCCTCATAATCCTGATCGTATCATGGGAATACGTGGAACTCTTGCACACTCCAAAAACAATGTGCGCGGCGTTAAGGCGAGGAACCACATTTTGAGCAGGAACCGCCCTCAATCCGTGAAGCACTTGCAATGACTGAAAAAGAAGATGCGCGGCGCCAAGGCGATGACCACATTTTGAACCCGACCCGCCCTCAATTCGTGAAGCTCTTGCACATTCAAAAATCGAATGTGCGCGGCGCTGACGCGACAACCAACTTTTGAAACATAACCGCTCTCAATCCGTGGAACTCTTGCAATGTCTTCAAACGAAGATGCGCGGCGCTAAGGCGATAACCACATTTTGAAGCGGCCCGCCCTTAATCCGTGAAACACTTGCATATTTTTCAGAAGAATATGCGCGGCGCTAACGTGAGCGCCACATTTAAAAAGCCACCCGCTCTCCATATGCGAGGCTGTTGCCAACTTTTGAGCTTCAGGGTCGTAAGCGTTGAGGAAGTCTCAGGCGAAACGCCCAGCCGCCCTAAAAACTGGCCTCGGAGTGCGACAAGGAGGAGGAGGAGGAGGAGGAGGAGGAGGAGGAGGAGGAGGAGGAGGAGGAGGAGGAGGAGGAGGAGGAGCGAGGAGCGAGGAGGAGCGAGGAGGAGCGAGGAGGAGCGAGGAGGAGGGAGGAGAAGGAGGAGCGAGGACGTGGATCAAGAGCAGCAGCCCCTGGAGCCGACGGCCCCAAGTCCCATGGCGAACTCCCCGGGCGAAGAGGGTTCCACGGCGGAGAGCGCAAGCCTCGAAAAACTTGAGCATCGTTCAACCGACCCCTCTCTCCATGGGCGTGGCCTGGGCCCCTCTGGCCGATTAACCCACCTAGGTGGAGATATGGGCTGTTTTCTTCGGGCTTCGAGGGGTATATCCACAACCGGGGTGCTGAGATGGCGCGGGTCTAGATAGGGATGGGCATGGGGACAGGGATCGGTTGAACGATGCTGAGACCCTGCACCCCCCTGGAATCATAATGCCACTTTTTCAGGTCGTGTCGAAGAATCGTCCGGGGGACCTCCCTGCGGGTAGTTTTTCCTCTGGTCCCTCAAAAGGCTAAAGTAAGCGAAAACCCAGAAGCGGCGAAACCAAACACATCGACGATGAAAGTTGCATTACTTCTCCAGGCCAGTGTACGTAAGGATATCCCTCCAACGTTCGGCTTGGCCTCAACCCTCCTGACAGCTGTATGCCAGAGAGCACGGCGACATTGCGAGGTGGCCTGCGCAAGCCGCTCGCGCGGCGCAGCACACAGCACACCGCGTGGAAGAGAGAGAGGGCTCTTGCGCTCGACCCGGCGCGGGGAGCCCACGGGCGAATGCAAGGAGCGGTCAGCATCAAATCGGGAAATCGTCTCGGATCGGGACGTGCATCGAGTCGAATCGGCTGCGCCAGGATGCGCAACGACGCCATGCAAACCTCGGGCCAGACCAGATCGTCGGAATATCGGAACCGCATCGGATCGGGCTGGACGGAATCGACATCGAATTGGATCGATCGGACCGACATGGACCCTGAGTGCAGGCAGAGCCGGCCCCGATTTCTTGCGCCGCTCTCGCCTGCCAGTGCCCAAACTCGGGCCGGTGCACGGGGGCCCACTGCAGGGCCGAGGCCATTCTGCGCTCGTCGTGGCCCCCGAAGGTGATCTCGCTGGGCACGCCGTCGGCACGCGACAGGAAGTAGCCGAAGCTGGCGTCCGTGAGGTTGTGGAGCTTGAACATCTGGCCTAGAAGAAAAAGGAAAACGCCATAAACATAGACTTTGGGCGCTCCGCGCGGATTTCTTGGATCTGCGCTGGACCCCCCTCCCTGGCGCGCGGAGCGCGCCAGGGGCGGCGCCGAAGGTGCCGCCAGGGGGCCCCAGCGCAGATCCAAGAAATCCGCGCGGAGCGCCGAACATTCATGGTGATGCCGTTTTTTCTTCCTCGATGGCCGAAGAAGCTGAACTCCGGGTCCACGGCCAGCCCCTCGAGGCCCAGGCCGAGCACGCCGTCGAACTCGAAGGACCCGAAGGGCTCCGTCGTCATCTCCGTCGCCAAGACGACGCGCATCTGGGTGCAATCGCCCGCCCGCTGGTCACCCAAGCACACCTGGAGGGACCAGTGCATGCAACCGGCTTCGGCCCCGCTGCCCGACGCCTTCCTCGTTGCCTGGGGCGCCTCCGGCGCCGGGAGGAGCCGGGAAAACCCGCTGCTTAAGCCGATTCGGTAACCCCTCCTCTGCTATCCGATAATCCCCCTTCCCCCACCCTCCTGCTCTTCCTCCTCCTCCTCCTCCTCCTCCTCCTCCTCCTCCGTTGTATCTGTTGTATATGTTGTATATGTTGTATATGTTGTATATGTTTTATCTGCTGTATATGTTGTATATGTTGTATATGTTGTGTCCGTTGCATATGTTGTATATGTTGTATATGTTGTATATGTCGTATATGTTGTATATGTTGTATATGTTGTATATGATGTATCTGTTGTATCTGTTGTATCAGTTGTATATGTTGTATATATTGTATCTGATGTATATGTTGTATATGCTGTATATGTTGTAGCTGTTGTATCTGCTGTATATGTTGTATGCTTTGTGTATGTTGTATAGGTTGTATATGTTGTGTATGTTGTATGTGTTGTATATGTTGTATGTGTTGTGTATGGTGTATATGTTGTATATGTTGTATATGTTGTGTATGTTGTATATGTTGTGTATGTTGTATATGTTGTATATGTTGTCTATATTGTGTATGTTGTATATGTTGTAATGTTGTATATGTTGTATATGTTGTATATGTTGTATATGTTGTATATATTATATATGTTGTATATGTTGTATATGGTGTATATGTTGTATATGTTGTATATGCTGTATACGTTGTATATGTTGTATCTGTTGGTTATGTTTGTGAAGAGGTCCGCGGAGCCCCCGGAGGTGTCCTCATAAGCACTGGGCATTTCGACTGTGTGGCGGCATACTTGTTTTCCAGGATACGTGATGATGCAAGTAGGGTGCGATTTATTTTCTCCGAAAGCCAGACGAAGGCGGCCAACGAGCCGCAGCTAGGTGGCCGGACCCCGGTGTGCAGTCTGACCCCAATTAGGCTTGCGCCCGCCTGTATCGGCCACGCGGCCGGGACAGCTACGCAGCGCGTTCCCCAATTAGGCTTGCGCTCTCTTGGGCGCGCCCCTGGGCTGTGGCCTCGCCTTTTGCTGCTTTCCTGGGAGCCTCGAATCGTCCCACGTCTGCCTCAAGGCCGGTCTGGTGGCGCCCCGTGGCGCTCACCGCGGCACGTCTGCCTCAAGGCTGGTCTGGTGGCGCCCCGTGGCGCTCACCGCGGCACGTCTGTCTCAAGGCCGGTCTGGTGGCGCCCGTGGCGCTCACCGCGGCACGTCTGTCTCGAGGCCGGTCTGGTGGCGCCATTCGGCGCTCACCGCGGCGCAAGCCGGTCTGGTGGCGCCATTCGGCGCTCACCGCGGCATGCTGTAATGTTATACACGTCTTCCTTGGATGTGCATGCAGCACGTCCGTAACCATTTTGGCTCAAGCCCAAACGGGCTTGCAGCTAATAGGTGATACTGTAAGCTACCCGAGCGCAGACTGTGCATGGGAAAATACCGACCGAGACAAAAGCGAGCTGGCCGTCAAGTACGGGCCAGAGTGGCCAACAGCGAGGCCAACATAGAGAACAACATAAGCGAGACAACCCAAAACGTGACTCAACAAGTGGGGGCTGCTCCGGGAACCAGCCGGGGCCAGATTGATTCTTTGCCACGGCACGATGAGCACACGGACATTGGAACAGAGGCGGGCGCAGACCGCCAAGGCGAGGGCGACTCTGGCGGCTCGCAGGGAGCAGGACCGCCAGGCGGCAGCAGCAGCAGCTGCTGCACAGGAAGTCGTACCGAGTGGGTATGAAGAGGGTCAGCTGGTGGCCCACGGGTCGGCGTGGGCTTCTGGCGCCTGGGTGGAGCCGCGCGGCCAGCTCCGGCCAGTTCGTGGCGCTCGTGGCGCCGGGTCCCACGGGCAGCTGCCGGCGCTCGTCTGCGTCGAGTGTTCGGAGTACATCGGCGCGGAGCTGTACACGAACTGCAACAGGTGCGGCGAGCCGGTCCACGCTGCGTGTGGGCACCGTGGCCAGGACGCCTACGGACCCACGCAGGAGCTGTACTGCAGTGAGTGCCTGCAGCGACTCGAGGAGCTCCTCTGGGCGGAGCGCGTGCAAGGCGAGGTAGCATCCCAGCGTCGTTCTGGCATGGCTTCCCAGGCCCTATCGACGACAGCTGGCGTCGTCGCCAGCAGTGCTTTTGTTGTTGGGGCTGCTGCTGGGGCGACCGCAGCCACTGCGGTTCGCGCGGCTGGCGCCGTCTCCCGGGGCATCGTCGCTGGAGTGGAGCTGGCCCGGCCGCGGCAGGAGGAGACCGCGGAGATCCTGGCTGGCACTGAGCACGCCGCCTTGCCGCCGATGCCAGAGGAGGGGAGCAGGGAGGAGCAGGATGGCAGAGGAGAGGAGCGTGAGGGCCCAGAGGAGGATCAGGACGGCAGTGCAGAGGAGCAGGAAGGAGGCGCTGAGGACCAGGAGGAGGCCGAGGAATTCACGACGCCTCCCCGTGGGCCGGTGGAGTCGGCTTCGGCGAGCGCCCCTGGCGCGCGTCCGCGCGCCCTACGGCCGACGCCTCCCTGGGAAGATCCTGAGCTGCCAGATCCGTGGCAGGGCTGGGCGACCCTTGGTCTCCACCGCGCGGCGGGCGAGGAGGCCCCGGCGCCTATGTCTCTGGATCGACGCTCGACGGTGGCACGGCCGAGCCGATCGACGAGCCGCAGCGGAGCGAGGGCGCCGGCCCGCCGGGACTCGGCGCGGCGCCGCGGCATCCTCGCCAGAGGAATGCCGGCGAGGGCCGGGAGGAGGTCCGCCGGGCAGGGCGCGGAGGAGGAAGAGGAGGTAGAGGTCAGCAGGAGGAGACCTCAGGAGGAAGTCCTCAGCTCGGACGCCGTGCTGCTCATGAGGATGAGGAGGAGGACGAGCAGGAGGTGTCGACGGGGCAGAGGACGTTGGCCCCTCGGCGGCGCCAGGCGCGCGTCCTGCTCGCGGCACGCGTGCCGCAAGGGCTCAGGATGAGGAGCGCAATGAGGCGAGGAGTGGCCACGGCCTGCAGGAGAGGGCACGAGGGCCCGCTGGACTCCAGGAGGAAGGAGGGCGGCCGTGCGAGGAGCAGGTTGGACGTGGTGGACGTCCCTCGGGCGCAGTGCGGAGGCCGGAGGTGCTTCCACAGAGGTTCTCGACCACCAGCCGAGGTTTCGTGCAGAGGGCCCTGCACGAGGAGGGTATCAGGGTGCTGCGGGAGAGCGAGGAGCCAAGGGAGGTTGGCAGGGAGCGGCCGCAGCGGAGAGGGAGAGAGGGGAGCGTTGGTCCCCGCCTGCGAGGGGCGGCGGGGGTCCGTCAGCGATGAGCGCACTGGAGACCGCCGTGGGTTTCCAGGTGGAGGCGGTGGAGGTGCACCGCCGCCTGGAGGAGGTGCACCGTCGCCTGGAGGACAGCGAGAGCGTCGTGGACAGGACGATGGCGCTGGTCGCGGAGGAATGCCCTTCCGGCGAGGGCCGCCGAGAGATGGCGGCAACGGAGGAGGAGGAGGAGGCGGCGGCGGGGATCCTCCATCAGGCTTCGACGAGTACGAAGACGAGGATGAGGATGAGGAGGAAGAAGAGATGGCTCACCCCCGAGCATCGCTGCGAGGTCGGCGTGCGCTGGAGTTCGACCGCGCTTACCTTCGAGGGCGCGTGGAGGCGCTCGAGGAGATGCTGAGGACGAGGCCTCCGGCTGCTCCTCCACCGGCGCCGGCAGCAGGTTCAGGGAGCGCCGGACGCACGAACATCAGGGTTAAGGCGGAGGTCGAGTGGCCGAAGTACGACGCCACGGACATCTACTACGACGTGGAGGAGTTTTTCAAGGACCTCAAGCGCGTCATGATGCTGGCCTCCGCTGGGAAGGGTTACCCAGCCCAGGAGAAGTTGGAGATGCTTCGAGGCGGACTCTCCGGCGTGCCGCTCTTGGACTTCAAGACGTTCGTCGACGACAACGAGCTGCGCAACGCGACGCTCGAGAGGGGCACGGATTCCGCGCGTGAGGATTTGTGGCAGGAGGTTGAGGCTTATCTTAAGCGTTCTTTTCATCGACCTCTTCTGGAACGCCAGCGGCGGGCTCGTGCTGAGTACAACGCCTGTTCGATGAGGAACGGGGAGATCCGGGAGTACATGGCCTTCCAGACCGACTTCAAGCGCTGCTTGAAGAATCTGGAGCGGAGTGGCCTGGCAAAGGCCCGCGAGGAGGTGAAGGTGGACTTCATCGAGAAGCTGACGGAGGAGTGCGCTACCCATATTATGCTGACCCCGTACACGGACGCTCGTACAGGGAATGTTGGCTTGGTGCGGGATCTGGAGGCCGCTATGGAGATGGCCCGGTCGTTCTTCGCCGTGCAGGACACGAAGCGCGTGGTCTTTGCCGCGGAGAAGATTGAGGTCAACCGCGAGGCACGGTTCGGCGGCCGGCTGGGGCAACCGAGCCACGGCTTCCGCTCGAACCCCCAAGGAGGAGGAGGAGGAGGAGGAGGAGCAGCAGCAGGAGGAGAAGGCTCGCGACGACTGCAGCCAGGGCGTGCCAGCACGTGTGACATGTGTGGTGGAGTTGGACACTTACGTCGAGGCTGTCCCAGCGGTAAGCGTCGGGGCGGAGCGGATCCGACGAAGGAGTGCGCCATTTGCTTGGGCAAGGGGCATACTGCTCTTGACCATCGGCTTCCTGGAGTCGGTCTCTGCGAGGAGGAGGACTATCGGGACCTGGGGCTCGAGGAGGAGTTCGCCGCCGAGACTGCCAGGGACGCCGCGGCCAAGGGAGGGGGCAAGGGAGGAGGAGGATCATGTTGGAACTGGCAGAAGGACGGGACCTGCAAGTTCGGCGACAGGTGCCGGTTTCAACACGGACCGGCTGATCGGCGACATCCTCATTTCCCGGCTCCGCCGCCCAGCCCAACAGCTGGTGGAGGTAAAGGGGGAGGAGGCCTGCCAGTGCATCGTTGCGAAGCCTGCGAGAAGGAGTAGCAGGCGCTGCGGGTGCATTCCGCGACGAAGCATCCCGGAAGCTGGGGCCGACCCGAGGGCCGGAAGGATTCTGCAGCTCCATCTGCAGGCCATGTCGCCCAGCGAAGCTCGACCGAGGAACGCTGCGCGTTCGACGAGCTGGAGGACGAGGCGGCCCTACCGACAGAGGAGAGCCCCTTCCCTGCCGACGACGCGCCCTCCGGGCCGCCCGAGGCGCAGCTGGCCGTGTCCCCGCCCTTGCGCCGGTTCGCGGACATCGCGAACATTCGGCCGCGACCTCGCCCAGAGCCGGGCCGCAACCACAAGCTGTGGATCTCCTTCGGGGGCGTGCGCGTCAAGGGCTGCAAGGACACAGGCGCGGCGGCGACGACGATTCCAGAGAGCCTGGTGATGCGTATCATCCGGCAGCACGCCGACACCGATCCTGGCTCCAAAGATTACCCCATTGGGGAGCTGATGGAGTACCGGCCGCCTATCAGGCTGATAGGGTTCGGTAGCGCGGAGCCGGTGGACATCAAGTACGGCTGCGTCCTCTACACCACCTTCCACCTTCCACGACTATCGCGGCTCTTCGAAGACCGTGCCGATCGAGTACCGCGTCGTCCCAGACGAGCGCGATTGCGGAGGCTATCCTCTGCTCGGCGCCCGCACTGTGGGGCCAGAGGGGTTGCACATCGACACGACTCTGGAGCACCACGTCGTGCGGAAGTTGGGCCTGACTTGTGCTCGTGCTGAGCTCGGTCGCCCGTGCGGCCGCGAGGAGGTCGCTGAGGAACAGCGCGGGGTTCAGCACGTCTTCCGGGCCACGGAGGATGTCTACGTGCCTGCCGGCGAGGAGCGGGTGGCCAAGGTCGCGGTTCCTCATCGTTCACTCGCGGCTCTGTGCGGTAGTAGCCGCAGTGTTCCCAACTGGCTCTTGCCGTGCGGTGAGCCGTCTGTGGTGGAAGGGCCGTGCGACTTCTGCGACGCCTTCGCTGCTGCGGCGGAGGCAGAGGAGGAGGAGGAGGAAGAGCAGGAAGAGGAGGAGCTTGAGGTGCTCGCGCGGGCTCCTGAGGACGCGCCGCTGCACATCGAGCCAGGCGCGCCCGTGGCGAGGCTAGGCGAGGAGGAGGAGGCGGACGAAGAGTTGCAGGTGGCGTGGAGGGAGGCGGCCGAGGAGACAGTCGAGGATGAGGAGATAGGAGAGGTGATCTTCGCTGGGCCCCCAGCGCCCTGTCTTTCGGCCTCGGCCTTGGCGCAGCGCGAGCATGACTTCCGCTCGGCGTTTCGTGCCGCAGATCCTACGGTCATCGAGCACCTCGTTCGCCTCTCCGCTGTCCTCGAGACGGCGGCCAACGGTGGACTGTCGTTTAAACTCTCGAAGTGCCAGCTGCTCCAGCCCGAGCTGCGCCTGCTTGGCACGATCACGGGGCGGGAGGGGCAGAAGCCTGACCCAGCCAAGGTCCAGGGCATCATGGACTTCCCACCGCCCACGACGAAGGGCCAGTTACGGGAGTTCTTTGGCAGCGTGAACTGGTTGAGGCCATTCTTGTCGACCGCGTTTTCGAGGGAGAGCGCGGGACTCCGCAGGTACCTCAAGAAGGAGGTGGACGACAACTACGGCGCTTTGGATGAGGAGGGGATGGCTTCCTTCCGCATGATCCAGAAGCTCGTCGCGGAGTTCATCGCCCTCTGCGTGCCGGACTACGCGGCCGCGGCGGACTGGGAGCGCACAGGTAGATGCTTCGAGATCGTTCTTGATGCTTCGCTCCTGGGCGGAGGCGCGGCGCTCTTCCAGCTGAACGCCGAGCTCGGCAAGCCGCGACCTCTTGCTATGTGTTCCCGGTCGTTCACTACGGCGCAGCAGGCTTGGCCGGCCTGGCAGCGAGAGCTTGGGATGATGAAGGAGGCGGTCCTCGAGTTCGCCCCGATTTGCGCCGGTTATCGGACCCTGGCTTGGACGGACCACCGAAACAACACCTCCGTGTCCATGATCCCTCCCGAGGAGTGCGGCGAGAAGGTGATCCGGTGGTGGGGCATCATCCTTCAGAGCGGCGTCATCGTCTGCTTCTTGGCTGGCAAAATGAACCCTTCCGATGGTTTGTCCAGGAACCCCCGGGATCGTGACGCCTTGCTGGCACGGCGGGCTTGGCTGCTCAAGAACCCCTCGGAGCTCGCCGCGGACTTCAAGCAGACGGAGTTCGAGGACGCCCTGACTCTCGAACAGCTTGCGGACGCCCGATGGTCGCTATTCCGGTCTCCTTGGGAGTTGGAGGAGGTGGAGGCTGGGGAGGTGTTCGTTGCCACAGCAGGTGGAGGATTCCGCAACATCCTGGAGGTGCTCGCCGTGCCTTCTTGGGAGGCCGTCGAGCCCGGCACCTTCGCGAAGGAGGTGGAGAGGCTGCTCGTGGCCGCCCGCTCCGAAGAGGCTGATCTCTTCGCGCCGCTCGTGGTGGAGGCCGACGCGCCCATGGTAGACGAGGAGGGCTTGGGCTTCTGGTTCCGCCAGCCGCGGGGGCCAGACAGCGCGTCCTCGCGCAAGGAGCTGCGTCGCTCGCTCTTCACGGCCGTCCTGGAGCTTCTGCGGCAAATGCGCCGCCGGCCACCCCACGTAGTCGTAGCGTTGGGCCAAGGTGCTGTTGTGGCCGCGTTCGCCTGCCACCCTGCTGTCCGCGAGCTGGTTTACCGGCACCGCTTCGTCCAGCCTTTCGAGTCCGAGGCGATGGAGTCGGCGGCCAAGGGCGTTGCGCAGTGGTTCTTCGTGCATGCTGCCGCTGTGCTGCGCGCGGGCCTGATGTCGAGGCTCTTCGACCTCGTGCCGGAGATGACGCCACTCCCCGACGTGTGGTCTGAGCACCAGGTGCAGCGGGGAGCAAGCTCGCGCTCTGACGCTCGCTGTCTGGCCGCGCGCTTCTCGAACGGCGCGGTGCTGGAGCGCGGAGGAGGCCGTCGCGATTTCGCTGCACTGAAGGTCCGAGGACCTCTGCCCACGCCCATCGCCTTCGAGGAGGACCTCACGCTGCAGGAGGCGGAGAGGAACGTGAGGAGGCATCAGGACGAGGAGGATGAGGAGGAGCAGAGGCAGCACCAGGCGGAGATGAGCGTGAGGAGGCATCAGGATGAGGAGGATGAGGAGGAACAGCTGCAGCACCAGGCGAGGAGGAGCGTGAGGAGGCGTCAGGATGAGGAGGATGAGGAGGAGCTGATGCAGCACCAGGCGGAGCCGAGCGTGAGGCGGCGTGAGGACGAGGAGGACGAGGCCAGGCGCGGCCACGTCGATGGCACAGAATTGGGCCGCCTAGCCGGGCCGCTCCGTCCGTACGTCGTCACGGCCCAGGAGCTCGACCCCGAGTGCTCCAAAATGCTCCGGTACCTGAGCTGGGAGACGGAGAAGGTCGTGAAGCCTAGCGTGGACCTCCGGGCCCACGGCCTCACGCAGGAGGATGCGGCCCGCTTGAGGAGGGAGGCTGCCAGGTTCTGCATCGGCGAGGACGGTGCTTTGCTTCGACGGCTGACTCCGGAGCTCCCTGGAGATCCGGCCGCAGTCCCAGTACTTCCGGCAGGAGCGTTGATTCCCGAGGTGGAGCGCGATCCCCACCGGGATCCCGCCGTGAAAACGACGTGGAGGAACTGGGCGATGCTGGCCGCCCACGCGGGCGAGTACGGCGGCCATGCGAAGCTGGAGGAGGCCCTTGTGAAATTGAGGGCGACGGCATGGTGGAGTTCGATGTCCAACGACCTGGCTCGATTCATCGAGCGCTGCCCGACTTGCGCCTCAGACCGTCGCCCAGGTCGGTTGGCCCTCACCCGGTCTGAGCATCCGCGGACCCCATTCGACACCGTCCAGATCGACTTGCAGGGGCCGTGGTGCCCTGGCAGCAAGGAAGGGTGGCGATACGTCTTCACTCTGATCTGCGTCTTTACTCGGTACCCCACGCTCCGCGGCCAGAACACGAAGTCCAAGACGGACACGGCCAGAACCTTCTTATCCATCATCTGGGAGTTGGGCACGTTCCCGAGGGTCGTGCAGAGCGATAGGGGCCGCGAGTTCGTGAACGACTTGATGCAGGAGGTCTTGGTGCTGCTCCGCATGCGGCCGTATGCCACACCGGCCTACACCCCGAGGATCAACGGCATCGTCGAGAGGAGCCACCAGCAGATGGCGACGACGTTGCGGCTGCTGGTGCACGAGCTCGCCAAGAGCTCCCCGCAGCTGTGGGGCGAGTTTCTGGCGTGCCTGCAGTACCACCTCCGCCATCACCGGGTTGCGGACAGCCAGGTGACCCCTTTCCGCCTTGTTCATGGTTGGGCCGCTGCGCTGCCGACGATGCGCTCGCTGGCCCCTTGGGCCACGGTTCCGGCAGCCATGGTCGAGGACGAGTGGCTTCGCTCGATGGTCGTGGGCTGGAAGGCCATCACGTCCCGCTTTAAGGCCTACTTGGACGACTACGAGGTGAAGGCAGCCGTGGCGAGGGACCGCAAGGCGCGCTGGCAGGTCTTCCGCGCGGGCGACATGGTCATGCTCGAGCGGCCGCCGCGCGTGGGCGACCCGAGCAAGGGCCTCCTCGAGGCGATGGAGGGCCCGTACCGCATCATCCGCATGATCGGGGAGCACCGCGCAGTGCTGGCGGAGCTGGACAGCGAGACCTTGGTTCCGCGCGCGCCGGCTGGAGAGCACGGCATCGCGACTTCTCGATTGACCCTGGTGCCGGCGGCCGTTTGCCGCCCACTGCAGTTGGACGAGGATTCGCCGTCCGCCGAGGCGCCGCTTCTACGAGAGGATGCACGGCGGCGGTGGTCGAAGGCGACTCCTGGCGTGCTGTTGCTGGCCGAGGGTTCGGACGGAGCTTTCCTCGGCGAGGTGAGGGTGAACTACCCTCGTCGCCTCTTGGTCTCCCTGGCTCGCTTTGGCATGCGAGCAGACGGCACGTGGGCCCGGCTCTACCTGCGTGCTGACGGAGTGGAGACGTTCGACCCGACCCTGACCGAGGTGCGCGCCGACGTTCCCTACGTGGATCTTCGCGCTGAGGCTCGTTTGTCTGACAGTCGCCTGGACGCGCGCTCCCGCAGAGCAGCGGAGGCGTTGCATTTGACATTTCGTCCTCATGCAGCGCCTGCTGCCGAGGAGCCGCCGGCGCGTCCTGAGGACATAGCCGCTGCTTCGCCGACTCTGGAGGACACGTTTCCGGAGGTGCCCAATGTATTCATCGACGGCTCCCGGAGGTCCGTCGTGCCGAAGGCCATGGACGCCGACGAGCTTCGGAGGATCAAGACGGACGAGATTGTCTTCGATACGGCAGCCAGGTCGACAGCACGGTACGCCGAGATCATCGCTTTCGAGGCTTGGTAGCTTGCCCGTGCCAACCCCCACATATCAGATGAGGATCGTGCAGCCTTGGTGTGGGTGTGTGTGGAGTGGCGGGAGGCCCTGTGGATCGAAGGCGCATCATTCACGCGAGTGAGCGGTGCTGCCTATGATGTCGACGTGGCCGGTGCTGCCCCGATCTCGCAGCAGCCGTATCGCAAGAGCCCTGCTGAGACTGCAAAATGCGAGGCCCACATATCAAAGAACTTGGCGATGGGGCTTCTGACACGACACGTTGGCGCCTGGTCTACGCCAGCCTTCGTGGTCCCACAGGCGTCGAAGCCGAACGGGCGCCGGGTGTGCGACGATCGTCGTGTTAACGCCGTGACTCGTCGCATGTACTACCCGATCCCGCGGGTTGATGATACATTGCGACGGTGTGCTGGCAGACGGTGGCTTTCTTCGCTGGACGCCGTGAGCGGCTTCAATCACCTTCCTCTGACGCCGCGGGCACGGGAGATTTTGGCAATTTGCACTTTCTCTGGTCTCTACGCGTGGGAGTCCCTGCCATTTGGGCCATGCGACGGGCCGCAGGCTTTCCAGGCAGTGATGCGACGTGTCTTCGACGGCTACGCGGCGGACTGGTTGGCTATCTACATAGACGACCTGTGCATTGCCAGCGGAGCGGCTTGAGAATTGAAGAAATGAGCGCACACAGGGCGTTACGACAGATGGCGCTCATGGTCACCTGATGCACCTGCTTTGCAGTTTTCCTCCGGGCGCGAGCCTCGAAGCGTCCTTCTGCGTGCGCGCTCAGAGGGGGACGACTTGTGGAGAGGTCCGCGGAGCCCCCGGAGGTGTCCTCATAAGCACTGGGCATTTCGACTGTGTGGCGGCATCCTTGTTTTCCAGGATACGTGATGATGCAAGTAGGGTGCGATTTATTTTCTCCGAAAGCCAGACGAAGGCGGCCAACGAGCCGCAGCTAGGTGGCCGGACCCCGGTGTGCAGTCTGACCCCAATTAGGCTTGCGCCCGCCTGTATCGGCCACGCGGCCGGGACAGCTACGCAGCGCGTTCCCCAATTAGGCTTGCGCTCTCTTGGGCGCGCCCCTGGGCTGTGGCCTCGCCTTTTGCTGCTTTCCTGGGAGCCTCGAATCGTCCCACGTCTGCCTCAAGGCCGGTCTGGTGGCGCCCCGTGGCGCTCACCGCGGCACGTCTGCCTCAAGGCCGGTCTGGTGGCGCCCCGTGGCGCTCACCGCGGCACGTCTGTCTCAAAGCCGGTCTGGTGGCGCCCCGTGGCGCTCACCGCGGCACGTCTGTCTCGAGGCCGGTCTGGTGGCGCCCCGTGGCGCTCACCGCGGCGCAAGCCGGTCTGGTGGCGCCATTCGGCGCTCACCGCGGCATGCTGTAATGTTATACACGTCTTCCTTGGATGTGCATGCAGCACGTCCGTAACCATTTTGGCTCAAGCCCAAACGGGCTTGCAGCTAATAGGTGATACTGTAAGCTACCCGAGCGCAGACTGTGCATGGGAAAATACCGACCGAGACAAAAGCGAGCTGGCCGTCAAGTACGGGCCAGAGTGGCCAACAGCGAGGCCAACATAGAGAACAACAGAAGCGAGACAACCCAAAACGTGACTCGACATGTTGTGTATGTTGTATATGTGGTATATGTTGTATATGTTGTGTCTGTTGTATATGTTGCATATGTTGTATATGTTGTTTATGTTGTATCTGTTGTATATGGTGTATATGTTGTATCGGTTGTATATGTTGTATATGTTGTATAGGTTGTATATGTTGTATATGTTATATCGGTTGTATATGTTGTATATGTTGTATATGTTGTATATGTTGTATATGCTTTATATGTTGTATAGGTTGTAAATCTTGTATCTGTTGTATATGTTATATATGTTGTATATGTTGTAAATGTTGTATATGTTGTATATGGTGTATATGTTGTATATGTCGTATATGTTATATATATATATTGTATCTGTGTATCTGTTGTATATGTCGTATATGTTGTATATGTTGTATATGTTGTATCTGATGTATATGGTGTATATGTTGTATATGTGTATATGTTGTATATGTTGTATATACTGTATATGTTGTATGTGTTGTATATGTTGTATATGCTGCATATGTTGTATATGTTGTATATGTTGCATCTGGTGTATCTGTTGTATCTGTTGTATATGCTGAATATGGTGTATATGTTGTGTATGTTGTATATGTTGTATATGTTATATATGTTGTATATGTTGTATATGTTGTATGTGTTGTATGTGTTGTATGTGTTGTATGTGTTGTATATGTTGTATATGTTGTATATGTTGTATATATTGTTTATGTTGTATCTGTTGTATATGTTGTATATGTTGTATCTGTCGTATCTGTCGTATCTGTTGTATCTGTTGTATATGTTGTATCTGTTGTATATGTTGTATCTGTTGTATCTGTTGTATCTGTTGTATCTGTTGTATCTGTCTCGGCACCAGAGCCAGATGAGCACATGCATTCATCCATCGGCGTGAGGCTCGAACCCGCTAAGGAAGCGGGGGTACAGGCAGTGTCACCCAAAGTGCTGCCCGAGCTAACGAAAAATCATCGCTGCGCGCGACTGTTGCCGCATTCCAGTTCTGTTTTCTCACATCTTACACAACAGCCATGTCCGGCGATGACGCTGCGATCCCCAGCAACCCGGCAGGTGAACTCCAAAGTACAGGGAGGACTTCTTCCCGGCGCGATCGGCCACCTTCGTTGGCCCCAGCGTCTGGGTTGATTGCCGGGCGGGGGAACCAGCATCAGAGAGGAGGAGAAGGGGGACGTGAAGGCCGGCAAGATCGTTCTCGTTCTCCTGCCGGCGAAGAGCGCCAAGCTCCTCAGAGTGAGTTTGCTGCGCTGAAGGCCCTTGTGGATGCGGAGCTCAAGGGCTACGTCCCGCAGGACGTCCTCAAGAAAATCCGCAAAGCTACTAATGACCTGAAGGCCCACATCGACAGCCTGCAGAAGGTCAACGAGCGCACAGAGTCAACGAAGGCTGACATTGCCAAGCTGGAGGGGGACCACTTCCCTCCGGGTTGCCGCGCATTTGCTTTGGCGTATGAGTCTCCGCTGTTGGACTCGGCGCGCGTGGAACAACTTGAGATGAGATTGGACTTGAGTGGAAAGACCGTTCGCGAGGCGAAGAGGACCGCCTACAGCTACCACCTCACTGTCCAGAAAAAGCTTGACTTGGTGTTCATGGCCCGGCAGCGTGAAGAATTCCGCCGCTTGACGCGGAAGGACAACTATGTGCAGCAATGCGCTGCTTCTGTCACCTCGCACGTCACTGAGTCTATCGCGGCTTTGGATCTTGACCTCGACGGTGCTGACGATCCGCAGGCCGGCCTCATCGACACAGGCGTGTCCGAGGTTCAGATAAAGGCCAAGGCGAACGTCCTCTACACCAAGACGGTCGCCCATGCTGCCGCCGCCAAGGCGCGTATGAAAGAGGATCGCGCCAAAGAGGCTGCCCTCAAGGACAAACTGGTCCAAGAGATGGTCGCCACGAAGCCCGTCGATCTGTTCAACATGGCCATCGACTCCCGGCTGGCTGTGCGTGGGGCCGGCAAAGGCCCTGCACCCGGCGCTGTCTCAACACGCCGCTTCGCTGTCTCGACTGCGGCGAGCGGCACGGGCGCCGTCCAGAGGGAGGATGCCGTGGCCGCTGCCTCGTCAAAAAACGGCGTGTCCCCGCCCGGCAAGGGCGGGGGCAAGGGCTCAGGCAAAGGCAAGCACTTTCTAGCTCATCGGGATCTCGGTGGGAAAAAAAAACAAAAAAAACAAAACAAACAAAAGGGCAAGAAGGCCGGCGCAAGGGCAACATAAAAAAAAGAAAAACAAGAGGAAAAAAAAAAAAAAAAAAAAAAAAAAAAAGAAAGAAAAAAACACGAGAAAAAAAAAAAAAGGGGAAAGAGGGGGGGGGGGGGGAAAGAAAAAACAAAGCCAAAATTTGAAAAAAAAAAAAAGGGAAAAAAAAAGAAAAAACAAAGAAAAAAGACAAAAAGGGGGATAATACAAAAAAGGAAAAACCGAAAAACACAACAAAAAAAAAAAAATAAAACGTCCAAAGCGAAGCAACAAATTCCAAGGCCTCGACCAAGGGCTCCGGCAAGCAGTCCAAAGCTTCGACAAGGAGCTCCGGCAACGGCTCCGGCAAGGGAGCCAACGGCAAGAACGCTGGCAAGAGCAAAAAGGGCAAAGCAGCGCGCGGAGGGCGCGCAAACTGGAGAGAGTATTGAATTGGGAGGCTGGTCGCCGACTCAGGGGGAAGAGGCGCGAGAGGAGCCGTGAGAGCGTGCTGGCTTCCATGTTCCTTCGCCTTACTCGTGACCTCCCCCCTCCTGACTTTTACTCCCTCCTCTCCTGTTCTGCTATGCCCGTTTATTTGTACCATCCAGAGTCAAGCTCTGTGTCGGTACCGAGCGAATGCGCCATCGCATGGCCAGTAAGGTTTATGCTCACCATGTATCACCGGAAACACGTGTTTGCATTTCAGCGTCGGCCTGATTTGTCTCAAGTTTCTTTTGCTTTGTGGAATTGGGAACAGAAGCTCCGTTGGCGTTACCACTTCTCTTCGAATGTTGAGACCGCGGATAATCCTTACAGGCATTTGCTTTCCAAGCGCCCGTTCACGCGCGAGTGCCCTGTAGAGCTCCCGTTATCTGCACAATGCATGTTGGATGCTGTGAAGCGTGATGTGTGGAAAGCGTGTTTAGTACATAGTAGGCGTGCTTCGCATTATGTGCCTGCTGTTGTCAAATTCGCCATTACATTGCTTCGCAAAGGAGACGTAGGCGCTCTTCCTACGGACAAAGACGCTGGTTTCTGTTTGTTGCGGTAACTTGATTTGCATGATTGCTTTACTCGCCTTTTGTCTGGGCCATCGTACCGAGAGTACCGTGCGGGTTTCGAGTTTGCTCGCGCTGTCACATACGATTTTGTTGACGGTGTGAAGGAAGCATGTGGCGTTTTAGAGGATGACGCCCTGGCCCGAGTCATGCTGTCCGATGTGAGCTTGGAAAGTTGTAGCACTATCATCTCTAAGGTAGGTGCAACCATCAAGACACACAAGCCTGCGGGTAAAGTAGATTTACGCCTGTTGCATTGCAGTGGCCGCACTCCCATGGCCCCTGCTATGCGATGGGTTGCGGATCAGTTGTTGCCAGGATTGCGATCCATCCCATTCCTGGCACGCGACACCCAACATCTTTTGAACATGATGTCGTCCGTGCGCGTCCCTGCAGGCTGTCATTTAGTCAAGATCGACATCAAAGACTATTTTATGAGCGGTGTCCATTCCGATCTTGTGTATCATGCCTCTGCACTGTTAGATGGTGAGACGAAGGTTGCGTTTAAATTAGCCTGGCGAAGGACCCAACCATATGCAGTTGTGAATGCCGCAATTGTGCTCGGTGGTGGCGGACGCATGCGGGCGGTGCCACTGGGACCTTCGGTGGAGCTCCCTATGGGGCCACGAAACGCTGTACTGGGTGGGTGAGACGCGGTCAGCAAGGGCTGTGCTGCGTGGTGGCGGACGCATGCGAGCGGTGCCACTGGGACCTTCGGTGGAGCTCCCTATGGGGCCACGAACGCTGTACTGGGTGGGTGAAACGCAGGCAGGGAGCAAGGGCTGTGCAGGGTGGTGGCGGACGCATGCGGGCGGTGCCGCTGGGACCTTTGGTGGAGCTCCCTATAGGGCTACGAAGCGCTGTTCTGGGTGGGTGAAGCGCAGGGAACAAGGGCTGTGCTGGGTGGTGGCGGACGCAAGCGGGCAGTGCCACTGGGACCTTTGGTGGAGCCCCCTATGGGGCCACGAAACGTGCGAGGGGTGTGCCAGAATGGGGTGTGGAACCGCATGCCAGCGCAGCCACTGGGGCCTTCGGTGGAGCTCCCTATGGAGCCACGAAACGTGTGAGGGGTGTGCCGAAATGGGGGGTGGAACCGCATGCGAGCGCAGCCACTGCGGCGTTCGGTGGAGCTCCCTATGGGGCCACGAGACGTGTGAAGGGCGTGCCGAAAAAGGGTGTGGAACCGCATGCGAGCGCAGCCACTGGGGCCTTCGGTGGAGCTCTCTATGGGGCCACGAACCGTGTGAGGGGTGTGCCGAAATGGGGGGGGAACCACATGCGAGCGCAGCCACTGGGGCGTTCGGTGGAGCTCCCCATGGAGCCACCCACGAAGCGTGTGAAGGGTGTGCCGAAATGGAAGGGGAAACCGCATGCGAGCGCAGCCACTGGAGCGTTCGGTGGAGCTCCCTATGGGGCCACGAAACGTGTGAGGGGTGTGCCAGAATGGGGGGTGGAACCGCATGCGGGCGCAGCCACTGGGGCCTTCGGTGGAGCTCCCTATGGGGCCACGAAACGTGTGAGGGGTGTGCCAGAATGGGGGGTGGAACCGCATGCGGGCGCAGCCACTGGGGCCTTCGGTGGAGCTCCCTATGGGGCCACGAAGCGTGTGAGGGGTGTGCCAGAATGGGGGGTGGAACCGCATGCGGGCGCAGCCACTGGGGCCTTCGGTGGAGCTCCCTATGGGGCCACGAAACGTGTGAGGGGTGTGCCAGAATGGGGGGTGGAACCGCATGCGGGCGCAGCCACTGGGGCCTTCGGTGGAGCTCCCTATGGGGCCACGAAACGTGTGAGGGGTGTGCCAGAATGGGGGGTGGAACCGCATGCGGGCGCAGCCACTGGGGCCTTCGGTGGAGCTCCCTATGGGGCCACGAACGTGTGAGGGGTGTGCCAGAATGGGGGGTGGAACCGCATGCGGGCGCAGCCACTGGGGCCTTCGGTGGAGCTCCCTATGGGGCCACGAAACGTGTGAGGGGTGTGCCAGAATGGGGGGTGGAACCGCATGCGGGCGCAGCCACTGGGGCCTTCGGTGGAGCTCCCTATGGGGCCACGAAACGTGTGAGGGGTGCGCCAGAATGGGGGGGGGAACCGCATGCGGGCGCAGCCACTGGGGCCTTCGGTGGAGCTCCCTATGGGGCCACGAAACGTGTGAGGGGTGTGCCAGAATGGGGGGTGGAACCGCATGCGGGCGCAGCCACTGGGGCCTTCGGTGGAGCTCCCTATGGGGCCACGAAACGTGTGAGGGGTGTGCCAGAATGGGGGGTGGAACCGCATGCGGGCGCAGCCACTGGGGCCTTCGGTGGAGCTCCCTATGGGGCCACGAAACGTGTGAGGGGTGTGCCAGAATGGGGGGTGGAACCGCATGCGGGCGCAGCCACTGGGGCCTTCGGTGGAGCTCCCTATGGGGCCACGAAACGTGTGAGGGGTGTGCCAGAATGGGGGGTGGAACCGCATGCGGGCGCAGCCACTGGGGCCTTCGGTGGAGCTCCCTATGGGGCCACGAAACGTGTGAGGGGTGTGCCAGAATGGGGGGTGGAACCGCATGCGGGCGCAGCCACTGGGGCCTTCGGTGGAGCTCCCTATGGGGCCACGAATCGTGTGAGGGGTGTGCCAGAATGGGGGGTGCAACCGCATGCGGGCGCAGCCACTGGGGCCTTCGGTGGAGCTCCCTATGGGGCCACGAAACGTGTGAGGGGTGTGCCAGAATGGGTGTGGGAGGGGGAGGAGGGGGGAGGAAGGGGAGGAGGAGGAGGGAGGAGGAGGAAGGAACGCGGGGCGACGTCTCTTCAAAACGAGGACCCAACACCACAGGATGGTTGGGAAATACTCTTGTCTACCATCTTGGATTGCCAGTACGTCAGTTGCGATACCAGGCCTGACGTCGTTTGGAAAGTGTTGGTCGGCTCCGGGATGGGACTCCAGTGCAGCGGAGAGGTTTCGGATGCTGCCTATTTCAATCAAGTCGAACGAGACACCGTTGCCTGCCCAGCGTTTCGCGCTGCTCACGGTATAATCGCATACGTACGGTACCGTGATGACATTTTGCTTATACACGCCGGTTCCCGCGAGAGCCTGGATGAGTGCATCCACGTTCTACGGGAACGCTCCACGGTGTTTAAACTTGAAGTGGAGAGCGTTGGTCACAACGAAGTTCAGATGCTTGATGTTGTATTTCACCGCGGCCCGCATTGGCAGGACACACAGGTCCTTGACCACAGGGTCCACATCAAGAGATCCTCATTGTGGCTCCCACTGAACGATCGGAGTATGCATCCACCGAGCGTTCATGCAGCTTGGCCGATCGCCCACGTTAGAAGAGTTCGCCGCCTGTGTTCTGAATCACATTACGCCAATGCCGAAGTGACCAAATTTTGCACGCTTCTGGCGCGTACCTCCTCTCATCTCGCGCTGATTCCCAGAATTCGTTTTGAACATCTTCCGCTATGTCGGACCACCATTTCTATGCCTAAATTTCGTCCCTTGTCTCGCATCGTGCTCCCATTCTGCTTCCAGTGGCAGGGCGCCGGCATTCAGCGTGTAGTCAACCGCTCAGTGAAACCATGGCGGTCTCTACACCCCGAGTTGGCGTCTGTAGGAGTCGCTTGGAGATTAGGGGACGGACACCTGCTGCAGAGAGTTAAAGCCCTCAATTCTTTTCACATGCCCGGGTACGGCCTCAAAGCAGTGCTGTAAATTAGAATGGTAGGTTGGTTGGGGTTGGAAGGTGGACTTGTATCTGTTGTATCTGTCTCGGCACCAGAGCCAGATGAGCACATGCACTCATCCATCGGCGTGAGGCTCGAACCCGCTAAGGAAGCGAGGGTACAGGCAGTGTCACCCAAAGTGCTGCCCGAGCTAACGAAAAATCATCGCTGCGCGCGACTGTTGCCGCATTCCATTCCTCGTTGCCTGGGGCGCCTCCGGCGCCGGGAGGAGCCGGGAAAACCCGCTGCTTGAGCCGATTCGGTAACCCCTCCTTCGCTATCCGATAATCCCCTTCCCCCACCCTCCTGCTCTTCCTCCTCCTCTTCCTCCTCCTCCTCCTCCTCCTCCTCCGTTGTTTCGTTGATCAGGCACAAAGAGCTGAGCTTGTTGCGTCGTTACCTCCTCCTCCTCCTCCTCCTCCTGCTCCTGCTCCTCCTCCTCCTCCTCCTGCTCCCCCTCTTCCTGCCCCCCTCCTCTGCTTCGAGCCAAACTTCGGGATCAGGAGGGGCTCCAGGCTTCTCGGACCGCTCCTCGGAGCCCAGGCCGTGGCGGAGGCTCGCCGTGGCCAGAAGGGCCCCCTCGTTTTCCCCGGGCCCTGGACTCCAACTCGCCATCGCTCGGACGTCCGTTCCCCGTGCCCTCTTTCAGTTTCGTGCGTGCGTCTTTCGCACGATGATCCCAAGTTCTCCGGATATCTCGCACGACGATTGCCCTCGCCGAGAAAAAGAAGCACACGTGCGAGCGACGCCGAGCCAAACGGAACAGACGCAAACTTTGGGAGCTCCACACGGATTTCTTGGATCTGCGTTGGCGCCCTGGGCGGCGCCTCCGTCGCCGCACCTGGCGCGCTCCGCGAGCCAGGGAGGGAGGGGTCTAGCGCCGATCCGAGCAGTCCACGCGAGCCTCCTACCATGAATGCACCGTCGAAACGCTGTCATAACCCTAGCTGTGGAACTGGGCCCCTTTTTCCATGTAGTAAAACTTCGATTTCCCATGGAAACCTGAGGACGACCTAAGACAAACTGTAAAACAAGTAAGGAACACTGAGCCCCTCCCCAACGAACAAAAAAAGTTCCTTCATCAACGGCCCGACTGTACATGTTGTTTTTTCTTCTCTGAGCACCGTCTCCCGGACGAACTCTCCGACGATCTCGCCGGTGCCGTACGCGACGGCGACCTGGTCGCGGCCCGTCGCGTTCGCTGCGACCTCCAGGCCCTCGTGGTCGATGTCCACTGCTGAGGAGGACGCCCGGGCATCGTAGCGCCTGTGGCGCACGCAGGTCTCCGTCTCGCAGGCGGCGGACGGCAGGAAGAAGTGGCCAGAGCCCGTGTCGAAGAGCACGGTGAAGACTTGGGTCCCCTTTGATTCTCTTGAGATTCTGGTAGGCCACACTTGGCTTACGTGCGTAAGGCGGGCGTGCGGGTCGTTGGGCGTGCGTGCGAAGTGTACGTTGGTATCCTACATGCTGATGCATTTGAGCATGCCTACGCGGGTTCAGAATTGTCGTTTAGGTAATGTCTTTCTGGCTGAAATTTAGGAATGAACAAATAGCTAAACGGGTTCAGAGTGGTGGCGTCTGTAAAAGAACCAAAGGAAACCCAAACGAAGACCTGCTGGGGCATGCCCAAGGAGACCTTCCCGAAATACGCTGTCTTGTAGGACACCACGTGGTTCTTGCGAACCACCGGGACGTACTGCTTGTCCAGGGGTATGGTGACGACCCCGCTCCTGGAATTCTCAGGCTCGGTAGCGTCGGGCGTGCCCGCTGGGGGCGACCTCGCCTTCGAGGCGGCGAGGCTTGCTCCGTAGCCCTGCGCGGCGTCGGCGGGCACCACGCACAGTGCGAAGAAGCAGATGATGGAGGTAGCGCAAGCGCTGGCGCAAGCGCTGCAAGTATGAGAATGCATTATTAGGTTGTTAGCTGGTTCCTTGCGAGGGGGTTTCGCAGAGGATTCGATATCGAAGTATGATAAGCGTGTCGACTGGCTGAATGGGGGAGCGCGAAGGGAGAGAAGCGGCGGAAGCAGACGGGCCAGAAGCGGATCAATTTTAATCATCATCGGCGAAAACATACACCTTCGGAGGTCCGCGCGTAGTCCTTACATCTGCGCGGGACCCCCTTAATCTGCGCCGAAGGCGCCGCCAGGGGGACTGGCGCACATCCAAGAGCAAGGGTATGATCGTCCAGGCCGCATCTCGCTGCTCACCCACCCGAACGCCCTCGAGCACAATCCTGCAGGTTTTGCCACAAAGAGAAGAGTGCCTCGTCGCCCGCGGCGTGGCGGCGCAGACTGGAGAGCACCCTGACTTTTCGGTTCGGTCCAGCCGCGCGGCTCTGCCCACGCAGCGCCGGGCCTGCGACCAGCTGGCCAACCGTCCGAGACCACGACCCACATTTCTGACGATCTGTTCTCTCATCGGAAACTGGAGCATCTGCAATACCAGTGGCGGGCTGTTTCCAATCCAAAGACTTCTTGAGGGTCGGGGTCCTCGGGATGGTGTGGTGTATGCTTTTTTGAACCCGTCTCCTGAGGAAACAGCGAAACACGTATACAACAAGACAAGTATACACCAGGATCCGCTTTCCTGTGCAAATTTTCGGCGGCGTGCGAGAGGGGGAAGTGAGAAGGACAAAGCCTTCTCAGAAGGTTCGGAAGTCCCCCGGCTTTCTGAAAAGTGTTTAAGCCTTCCCCGAAGACATGACAAACCTCTCATTAGGCACGAGGGCTTCTGAGAAGTCCCGCCGCCGCCGCCCTCTGAGAAGGCCTTATCCTTCTCATTCCCCCCCCTCGCTCGCCACCGAAATTTCAGACAGGGCAGGGAAAAAAACGTCGGCGTGCAGAATTTGGTCACTATTTCAATCCGGGCGTTGGTCTTCGATCTCCACCTCGAGGGCCCGTGCTCGGGCCCCGTGGCCCTCAAGAGCGGGCCCAGGATGCAAGGGCAGCCTCGGGTGACCGAAGCGGTCGGGACCTCTGGAGGTGTCTGGGCTGGCGCCGTGGGCAAAAGCACGGCGGGCAGTTCTTCGCCACGCCGACGGCGACGATGCATCGGCGACGTCGGAGCGATCCTCCGACCAAGGCGGGGCTAACGGCAATGTTGCTTCACGGTGATGTTGAGAACGAACTTGTAGGAATTCGCGAATCACGCTTTCCCACATGTCCAGTCTGCGCACGGATTGAGCGAACACGACAACAAAGCGAATTGCAGGAAAGCGCGGGCCACGGATTCCCACGCTATCGAAACCTACATCGCCGTTGCCTGCATCGCTGTTAGCCCGTCTACGGTCCGAGCCCATCTACTCGGGCCCCGCCTCCAGCAGGTGGGGCGCTGGCGGGAGTTTCGGCTGATCTAAACTTAAAATGGTAACCCAGACCTCCTCGGGTCGTGGACATCAACGCGACGCTCAGTGTCTCGCCACAGTTGTGTCCAGTCCACGGAACGAAGTTCTAACTATCGATGCCAATGCAGCGACGCACAAGTGCCACAGCAAGGCCCAGACAAGCCTGCGTCCCCTCAGCTTGTGAACTCAACGCGCACATGGGAGAGCGTGAGAAACAGGAGACGGAGGAGAACGAAATGGGCGAAGGAGGAGGAGGACGAAGACGCAGGAGAAGGAGGGGGACACCGTTTTGCCACTTTCGGCCTCTGAGGGCCCTAACCGGGCCCCACTTGCCATCGCTCGTACGCCCATTCCCCGTGCATTTTTCGGCTTCGCGCGTTGACTATTGGGCTCGGTGATCCAGGATGCTCCTCGATGGCCCTCGCCGAAAAGACATGCACGCGTCCGAGCGTTGCCAAGCCCGGGTCCGTCGAGCACACGACTCCGGGTAGACGAGACACTGGTGGCGGCCGCCGCGCGGTGCGCAAGGCGGGCACGCCGAGGAGGGCGAGGCAGGAGATGCCCCCCCTCGAGAGCGACTCTCCGAGGCCACTGCGCCCCCCCCCCCCCGCAGGACCTCGGGGCCCAGCTCCACGCCGCGGGGAAGGACGGCTCGGGCTCGAGAGCTCCAGAGGTCCACGCTGCGAGCAGGCCGCGGCGCGGGAGTCGTTGGATTCCCCCCCCCCCCAGCTTGCGAGTATGGCGCGGCTGGGTGCCGCCGTGCGGATCGGAAGCGTCGCCCTGTCTCGAGCGAAAGCAACCTGTGCTGCTCTAAGCTTCAAGCCGCGTCTAGTTTCTTGCGCCTGTTGGGCGCTGCTTAGTACGGGGGCGATAGCTGGGGGGGGGGGGGGTAGAAAAGTGCACCTGTTGTGCCCCTTTTGAGCTCCAGGGGAACTCTTTTAGGCCCAAAAGGCGTACTTTCCCTCCCCCTCCCCCCCATTCATCGCCCTCCCCATTACGCAACGCCCGAGCATGTAGCGAGAGTACTTATGCCGTGCACTGCAGCCTCTGCAGCCCCTCCTCCCCCTCTTCCCTTTGCTGACCGCGGGCCGACGGCTGAGCATGTTCTATCGGATAAATGCAAAGGGTGACATCTAAAATGGCGCTCGGAAAACGTTTTGGAATTTCTCGCGACAACGGCCGTCACCGGCCCTGGCCGCCCCCAAACCTCCCGCAAATAACGTCACGATTCGGTTGACCTTCTTGGTATGTTTGTTGATTCCTAGACATTCCCGAACGGCGCCGGCGCTAAACGTGACGTTGCCGGCCCCCCGCCCCCACCTCCCTCCTCCACAGTAAAGACCGTTATCGCCCTTGAGCAGTAACGCTCTTGGCCCAAAACATCCCCACCCATCAGCGTCCCCAAGAAGACGCGTCGCGCGTACGTCGCGGCAGCGGGGTCACCCGAGAAGTTCCGCGCCGACGCGCGTCTGCGTCGAGCGGGCTCTGCGCCCGATTGCACGAATGGCCATTGTAGGCTCCGCTCAGGGCCCTCTGCCGTCGCACTCAGAGAGGCTCGGGGAGTGCGACGGCCGCAGGCATCTGTGTCTTGTCTCCAAACAATCCAAAGCGACCCTGACATCTCCGACGCACAACGAGGTTCGAGAACCGCTGCGTGGGTCCTTGAAGCACGAAGCTCTTGCCAGAGCGAACGCCCGAATTCTGCATTTCGTATGTGGTACACAAATCACACCCTTGCGGCAGGAGACCCTGAGCAGCTTCACTGAGGTACACGGAACGAGCCCCAAATGGGGGGGCCCCGACGGGGGGCCCGATTCGGAGCCACGAGGGGGAACCTGGATGGGCCACCGATTTCGTGGGCCTGGCATCCCTCACCAGGCGCTATCGTAAGTACATGGAACCCTTGCACACAAGCTGCTCAGGGAACGACCCTCGAACCAATCCCACAACGACACGAAAGAGTCCATATCGATAGACGCTGAACTCTGAAAGACCCCGAACGATCCAAGACTTCTGAAATCTTCCGGGGGGGCGCGCAGCAACGGTTTGAGTCGTTGCGCTTGGCCCCCACGGGTTCCCCGAAAGCCGCGCACCGAAGGATACTCGACCCACTAGTCTCGGATTGCTCTTACGTCCAACCGATCGATTTATCTCCTCGTGGGCAACTTGTGCGCTGGGTGGGTGTCTCGACGTTTCGCCTCGTTGGCGCCCGTGCCTGTGCGGAGGCAGCCGCGGGCTAGTTGGGGCCGCGGTGCAGGCGCGCCCGTGTGCAGAGGCGGACGCTGCGCAAGCTCGGGGAACGCGCGGACCCCTTGCCGTCGCTCCCTGATCATGGGAATGGCCTGCAAGGCTACCAAAGCAGACTACTCTGTCGCGCCTCGATGGGCCGCCACAGCGACGACCTCCACGCTGGACGAAGGGATTGTCGATAAGGTGCACGCGCGCACACGGCCGACTCCAGAAACCCTGATCTCTCTTTTCTCATTTTTTTTATCTCTCTCTCTCTCTCTCTCTCTCCCTCTCTCTCTCATGACTATATACAAGACTGCATTAGCGCTTCGCGCCATGCGCCTTGTTCCGGACTCTTAGTTGTCAAAGCAATCAATCATCACTTGCTTGAGCAGGGGGGGACCTCGATGGACGGGCGACCAGCTCATTTTTCTGATATCCCTGGCGCCTGCTGACACCGCGTTCGCCCGATGCGCTTGCACGCTTGTGCGCAGGAGCGGGGAAGGAATGATGAGTTTCTTCACACGCCAAGGTCCGTTGAGGAAGTCAGGAGCGTTTCCATGACACGCCGAAGAAGTCGTAGTAGCTCCGAACAAATCGATGTTTGGTCGATTCCTGATCTCTTGGAGGGCTCCAGGCACTCAGGACACGTTCGATCGTCGAACTTCGAATCTAGATCCTCTGCCTGTCTCTCTCGATCGAGGAATTTACACCTTGAGCCTCAAGCGTGGGACCACGATCGTCGGGTCAGCTCGATGTACTTCGTCGGAGAACCCCGTCTGAGCGTTTTTGGTGCTCTTTTGGACCGTCTTGAGGCCCTCTTAAGCCGTCCTGGGGCCTTCTTGGGCCGTCTTGAAGAGCTGGGGCCCTCCAGAGGTCTTCTGAAGCCATCTAGGGCCCTATTGGGAGCCTCCAGAAGGGGGTCTCCCATGGCTTTCGTGGGTCTCTCTTGGGAGCCTTCTGGGGGCATCTTGGGCTTCTTGTGGGCAATCTCGGGGATCTCTGGAACAGTATTGGGGCTTTCTTGGGCCGTCTGAAAACCCTCTCGGGGGCCCATCAGGCCGTCTTGGACGCTGGGAAGGCCCCCCAAAGCGGACATGCTAGAAATATAATTTTGCGAAAGGAATGGGACGATGTTTGCTTCTTCGGGGCTCTCTGAACGGCCTCTTGGGGCGTCTTGGGGGCCTCTTGGGCCGTCTTCAGACCATCGAGGTTCCTCCCGGAGCGCTCTTGTGCTATCTTGGGTCTCTCTTGCGCCTCTCCGATGACCCCTCTGCTCGCATTGAGTCAGCTCGCAAGGCCCAGCAAGGCGCCCTGGGAGGCCCGGAAGGGCCAGCGGACCTTTAAAAAGCGCGTCCAGGGGGCCGCCAAGACGTCCGAAAGGGTGTCCAGGGCGTCCCTGGGGGGCGGTCCGGTTTAGGGGGGGGGGGTGCGGGAAATGAACAAATGTGAATCGGAATATACGAGAGAGCGCGCCCGCAGGGCCCGAGCAAAGGGGAGGGGGGGCTAGGCTTAAGCTACCCCCCCCTCCCTTGAGCCGCCCTTGTTGGAAGCACCCCCCCCCTCCCCCCCTTTTTTTTGCACGGGGGGGGGGGGGCTTACAGCTACCCCCCCCCTCCCCCCTTGGGCCCTCCCCGGAAGCTACCCCCCCCTCCCCCCCTTTCCAAAGGGGGGGGGTGCTTAAGCTACCCCCCCCCCTCCCTTGGCGCTGCCCTGCTGGAAGCTACCTCCCCCCCTCCCCCCCTTTCGTGCAAAGGGGGAGGGGGGCTTGGAAGCTACCCACCTCCCCCCCCCCCTTTGGCCGCCCCGGAAGCTACCCCCCCCTACCCCCAAAGGGGGGGGTGCTTAAGCTACCGCCCCCCTCCCTTGGAGCCGCCCTGCTGGAAGCTCCCACCCCCCTCCCCCCCTTTGTGCCAAAGGGGGGGGGGGCTTGGAAGCTTGCCCCCCCCCCTTGCCCCCTTTGGCCGCCCAGCCCCCGGAGCCTCCGCCCTCCCTTTCGCCGACGATCCAAAATGAACAATCCACGATCGAGGATGGACGATCGACGATCAACGATCGACGATCGAAAATCCCAATCGAATCGCTTGCAATCGATTGCACTCCATTCCACTGCAATCCCCCTCCCCACCTCCCTCCGCTCCCTCCCCTCCCTCCACACCCTTCGTTCCATCTCCTCCCTCCCCTCCCTCTCCTCCCCTCCCTCCCTTCCGTCCTGTCCCTCCCCTGCAATCCAATCGATTGAAGCAAATTGCAATTCAACCGATTGCAATCCAATCGATTGCAATCCAATGGATCGCAATCGAATCGTTTGCAATCCAATGTATTGCAATCGATTGCAACGCAAGTGTATCATTCAACTCGTCCCGTGCCAACGCTCGGGAACGAAACATTACCCTGGCGACGTACCCAACCCCTGCGCAAACGCGGGGCGCAAATAGTTTAGGACACTTTATAAGGGGGGCGATGACGGAGCGAGGGTTACATATGTCTGCAGACGGGATTCGGGAGACTCGCAGGAAACTGGCTTCAGGACAAGGACTAGATAAAGCTGATTAGTTGCAATCCCTGAGCAACCCTAGCCACTTCGAAAGCGGGGATCTCAGATCGCAGCCCCCCAGGGATGGCGAGGTCTAATTTGGGTCCGCGCGTGGCGTCACTGTGCTGGGCCCCCCAGCAGGCCTCGAAAGTGGCGACAGTTTCACAGATCGCAGCCCCCTAGGGATGGCGAGGTCTAATTTGAGTCCGCCCGTGGCGTCACTGTGCTGGGCACCCCAGCAGGCCTCGAAAGTGGCGACAGTTTCACAGATCGCAGCCCCCCAGGGATGGCGAGGTCTAATTTGGGTCCGCCCGTGGCGTCACTGTGCTGGGCCCCCCAGCAGGCCTCGAAAGTGGCGACAGTTTCACAGATCGCAGCCCCCCAGGGATGGCGAGGTCTAATTTGAATCCGCCGTGGGGCCCACTGTGCTGGGCCCCCCAGCAGGCCTCGAAAGTGGCGACAGTTTCACAGATCGCAGCCCCCCAGGGATGGCGAGGTCTAATTTGAATCGCCCGTGGCGTCACTGTGCTGGGCCCCCCAGCAGGCCTCGAAAGTGGCGACAGTTTCACAGATCGCAGCCCCCCAGGGATGGCGAGGTCTAATTTGGGTCCGCGCGTGGCGTCACTGTGCTGGGCCCCCCAGCAGGCCTCGAAAGTGGCGACAGTTTCACAGATCGCAGCCCCCCAGGGATGGCGAGGTCTAATTTGGGTCCGCCCGTGGCGTCACTGTGCTGGGCCCCCCAGCAGGCCTCGAAAGTGGCGACAGTTTCACAGATCGCAGCCCCCCAGGGATGGCGAGGTCTAATTTGGGTCAGCCCGTGGCGTCACTGTGCTGGGCCCCCCAGCAGGCCTCGAAAGTGGCG
Source organism: Prorocentrum cordatum (assembly GCA_963575745.1). NCBI lineage: Eukaryota > Dinophyceae > Prorocentrales > Prorocentraceae > Prorocentrum > Prorocentrum cordatum. The sequence goes on from CAUYUJ010016615.1 coordinate 943,004, forward strand.
ACAGTTTCACAGATCGCAGCCCCCCAGGGATGGCGAGGTCTAATTTGGGTCCGCCCGTGGCGTCACTGTGCTGGGCCCCCCAGCAGGCCTCGAAAGTGGCGACAGTTTCACAGATCGCAGCCCCCCAGGGATGGCGAGGTCTAATTTGAATCCCGCGTGGCGTCACTGTGCTGGGCCCCCCAGCAGGCCTCGAAAGTGGCGACAGTTTCACAGATCGCAGCCCCCCAGGGATGGCGAGGTCTAATTTGAATCCCCGCGCCTGGGCCCCCCAGCAGGCCTCGAAAGTGGCTGATCGCAGCTGGGCCCCCCAGCAGGCCTCGAAAGTGGCGACAGTTTCACAGATCGCAGCCCCCCAGGGATGGCGAGGTCTAATTTGGTCCGCCGTGGCGTCACTGTGCTGGGCCCCCCAGCAGGCCTCGAAAGTGGCGACAGTTTCACAGATCGCAGCCCCCCGCAGGCAAGCAGGAGGAGGCAAGAGGGAGACGGGACGGGAAGGAGGAAGTGGAGACCACACTGCTCTATTCAAAACGAATACCCAACCAAGGAGGGGGAAAAAATACGATCCCCCCCGAAAGTTGCACGAAGTGTAATTCGGAGAACGCCAGCCCGTCGGGTTTGGCAGTGTTCGTGTAAGACGGCGGCCAGCTGGGGGAGGAGGAGGCGGAGGATGGGGGAGGCGGAGGGGGAGGAGGAGAGGAGGAGGAGGAGGAGAGGAGGAGGAGGGGAGGAGGAGGATCACGAGGAGGAGGAGAGGAAGAGGATGAGAGGATGATGATGATGATGATGATGATGATGATGATGATGATGATGATGATAATGATGATGATGATGATGAGGAGGAGGAGGAGGGAAACATGGAGGAGGAGGAGAAAACCGAGGAGGAGGAGGAACGGAACGGAAGGGCCCCTCGGGGGAGTACGATGATGATGATGATGCTGCTGCTGCTGATGATGATGATGATGATGATGATGATGATGATGACGATGATGATGATGATGAGGAGGAGGATGATGAGGAGGACGAGGAAGAGGAGGAGGCAAAATGAAGAAGAGGAGGAGGGAGAGGCGCGGAATAAATGGAGGCGAAAGGGAGGGCGATGGCTCCGGGAGCTGGGCGGCCAAAGGGGGGAAGGGGGGGGGCTTCAAGCCCCCCCCCCTTTTGCACCAAGGGAGGGAGGGGGGGGGGCTTCCAAAGCCCCCCCCCCCGTTCAAAGGGGGGGGTGGCTCACCCCAGCTCCATTAAAAGGAGGGAGGGGGGGGGGTAGCTTGGAAGCCCCCCCCCCCTTTCCGGCCACGAAACAGGGAGGGGGGGGGGGTAGCTTCCGAAGCCCCCCCCCCTTTCAAAGGGGGGGTGGCTCACCCCGGCTCAATCAAGGGAGGGAGGGGGGGTAGCTTGGAAGCCCCCCCCCCCCTTTTCCGAACCACGAAAATGGGGGAGGGGGGGGGGGCTTCCGAAGCCCCCCCCACCCTTTAGCAAGGAAGGGGGGAGGGGGGTAGCTTCAAGCTGGGGCCCCCCTTTTAGTCTATCGGGCCCCACGCGCGCGCTCTATCAAAGCACATCTTCGCCACCGTGCCGCTGGGCACGGAGTGGGCGTGTCCTCCTGTCCTTTGCCTAATCCCTGGGGTCCCAGTCCCCAGTCCTGAGGAGTCTTGAAAGGGCCCAGACCCCAAATTCCGAAACCCCTTGAGGCTTCCCGCGTGTTGTTGCATAATTTTTTCGGACACAAAGAGGCCCCAATACGTCTCCCTCTTACATCCGCCGCCTTCTGCCGCCGTCCGCCGGAGAAGAGAGGACGGATAAGGAGACGAGTATGAGGAGGTCAGTGGCCAGGGGTACAAGGAGGAGGAGGAGGAGGAGGAGGACGAGGTGGAGGAGGAAGAGGAGGAGAAGGAAGGAGGAGGAGGAGGAGAGGAGGAGGAGGAGGAGGAGGAGGAGGAGGAGGAGAGAGAGGAGGAGGAGGAGGAGCGAGGAGCGAGGGAGCGAGGAACGAGGAGCGAGGAGCGAGGAGCGAGAGCGGAGGAGGAGGAGAGAGAAGGAGGAGAGAGGAGGAGGAGAAGGAGGAGAAGGGGGAGAGATGGAGGAGGAGGAGGAGAAGGAGGAGGAGGGAGGAAAGGAGCAGGCGGAAAAGGAGGAGAAGGAGGAGGCAGAAGAGGAGGAAGAGGAGGAGAAGGAGGAGGAGGACAGGAGGAGGGGGAGGAGGAGGAGGAGGAGGAGGAGGAGGAGGAGGAGGGGGAGCTCGGCAGCGGTTGTGCAGGCACCATCCCTCTCCTCAGGCATCATGGAAGGCCAGCGCGCCGCAAGCAAGGGGATCGCTCTGAACGACAGGAATGGAGCCCCCGAAGGCGTGGCAAGTCTCTCAAACCCATCACTGCACATGGCTGAGGACGAGGGGGAGTACAAGGAGGAGGAGGAGGAGGAGGAAGAGGAGGAGAAGGAGGAGGAGGAAGAAGGAGGATGAGGAGAGGATGAAGGAGGGGGAGGGGACGCGGAGGGAGAGCGGGAGGGGGGAGGAGGAGAGGAGGAGAAGAGGAGGAGGAGGAGGAGGAGGAGGAGGAAGAGGAGAGCGGAGGAGGAGGAGGAGGAGGAGGAGGAGGAGAGGAGCAGGAGCAGGAGCAAGAGCAGGAGGAGCAGAAGGGGGCAGACGGAGCAGAAGGAGCAGACGGAGCAGAAGGAGCAAAAGGTGCAGGAGGAGGAGGATGAGGAGGAGGAGGAGTAGGACGAGGTGGAGGAGGAGGAGGAAGGAGCAAAGGGGGCAGAAGGAGCAGAAGGAGCTGAATACGCAGAAGAAACAGAAGGAGGAGGAGGAGGAGGAGGAGGATGAGGAGGAGGAGGAGGAGGAGGAGGAGGAGGGGGAAGAGGAGGAGCAGATGGAGGAGGGGGAGCAGCATATGGAAGAGGAGGAGGAGGAGGAGGACGAGGAATATATGTGATAGCTATGTAGACGACGGAGGAGGAGGAGGAGGAGGACGAGGAGGAGGAGGAGGAGCAGGAAGAGGGGAAGAGGAGGAGGAGGAGGAGGAGGAGGAGGACGACGAGATCTGACAGAAAAGAAGATGAGGAAGGAAGGGTGATGATGAGCAGGATGACGATGACTGAGAATTCATAGCCGGCGAGAAAGCGAAGAAGAGGAGGAGGAGGAAGAAGATCAGGAGGATAATGAGGAGATGAAGATGACGAGACGAGAAACCCACCTCCTCCTCCTCCTCCTTCTCCTCCTCCTCCTCCACTCCACCCCCATCCGCCCCCCGCATCTCCTCCTCCCTGCCCCCGAACCCTCGCTCTCAGCCTATCTGCGCCCGCCAGTCCTTTTCAGAACGAATTGCGGATCAAGGCATGCGTCCAACTGTGGCAAGCTATCCAGAGCGGCGCCCACCGGCAGCTGAGCGGCAGACCGTCAGAAGACAGACGGAGTGCGACACCGACGGCACACCGCGTCAGGCCGGAGGGACGAGGAGCAGGAATGAGAGAGAGAGAGAGAGAGAGACACATTGAGCCAAAATTTGCCGTCGCTCGGACGTCCATTCCTCGTGCATGTCTAGGCTTCGTGCGTCGATTTTGCCGCAAGGCGATCCAAGATGCTCTTCGATGGTCCTCGCCGAGAAAATGCACACGTCCGAGCGATGCCAAGAAGGAGGATGCGAAGGAGGCCTCCCACATGGGTCCGAGCAGGTGCGGTCAGAGGATCGCACCGCATCGCTGATACGTCGCCGATCCATCGCCGATACGTCGGCGATGCATCAGGGCCGTCAGCGCGGAGAAAATCGAGCCGCACCGCCGATGCATCAGCAATGTGGCACGATCCTCCGACCCCAGCAGCTCGGACCTCATTGTGAAGGTCTGGAATGAAGGAGCCAAGGAAGGTGAATCGAGGAGTACTGAGATGAATGGAGTCGGGGAGAGAGGATGTACCTCGAGGATCGGTATCGAAACCTATGGGCGCTCTGGGGGGGGGGCTCTACGGGGCCTCCCAGAGGCTCCCAGGGAGAGGGAGGCACACGCCGCGCGCCCGAGTGCGGAACTTGTCTCCCGCCGCGCGCGGTCGCATCTTTGGGCCTCCGCCCCCCCCCGCCCCCTCGCGCTCCCCCCCCCCCTCGCGCCCCCCCGCCCCCCCCGCCCCTCGCCTCGCCTCCCATTCCCCCTCGCCTCGTCATCCTCGCAGGAGGAGGAAGGCTGGCGGCACGTCGTGCCTCGGAGCCCGCCTCTCCCGGCCCCGCTGCGCGCGCGGGCCCCGAGTGCGGACCCCGGCCTGTGCTGCCAGGGTGCGGGGTGCGAAGGAGGAGCGCGCGCGCTCGCTTCGTCCGGTGCGTTCCGGAGGAGACCTCCTCGGAGCCCTAAATCTTACCAACGAGGCCCGTGCTGCCTGCCCCGCCGAGCTTCAAGAGGACTTCAGCGAGCTCATTCCTTCCTTCTGGCGAGGCAGGGGGCAGCACTTACCGAACGCTTCAGACAAATGCGGCAGGAGTGCTCGTTTCTGTCCTTCTCTCCCTTTCGAGGCCTGTTCCTCCTCCGCCTCCCCTCCCTCCCTCCCGCCCGCTTCGCCACCGCTTTCGCCTGGCCTCCCCTCCTCCTGCCGCTGGACAGCTGGCGTGTGCCGTTCCCCGCCCGCCTGGGCGCGCGTGCGGGCTGCCTCCGCCGCGCTGCGACGCAAAGAACACTCCTCCCCTCGCCTCGTCTGCGCTGGCACAAAGCAGACGGGTGCCGAGGGGAACGGGGCCACGTCGGCCCTGGCGCGCCCCCCCCACCCCCCCGGGGGACCAGAGAGCTTCATCCCGACCCGTTCTGCTCGCGGGCCCCGTGGGGCCTCTGTGCGGAGGGCGGCCCAAAACGGACAGACCCCTCCAGGACCCCTGGCAGGGCGAGGGCAGGATGGCGATGAATCTGGCTGGGGAGAAGTCGGGACTCTCTGAGAGCCGGCGGGTCCGGAGGACGTGTTGGGCGCCGCGGCCGTTCCAGAGCCCTCGGGAACGCTCTGAGAGTATCCTGTTGCGCTCTGGAGCGATCTACCCTACCCGACGTTTCCCTAATTAAGGACCCTGCCCTTCATGTCGAATCGTCGTGGTCTTACTCATCCTCCCTCGCCCCTCCCCCGTCGCGTGCGTCATCTGCCCTCCCTCCCCTACTCCGCTGCCCTCCTCCTCCTCCCGTGCCACCCCCTCCTCGCCATCCTCCTTCTCCCTCTCCTTCTCCCTCGCCTGATCCTCTCCTCCTCCTCCTCCGCCTCCTACTCCTGCTCACCCGTAGCAATTCTGGCTCGAAGGAAGCTGGCGCCTGGCCTGAGAACGCGGAGTGGGGTGCCACGCAAGAGCGGGTTGAACACTGGGCCTGCGGCTTGAGGACGCGGAGTGGGGTGCCGTGCATGATGAACATGGCGAGGCGAACTGTCAGCATGACGCGTTTGGATCTGGGTGCGGGGCAGGCGCTGGATACCAGCTCGATGCTGCCCGGGGAGCGAGTCGTCGACGGCGTGCTGGCGCTGCTGGGTCGGCGTGCACGCGGGGCCTGTGGTGGCGTGGTCCGGGGAGAAGCACGGGCCCCTCCCCTTTCGAGGTGCTCCATCGCCGACCTGGGCGCGCTGGTGGAGACGGGGGAGGAGTGTCAGGTGCGGGCGCTGGTAAGCCGAAGCCAGGACGAGGACAGATTCAGGTGAGGATGAATCGAGAAACTCTGAGAAACAGGCCGCTCTGTAAGATGCCTCGGGCGCCGCGGCCTTCTCAGAGCGTTATGAAATGGATTTGACCTCGACCTAGACCTGGAATGCTCTGGAATGGAATGGAACGGATTTATCCCCGTCCTCTGGAGAATGCTCGTTATTCCAGAGCGGAACTCCCTGGAATGGAGCTACAGTAGGGGCCCGACCACAAGAAACCTTCCACAAGAAGCCCAACCCTGCGACCCTAGGACGTCCATTTGTTTTTGTGGTGTGGGAGCTTCTCTCTTCCATCGCAAAACCATCGAACCCCGAAAAACCTAGGGCACCCTGGAGTCAACCAGGGTGTTTCTTGGCATTGAGCCTCCACCGTAGGGGAGGCACAAACTTGCACCTATGCAGGCCGTATGTAGCAGGGTGTTTCTTGGCACGGGTTTCAGCTGTGTCCTCGTCCTGGCTCCGTCCGACGAAGTGCGCGCGCTGGGCCCCGCGTGTGCGATGGAGCACGCCGGCCTGGCCCGGTGGGCGGCGGCCTGCAGTTCCAGGCGCCCCTGTCCGCAGCGTCGCGCAGGGGCACCGGCGGGCTCGGACTGGGGTTCGCCCGTGGCGCTGGCTGCGCAGCGGGATCGGCGCCGATCGAGCGCCGCGGGCCGCGCGGGGGCGGCTCGGCACGGAGGCTGCGCGGGGGCCTGCGGCCGTGGCTGCACGGGGGTCTCGGCAGGCTCGTGCGGATCGAGCGCCTGGGGCCGCGCGGGGGCGGCATGGATCCGGAGCTGCACGGGCGCCCGACGTCGTTTTTTCTGTTGGCAACGTCGACCCCCAGGATTCTGGACCCCTTCCCTGGGGGCCGTGTTTTGGGAGGGCTCCTGGAGGCCGAAAGTGCCGGAAAACCTCCCGTCGTGGTTGTTTCGCAGCGCGAGGGGGTCTGGGGCGCTGGACGCCCAGACGACCGTAGAGATCGCGGACGCCCGCCGCAGGTCAAGATCGACGAGGGGCCGGTGGCGGCCTCCATGGCGGGCAAGGAGCTCGTGGAAGCGCCGCTGGCCGACGACGTGGAAAAGAGGGCCGGGGTACCGTGCAGTCAACCCGTCTAGTAAGGATGCGCGGCACGGATGCCAAGGGCCTTGAAGGAGCATGCAAGCATGTTTCGGACGAGGTTGGCCAGCGAAAGTCGCCGAGGATGGGCCGAAGGGGCAGGGATGCCAAGGGCCTTGGAGGACCATGCTAGCGCGATTCGAACTAGGTTGGCCAGCGAACGTCGCCGAGGATGGGCCGCAGGGGCAGGAGGAGAAGGAGGAGGAGCACGAGGAGGAGGAGCACGAGGAGGAGGAGCAGAAGGAGCAGGATGAGGATGAGGAGGAGAAGGAAGGAGGAGGAGGAGGAGGAGGAAGAGGAGGAAGAAGAAGAGAGCGATGAGGAGGAGGAGGAGGGGGAGGAGGAGGAGCAGATGGAGGAGGAGGAGGAGGAGAAGAAGGAAGAAGAGGAGGAGGAGGGGCCGGAGGGATAAGCTTAGAAAGCCGCTCATCCTTACTACGCGGGTTGACTGTACGCGCGAACGTCGGCGCCCAGGTGAAGAAGAGCGGCCTCGGGGGGGGCGACGTCAGCCTTCGTTGGCAAATCATGGGAGCCTCCCATACCAGCTTGCCAACTCTTGTGAGTCGACGCTAATCGACGCCAAATCGACGCTAATCGAAGCTAGATCGACGCTAACTGACACTAGCCGTCGCTAGATCGGCGCTATCTCATCGACTCCCAGACGCTACTCGACGGTAGTCGACGCTAAAGATGGTACTGAGAACTAAGAGGGCACTCCGAGCTCCCATGATTTGCTACCGAATCCGTCAGTGCGATATGGGTGGGCTCCTGCCGTCGCCCGATCGGGCGGCATCGCCACTGGGACATGCGGCCCCGCAGGCCCGTCCTCGCTGGTCAATCGAGGCGTAGCCGACGGACCTTGGAGGAGAAAACACAATCCATAAACATGAACTTTCGCCTGTTCGCGCGGATTTCTTGGATCCGCGCTGGACTCCCCTCCCTGGCGCGCGGAGCGCGCCAGTGGCGGCGCCGGATGCGCCGCCGGGGGGGCCCCAGCGCAATCCAAGAAATCCGCGCGGACCTCCGGCAGTTTGTGTGTTATAGCGGTTCTTCTTCTCCTCCGATTCTCGTCACGAACTTGCCAACGGCGCCCGGGTGAACGTGAAGGAGCTCGTGCCCGTGGTGGCGGACGCAGTGAGATAGAACAAGAGCGTGCTCCAGGTGCGGGCGCCACAGCTCGAGGCGGTCGGTGGTGTGCCCCTCCGACGTGGCCGCCGCGGCCCAGTCTCCGCGGTCTGCCTCTCGGAGCTGGCGAAGGAGCTCGGTCGGCTGCACGCGAAAGAGTGACCCTGGGCAAGAATGATCCTTGGTGCGCGGCGTACGGTCGGACCTAATTTGGACAGAAGAAGAAGAACACACACACACACACACACACACACACACACACACACACACACACACACACACACACACACACACACACACACACACACACACACACACACACACACACACACACACACACACACACACACACACACACACACACACACACACACACACACACACACACACACACACACACACACACACACACACACACACACACACACACACACACACACACACACACACACACACACACACACACACACACACACACACACACACACACCACACACACCACACACACACACACATCCAAGGGTACCCCCTCCAGGATGGATGCACAAGAGCATCCCACGGACACGAAGAACAGCAGGATACCCTCCACGAGCCGACCCCGATCTTATCCCTCGGTCCGACTGTGCTGGGGGCGTGGGACGACCACATCCCAGCGCGCGAGCCGCTGCTACGCGGGGCCCCATGGGGCCCACACCAACGGCCGCTCCGGCGACAAGTCACTCCTGCGTGCAGCCGGCTCACGGAGGCCGTGGCTGCGGCCTCGGCTGCCCGGTCACTGAGGCTGAGGCCATCACGGGCGCCTCTCCTGTGCAGGAGCGCGCGCCCGCGGAGGTGGACGCAGCAGGCGAGAGCAACCCTGTGATCCGACGTTGCAGAGAAAAATGCAGCATCGCAGGAAATCACCACCAGAGCCCCAGACCCCATCTTTCTGTGGCGATTTTCGAGTCGGATCGATCTGTGAGGGTCCTGGGGCTCGAAACTGGGTGAAAACGCCTGGCTCGAAAAAATTGCTATGCCAGGATCTCAGGGTTGAGACCATCGTCCACGAGCACAACATCGAGATCCATGCGTTCGCGGACATGGTCGACGCGGGCGTGCGCGGTCGGAGCGCGGCGCGGCCGAGCCCGACGCTTACGCGCGCAGCCCGCGCGGGAATCGGCCGAGTCTCCCGTCCCAGCTCGGCCAATTCCCGCGCGCGGGCGGGAGCGGTCCACGGCTGGGCGAGCTGGAGATCGTTTGTTGTTGTTGTTGTTGTCGTCGTCGTCGTCGTCGTCGTTGTTGTTGTTGTTGTTGTTAAACTCTCACTTCGGAAGAATAATTATTGTTGGTCCCTCCCGTCCAGTGCACATTGTTTTTCCGATTGAAGAGCCCTTCCCGTGGCTCGCACCCTGTTTTTTATCAGGAAAATATTGAAAGTCAAACTGTGTCGTTGGCCCCCAATTTACAACAACAACGGCTCTCGCTTGATACTTCCTCACAATTTGTGAAAGAATCGCGCTCTCGCTTGGGACCTCCTTGCAATTTACCACCAGATCGCGGTTCCCGCTTGATGCGTCCTCACAATGCAATAAAGAATCGCGTTCTCGCTTTGGATTTCCTTGCAACTTAACACCGAATCGCGGCTCCCGCCTAATACTTCCTCATAATTTATTCAGATGCCGCTGCGCGACACTCAGGAATCGCGCTGCTGCTTCATATTGCCTGGCAGTTCAAGCAGAATTGCGCTTCAACGACCCGCCCGCTCGACCCGCCCGTCTGGGCCTGCCCGCCCGACCAGCCCGTTAGGGACTGCAGTCGCCGCTCGCTGCCCTTCGCCCGCCTTCGATGCCCCTCGCTGCCCGTACGGGTTCCGCGGTCGCCTTCGCTCGCTGCCCTTCGTGGCGGCGTTGCTGCCCTCAGTGGCCCCGTCGCTGCCCATACTGGCCCCGCATTCTATGCCCTTCGTGGCCCCCGCTCGCAGTCGCCCGTCGTCGCCCCATACGCATGCCCTTCGTAGCCCCGTTGTCACCCTTCGTGGCCCTCTCGCTGCCCTTCGTGGCCCCTTCGCTTACCCCTCCCCTACCTTCCTCCGATCCCTTCGTCCTCATTCTCCCCCGTCATCCGCCGACCCCTTGGGGTTCATCGGCGTGTGAGATGTTCCCCCTCCCCAAACCCCTCCCCCGGGAGCCCGGTCCGGTCGATTTGGAGGGGGGGGGGTCGGGCCAGATCCCCCGGATGGGAACGGAGGGGTCATCCGCTCCCGAAAATCGTGCAAAACCTCGTGAAAATCGTGCAGGGACTCCTCTGGTGGCCTCGACATGGCTCTGGGACGCCCAACGAGCGCTCCAAGCCGCCCAAGGTGGCCCAAAGACGGGCCACGAGGCGTCCTCGACGGCAGAAGAGGCCCCCACGAGCCCCCCCGAGGGCCTCCGAGATGCGTTCCACGAGGGTCTCTAGACGCAAACATTGGCCCATTCCCTTCGTGAAACGTACATTTTTCACACATTCGGCTTCCGATGCTCCCCGACGGCCCAAGAGGCCCCCAAACCCGCTCCCAGACGGCCCCAGGAGCCTCGCAGAGGGTGCCCCACATACCCCTAGAGGGCCCCAAGACGGGCCAACAGGCCCAAGAGGGCTCCGAAAACGGCCCCCAGAGCGCTCCAGGAGCGTTCCGAGTGGCCTCCACAAAGCTCCACACGGTCCCAGACGGTCCAAGAGCGATCACAATCATCGACGACGGCCTCCCGACGGCTCTTCAGGCCCCCAAGACGGCCCAAGAGGCATCCAAGATTCGCCCCAAGAGGCCCTCTAGACGCAAAAAATCGCCCGTTCCCTTCGTAAAACGCATTTGTTTCACACGTGCGCCTTTTGGGGTGTCCCCCGCTCCTGGACGGCCCCAGAGCCCCCCAAACCCGCTCCCAGACGGCCCAAGACGCCTCCAAGAGGGTTCCCCATATAGCCCTAGAGGGCCCCAAGACGGGCCAACAGACGTCCAAGACGGCCCAAAAGGGCTCCGAAAACGGCCCCGACAGCGCTCCAGGAGCGCCCCGAGTGGCCTCGAAGAGAGCTCCATATGGTCCCCGACGGTCCAAGAGCGATCAAAAACGCTGACGACGACCTCCAGACGGCTACAGAAGCCCCCAAGACGCCCCAAGAGGCATCCACGATGCGCCACACGAGGGCCTATAGACGCACAAAAACGCCCGTTCCCTTCATAAAACGTATATTTTTCTCGCACGCGCGCCTCTTGAAGTGTTCCCCGCTCCTGGACGGCCCCAAAGCCCCCCAAGACCGCACCAAGACGGCCCAAGAAGCCTCCACGAGGGCCCCGCGACCGCCAAAGAGGGCGCCAAGACGGGTCAAGAGGGGCCGAGGACGGCCCAAGAGAGCCCCGAAGACGGCGCGCGCGCGCGACTCGCGGTCAGATTCCTCGCAACTTGCGCTGCTTCCCGCCGCGCTCGTCACTTGCTTCCGCAGGGCGTTTCGGCGGGTCTCTCCGAGGCGCCCGCCCCGCCTTATAGCACTTGGCGCAAACCACCAGATTGCCTCGGTGGAAATAATTATTCTCCTGTTTTTTTCGAGAGATGGCCGCCGTCAGTGAACGTTGGCTTTGATCCGTCCTTTTTCAGGGGACATGCGGAGCATTCCAACTTCTTCGCCATCTGCCTTTGCTCGCGGCACGCTCGGCACACCACCGAGCGATGGGCCGAACCCTTTTTGAAGAAGGCGTTCACTTGCGCATCTGTCAGATGCGCCCTGTCCGTGAATTCTCGCTCTTTCCCATCTGCTTCTTTCGGGCACGCGGGGCGCGTGAGCACTCGCGACTGATTGCGTTCTTCCTGGCACGCGCGGCGCATGACTGGGCGATGGTCCGAACCCTTCGCGAAGAAGTGCTCCACTTGCTTACCTGTCAGATGCGTCCAGTCCGTGAACCCCCGGCTTCTCCCATCTGCTTCCGTCGGGCACGCGGAACACCTGAGCGCCCGCGAGCGCTTGTGATGCGCGTCGCAGTCGCGGCATTTCACTGGCCTATGGCCTGCGCCCGTCTGATAATAGTGCTTGATTTGGTCTGCTGTCAGATGCCTCGCGCCCGTGATTTCCCGCCCTCTTCCGTCTGCTTCTTCTGGGCACGCCGAACACCTCAGCGGCTGTTGCTGGCGTGCGCTTCTTCGAGCAGTGTTCGTTTCATCCATGCACTCCGTGTCCCTCTGCGATTGGCTCCACTTGTACCATCCGCCTTTCCTCTTCCCCGCGCACTTCTTGCAGAGCTTCTCCCCTGCGCCCTTCGTCGCGTACTGGTTTGCCGTAAGTTCTGCCTCCGTCTTCACAGCATTCAGCGCAACGGATCTTGAATTTGTCTCGTACATGCTGCTGCCACCCCTGAGACTCGTTCCGCGACTTCCACCGGGATGCTGGCCCTGCGCGCCTGTCGCATTTGCTTGTCCGCACGAACACTCGGATCCTTTCGGACTCGGGCCCCGCCACTCTGGAGGCCATCTCGGCCCATTGGTCACAAGTCGTGCACCACTTTTCCCCTGCTCCCTTCAACATCTCCGCGCACTCGCAGCAGAAGCTCGGGCCCGACTTCGCGCCGAACTCCTTGGCGCTGAAGTCAGCCTTTTCCTTGACCTTCCGACATGTCCCGCATGTTTTCCGCGGCACCAACCTCTCCTCGATGTCGGGCCACGGCGACGCTTCCCCCCGCAACTTCTGTAACAACAACCTCGTGCCTTCCAGTTCTCCTTGAGTATGCGGCTGTCTCGAGAATGGCCGAAAGATGAGCAGACCCTGCCGAGTCTTCACGCGCGCGATGGCCACGTAGCTCGACATCCAGCTCACGTTCCTGCCTTCCTCCAAGTCCGCTATTACCGCGTCGGGTGTTCGCCCATGCGCTGCGCGCGCTGTGCGCGCCAGCCCAGGCGAAATTATAAACTGTCTCCGTCGCACCCCCAACACGGGCTTCTCTCGATACGAGTCCAGATGCCACGTCCGAGCACGAATGACTATGGGATACATCCCTGGTCCCGGCATCCCTTTCAGCGTCCACTTCTCGGCGTGGAAGTCCAACGCGATTTGCCTTGGCATCTTACGCAGCACTCGCGACGACACGTCCTGCACGTCTTCTTCTTCATCTACCACCCAAGAATGTATCGTCGCGCGACACCCTCGTAGCAATTGCTTCTCTGATCGTTCCAAATGGTCCGTCAGTACAACTGGCATGCCCACGGCAAGCGGTAACCATCCTGGCATGTCTGCGCAGGCCTTGTCGTGGTATCCGAGCCACCGCACTTTGTCTGCTGAGGTGTACGGCCTTTCCTGGTACGTCGCGTGCGTTGCCTTATCCCGCGCGTACACCCACGAAATCTGTTTCTTCTGGCACGCAGCCCAGTTTACGGCCCGCTGCCGCGCTACCTTGCACTTGACATCCTGATTCGGATAAATGGCAGTGGCTTCGACGAACTGCGGAAGTGCGAACCGTTCGTCTGCGGCACTAGTGGCTACAAGACATCGGCGCTTTCTTTCCTCTGCACACCGTCCACACTCCAGCTCGTTGTCCTTTGCGATATCCTCCACGTTCTGCCTGCAGGTTTGCGAACCACACATTGGCTGGTTATTCTACCAAGACCCTGGAACGTCTGTAGGTGTCCCATGCAGAAGCTGGTGCGTCCTTTCGGTCAGGGCTCCCCGTCGGAACTCATCTTGTACTGCCAGGAACCACTCGTCCTTCTCCTCCAAACGCTTGCACTCTACCAGTTCCGTCATCCCCGCCACGGACCCTGGCCCCTCGCCCCAGAAGATGTACTGACCATGATCTTCTTCGGCGCCTGGCGCATACTGCCTCGCCTTCCGTACCCATAACGTCTGAATCGCATTCAATGGAGTTCCGCCGGGAGGTTCCAACTGGTAGCAATCTCCGCAGAATAACACATTGACACCTCCAAACGCACGGTCTACCTTATCGGCACCCACCTTCCCTTTCCTCGCTGCCGACATCACAGACCGCAAATGCGCATCCAGCTCTGCCAGAAAATTTGCACTGACCATACTGATTTCGTCGATGATGAGCCAACGCCATTGTTGAATTCGCTTCGCTGCTTCTACTTTCTTGGCACCCGACTCTCCGCGCTTCTTACTGGTTTCCGTACTGGCGCCGTGCGGAGTCATCCCAGACGCGGCGTGCAACGTGTGCCCATCCAGACTGGACGCGTTCGTGGCTTGCAACGCAGCCACTTGGAAGTCCAGCCCGTGTTCCCAGCCCATGACTCTCTCGAAGACGTGTTTCCGTAAGGTCTCGACCACGAAGCTCTTCCCTGTGCCTGGGCCTCCGCGCAGCATCCACGGCAACGGCTCCGAGCTGCCGATTGTACGCTCGTCTTCCTGACACTCAGCGATCATCCTGTTTATGACCTTCTCTACGACTTCTCTTTGTTTCTCATATCTACGACGCGTCCGCTGCTGGGTCCGCGCAGTCCTGCTTTCCACCGTCGCAACTCCTCAGCGCCGCCTGCAGGAACCTGTCTCACTCCCCCCTCCTCGATTTCGCAACCCTCCAATCCGTCACCTCTCATCTTTGTCTGCGATGCCCGAGCTTCTGCTGCCCGTCGCTTCAACTCTTCCTCTGGCACCTCTGCGCGCCCGTCTGTTCTCGCCCACGCTCCTCTTTGGTTCCGCCCATCTCCGCCCGCCTCTCGGCCCCACACGCGCGTCGATAATGCCATGGCTTCGGCACTCAGGCGACGCGCCTCTGCCACAGCGCCTGTCGTTTCCCTTTTATCGTCCTCTAGGCGCGTGCCTCCCACGTGCGCGCGCCGCCGGACACCCTCGTCGAGCTCGTCGACGTCCACATCTTCGTCGCTGAACAAATCATCCTCGCGCTTCCTTCCGGCGCCCCCCCCCTCGGGGCGCATGTCGACGACGCTCGTGAAATTCTGCGCATGCCTCTTCGATTCCTCGCAAGGCAATCCTCCATCCAACCACTCGCGCGCGGCTTGTGCCAGCGTCTTCTCACCAGTGCACCACTCTGACACTCTCGATACCCCGTCCAAATCTGTGTCTTGCAAAGTGAACGATCGAAAATACGCCATCAAGATGAGCGCGTTCCTATCTGCTTCCCCTGGCCGATGCTTCGGCTGCGGTGCACCATTAAAGCTCGGGTTCCGCGAACTCTGGTTCCGAACCAACACCCACTTGTGCCGTGACGTTTCCATGCCTTCCACGTCAGGGAACGCTGCCCATGCGTCGCAGCCGTCGCCGCGAATGACAGAATCGATCCCTGCCAATAACGGTGCTTCTTCCACTCCTCTTTG
Source organism: Prorocentrum cordatum (assembly GCA_963575745.1). Lineage (NCBI taxonomy): Eukaryota > Dinophyceae > Prorocentrales > Prorocentraceae > Prorocentrum > Prorocentrum cordatum. The sequence continues at coordinate 958,157 of CAUYUJ010016615.1, forward strand.
CCGTGCCTCACGGACCTTCGTCTTGCCGCTCGCCGTGAGCACCGCGTGATACTGGCATTAATCCTCCTCGTCCTCCTTCTCTTCCTCGTCCTCTGTTACCTCTTTCCTTTTCTTCAATGTCGTGGGCCACTTTGTCAGTTCGATTCGCCAATATCGGAAAAACTCATACACCGAAGGGCACCGTAGTTCTGGGGCCCACTTGGCATCCAACGGTCTCATGCCGCACAAGAATGCTGGATTATTTGATATCACGCGCGGCCTCTTTGCGCGCCTACCATCGCGTTCAAGATGGACCCTGCCAGGGTCCGACCGCTCCGACGCCACCCCGCACTCCTTTTTCTACCATCCTCACAACGTCAAACCCAGGGACCATTGCTGTTTTCGACGTCTTAATACTCTCCGCTGCCGTCACGTCTCGCACATCCGAATACGCGCGCAGGTTCGCACTCTCTTGCGCGGACCGCACGATCCCTTTCCCGTGCATATCCGAAAGTAGCCGCGCGATGTGGCGGTGCGCCACGTACGAGGCGCTACGCCCTTGCACTTTCTCCGCTAACGCATGGTGCCCTTTCTTACACTCTTTCACCTCGTTGAATGACGACGCCGGGCGCTTCGCCCCATAGTCGCACGCGCGCCCTGCCCGGGCGTTCTGCGCGCGCTGCGCCGCGAGCACGATATCTTTCACCTCCGCGCCGTCCCGACATCTTTCTGCGCACGCGTCCCCGTCGTGCGTCTGCTCCAGAATTGGGAACCTGCATGGGGGCTGCACATCGGATGTGAAATTCAATCCAAGGCCGCCGCTTAACAATGCAGGCAATGCCCCGTTCAGGTTATCTTCACTCTGTGGCCCGTGTAGGCATCCAGTCATATCTCTCCGCCCCCCGCGCGGCATGGAGCGGTTCTTGATAAACCCTGGGCACAAAAGCGCGGTCTTCTCCACCAGCCACGTCGTCCGAGGGAAAAAAGCTCTTGCATTTCAGAGGGTCGTCATCTCGTTGACAGTGGAGCACGGGTGCAAATTTAGAATGCCGATGACTCCATTTGTGTACGTGGTTACGACGGCATCCCTGGCCCCTCTGCACACATCTCAAATACTTCCGCAACCACCATTTCGACGCGCTCCCCCTCTCAGACTCTGGGCTAAGCTCTGGTGTCTCCTCTAGGGCTCGCTGCACCTCCGCGTCGGTTCGCTTCAGGTACTGTTCTGCCTGAATGAGCTCTGCCGTGCCCTTGTACGCAGGCCAATCTTTTTCGACGTGCTCTTTCTGCCTCTGCCATTCCGCCACATCTGCGCAAACTTGCCGCGACGCCGGCCTTTGAAATGCTGCGCGCCCGCATATCAGACGCTGAAGCTCGTCCGGGGGGTGGCGAATAATCTCGTGCAGCGGCGTGTGCTGATGGAGGCATTGGACCAACAACTGTGCGTGCAAGTGTAAACTGCCCGCGGATTTCCGAGATTCTATGGCGCCGTACACGCCGCCCACTCGCCCCGCGCACCCGCCTGCCAATTTCGCGTAACTACCTGCCAGATCCGCGCAATCACAGTCGGGACACCGCGGACACCACCGAGGCCCCGAACAGGCGCTCCAACACCAGGCCTACGATTGCGCGAAAGACGTCGACGCCCGCCAGAGGGCCCCGTGCCAAGCACTCCAAGCGCATCTTGGCCGCTGCAACGTTTTGGCACAAAGCCTCCATGGATATTGCCATGTTCACATCGTCAGCGTCGCCTTCCACCAGCGTCCGGGTTCGAACAACCCGCCATTCGACGGGCCTTGTTTCTCCTGCACCCGACGCCTGTTGACGGGGTCCTTTCGGCGCGACCTACTCAGCCGTGCCATCATGAGGTTGTGCCTCTCATCTGGCGACATCGTAAAAAATACGGGTGCGCCTTGAGCCACCCGACCAACGCGGGCATTGAACCACGTAATGGTACGTACCGCATTTGCTCCTGCAATCTTCTTATTAATGGCCTGCGCTTGTCGCGCCATTCTCTGCGCGGTCTCCGATAATGACGTGGCGAATTTCAACTTCGACACGTCCCCATTCACTGCGCGACGCTGTCCAGTGCCTGGGTCTGGGTACGTTCCTCGCAGTGCTTCTACTATGCTTATGACAGCCTCCTCCATATACGTAAAGTCGCGACCTGATTCGTCCTCCCTCTGCTCATGATCTGCAAAAAAACCGCATGGTCCTGGACGTGTTCAAGGCGCATTGGTACAACAAAGACGACATCGTGAACCCGAAGCACCAGTCGCGCCGGATCTGCGATTCCACGCGGCGTGTCATGATTCGTGTCCAGAGCGGAAGTTCCACGCGGGGTGCCTCTCCGACACGCCGGCGTCGGCTCACCTCAGACCATTCTGGCATATCAGGCATGTTTACCCCAAACTTGAAGCAGAAAGGAAAAGCGACGCCGAATAACCACGGAACAAACTGACTCACCATGGCCGTGAATGGAGACACCACGAGGCGCAACCGCATCTTTTCCATCCACGCCCCCCGTCCGTTCACGTCCATCAGCACCAGGTTGTGCCGCTGCGACGCTTCTCCGAGCCTCGCGATATCCGACACTCCTTTGCATGTGCATCGTGCGCGGCCGTTGTCTTGGTCGCTCAATAGATTGGTAGCCGACGCGACAAAATGATCCCGCCATGCTTCGTACGCGAACTGAACGCTCGCACGAACTTTGCTCGCACGCGAAGTTGCGCAACCGCCGCCACGCCCGTCCGTGCCTCCTTCAATTACGCCGCGCGTCATGTGCTGCAAAGCTTCTTCCGTCATAGCGTTTTCATCTACCTCGTTGAACGGTGACCTCTCCATGACCACCATGTTCGGAATTCTTCGATCCATGTCGTCGCAAGCGTCTTGCACCGTCGCCTGCTTCGCATCCGACGGCGTCGCATTCTTTTGCGCCATGATCTTCCCCAAATGATTGTCATGCGGAAGCAGCCGCACTAGTTCGGGCGGTACGCCATTCTCTGGTAGTTGCTCGGCGCGAGCATCTACTGCTGCAGCGTCCACGTGCATATACGCCCTATGCCCATTAGCGGTCATCTTCTTGATGTGGTGCTTCACCACATCCCGCCGTACGGTGGCTTGATGGATGAATGTCGGCAAGTTGTCCTTTGACGTCGCGTCACTCACCTTCAACAAAATTTGAACAACGTGGGAGAGATCGTGGCCCACACGCGGCACAGGCGCACCACCCGCGTGCTCTCCTGACGCGACCCTTCTCCGAAGCTCTGACAAGATGCCCTGCCATGGGAGGGCGAACGAAGTTGCATTCCCCCGAGCCGCGACTCGCGTCTCCTGCATCCCAGCTACGGAATCAACTAAGTTTTGGTACTTCACCTCTAACGAGAAACAGATCATGGCAGCTATGCACGGACTGCAACAAATCATCTCCATGACGGTCATCCCCTCGTCGTACATGCTTTTCGGACCGTAAAACGACATCAGATCGTTCGCCAAGCATCGCGCGGGCATCACCGGAACCATCGCGTGGGACGTTTCGTTCCACGCCCGTTTCGGAGTATCTATACCTTCAAAACACTCCCGACATAACGGAACCTCGAATTGCCTACAGACTTCTCCCTTTGCCCGACATCCTGCAGTGCACCGTTGGTCCTCTGGACAACATAACAACTGCAGGTGGCCCCGAAGCACTCCAGTAGACGACGCGCACCATACACGCACCGTCCAGTCGTCAAACTCATCCATGTGTTTCTGGAGATCGAGTTTATCGTTCCCTTCTTCATACCTGTACCTTCTCAGATATGCCGTGAGGCTCAACTCCTGATGCACCTCCCACATCGACCACGCTTCCATGTGCGTCAGTCCACTACCATCCCGCGCGTCGCTCTCAAACACTCGCTCCCACGAAATATCATTACTTTTCCGTCCCGACACCCACGGAAATGAACAGCCGCACATGAAACAGATCGGCGATGCTACCTTTTGCTGTGTCACTGTTTCTGCGTAAGCTTTTAGACTTCTCCGGTGCGTCGCATACGACGATACTGGTGCTCCTTGCCTACAACGTCACCGGGTAAAACGAAACGGAGGAAAGTAGAACGAAACGGGGGGCGAGTAAAACGAAACGGAAGGGGGTAAAACGGAACAGAGGAGGGCACAACGAAACGGAATGAGGGTAAAACGAAACGGAGGGGGTAAAACGAAACGGAGGGGGCTAAAACGAAACGGAAGGAGGGTAAAACGAAACGGCGGGGGGTGAACACGAAACGGAGGGGGATAAAACGAAACGGAGGGAAGGTAAAACGGAACGGAGGGGGGTGAACACGAAACGGAGGGGGATAAAACGAAACGGAGGGAAGGCAAAACGAAACGGCGGGGGGTAAAACGAAACGGAGGGGTAAACCGAAACGGAGGGAGGGTAAAACGAAACGCAGAAGGGGGTAAAACGAAGCGGAGGGGGGTAACACGAAACGGAGGGAGGGTAAAACGACACGGAGAGGGGTAAAACGAAACGGAGGGAAGGTACAAACAAAAACAGGGGGGGCATCACGAAACGGAGAGGGGTAAAACGAAACGGAGGGGGTAAAACGAAACGGAGGGAGGGTAAAACGTAACGGAGGGGGAAAAGCGAAACGGAGGGGGGTAACACGAAACAAAAGGAGGGTAAAACGAAACGGAGAGGGGTAACACGAAACGGAGAGGGGTTAAGCGAAACGGAGGGAAGGTAAAACGAAACGTAGGGGTAAAACGAAACGGGAGGGGGGGGGACTAAAACGAAACGGAGGGAGGGTAAAAAGAAACGGAGGGGGGTAACACGAAACGGAAAAGGGGGACAAACGAAACGGAGGGAGGGCAAAACGAAACGGAGGGGGATAAAACGAAACGGAAGGAAGCAACACTAAACGGAGGGGGATAACGAAACGGAGGGGGGGAAAACGAAACGGAAGGGGGGTTTAACAAAACGGAGGGAAGGTACAATGAAACGGAAGGGGGTAAAACGAAACGGAGGGAGGCTAAAACGAAACGGAACGGAGGGAGTGTAAAAAGGAACGGAGGATTGTAAGACCGAGCGGGAAGAGGGTGAAGCGGAATGAAGGGGGTAACACGGAACGGGAGGAGGTTACAACGGAACGAAAGGAAAATAAAACGAAACGGGAGGAGGGTGAAACGGAACGGAAGGGGGTAAAACGCAACGGAAGGAGGGCAAAACGGAACGGGAGGAGGGCAAAACGGAACGGAAGCGAAACGGAGCGAGGGGAACGAAGGTAAAACGGAACGGGAGGAGGGTAAAACGAAAGGGGGAGGGCAAAACGAAATAACGAAACAAACAACAAAACGAGCACACGCCGAGCGCGCTTGCAAAAGCAGCACGCTGGATAGAAAGACCCCGAGCCGCAACGAAACAAAACGCAACACCAGCTGGAGTTGCATATTCAAACACACCAGCACCCAACAACGATGCGTCGCTGGCGCCAAAACACAACATACAGCAGGACGCATCACTCCGAACTCTGATGGGCGTCGTTTGCTGGATTCGTTTAAACCAAAAAAACGAAACATGTTTAGAACAAAAAACAAAACAACAAACCAAACCACTCCAAACATATAGCCAAACAGCGTTTAGGTCGCGCGCTGAAGTCCACGAGGGCTCCTCGAGAAGTGACAACGAAAGGTGTCACATGAGTCGGGTCCCCTCTTCAATAAGGGCTCCTTGAGAAGTGAACACACGACAGTTGTCACGCATGACGGCTATTTAGTTTGTTCGCCTTCCTCCTCATCATCCTTCCTTTCTTCCTCATCATCATAATCATGATCACCCTGTTCGTCGTCGTCGTCCTCCTCCTCATCATCATCAGCGTCGCCGTCATCATCGTCGGGAGGGCCCTGGCCGAAGGCCCCACCGGATCCACCTGACCCCGAAATCCCCCAAATCGCCTCCAGGTCGCGCCAAGAGGGTCCACCAGGCGACGGGACGACCTGCGAGAGCTCCAGGACGGCCCCCGAGAGATTCATGGCGCGCCAAAACAGCCTCAGAGGACGCCGAGACGGTTCCGCTGAAGGTCAGGAAGGGCCAAGATAGCTTCACAATGGCCTGAAACGATTGAAGGTCACCCCACGGCCGCCCCTGACGGTTCCAAAAGACACCGCAAAGCAGTTCTGAGGTCACCAAGGGCATACCACAGTCCTCGGCAACAGATGGCGACGGCCAAGACGGCCGAAAAGAACGCCCAGAGCGCCCCATGACAGCCCAAGAGAGGCCGATGACAGCCCAAGAGAGCCCCAAGACAGCCCAATACTGCCATAGGACGGCCTAAGGGGCCCCAAGACAACCCAAGAATGCCCCAAGAATGGCCCAGGGGCCTCAGACCACCCAAAGAGGCGACCAGACCACTGCGCGATTCTTCATAAGGGGTCGGCGGATGTGGCGCAAGCCTGAAGAATCTTTTGCTCTTCGTTTTCAAGGGCTTGTGAATCTACCCCCCAAATGGGGTACGATCGAAGACGAAGAGGGCGGGTATCCAGGGTTCGGGACATGCATATTGAATGGCACGCGAGCAGATAAGAGCGAGCAGTCTTAAACTGAGTAGTGTTGTTGTTGTTGTTGTCAGTGTAGGTTTCTAGTTGTTTGTTTGATACTTACATTCCATTGTTGTATATTTACACACATATATATAGATTAAGAAATCGAGGCGACGAGCTTCGAGAATGCTGCTGCCCCGTGCTCCCCGCCGAGGCCCCTTCCAGGTGCAGAGGCGGCTGCCAGCGCTGGCAGCGCTTCTCGTCGCGGACCCGCCCCTGCTGCTGGTGGGCGTGCTGCTCCGTATGCCGACGAGGAGACGGCGGACGACGACACGGCCGAGGCCGACCTCGGCCATGGAGGCAAGACCGTCAGCCTCGACGGCAGTGGCCTGACCTTGGCGGCCGAGGCCGCGATCGTGAAGGCGTCGAGGCCGAAGGGCAAGAAGGAGCGCAGGGCAGAGTCCGTGGCGGTCCTCCGTGCAGGGCAGCCAGAAGGTAAGGGGGCCTGGCGGCCGATCTCGCGATCCGCGGACAGCCAAGGAGGTGGTGGACGGCGAGGCCGATGAGGCGCAGGGCGAGCTCCGAGCTGCAGCGGATCTTCGTGGTCTCACGGGGGCCACGCGGGGCGGTCGTGGGAGCTCCTCGGGGCAGGCCCCCCTGCAGGCGCGGACCCGACTCGGCAGCATGCGGCGCGAGACCTGGCTGGAGCACGACCTCTACGCGAAGCTCCCCATGCAGGAGTCGCTGCGGGAGGAGGGCTGAGGTGTATTCCCTGGGAAATGCGTGGGTCTCCTGCAGTGTGCGCTCGGGCTCATGGCTCCGACTGTTCCGTAGGTGTAGGAGGACGGCGCGGAGAGTATTGTGCATACCCGTCCGCGCTGCCCCACCCTGGTTTGGGTAGTTCATGCCAGTTCGTGCGGGGGCGTCAGCTCCCGTGACATGTGGCGTGCGCTACCTCAAGGGCGAATGCATCGGTCCTGCCAAAAGTTTCAAAACTTTCTCCTCCTCCTCCTCCTGCCTCTCCCCCGACACGGCAGGACGCGGGCTGGCACGACCATGTCGGGATGATACCGAAGAGTGGCCGAGGTCGGCTCCACCAGTGCGTGAGCAGAACAATCACAAACCGCATAAGCAAAGACTTTCGGAGGTGCGCGCGGAGCTTTTGGGAGATCGGCGCTGGACCCCCCCCCCCTCCCTGGCGCGCGGAGCGCGTCAGGGAGCGGCGCTCGAGGCGCCGCCCAGGGGGGCCCAGCGCCGATCCAGCAGATCCGCCCGGAGCTCCGACAGTTTACGTTTGTGCAGTTTTCTCGTCCCCGATGCTAGGGAGTGGATACACAATGGGCGAATAGGCTTCACGAGAGCGTGGGGAGAGTACTCTGGTCCGCAGCGGAAGGCATGCACCGCAAGAGGCATCAGCTCGCCTGAGGCAACCGAATTGCGAGCGCGGACTGTTAGCAACCACGGCCCTCGCCCGTGGGCGGCGAAGTTCGACTAGAATCTGCTTCCCGCCTGTCCCGCTCCTAACTCTCGCGGCCCACCCAGGCCTCCCACGTCTTTCCCACCCGACAGGTTGGGGCTGTTAGATCTGCGGTCGGAGCCAAGCCAAAATAACATCATTCAAGAACAGGAGACCCTCCGCAGGCCAAACACACACACACACAGAACATCCGAGGGTACCCTCTCCAGGATGCACCAGAGCATCCAACAAACACGCAGCACATTAGGACACCCTCCCCAAACTGACCTCGATCAGATACCTCGGTCCGACTGCATGGAAGGAGAGCTCCCGACCCGCTTCGCACATCCCGCAAACCGCGGCCGCCGGGCCCCAAAAGCGTGCGGGTGCTCGCTAGGTATTCCGCCTCGCGTCTTCGATGAATGACGACTGCACGCCGCGCCGCCGGGCCCCCAGGGGCCCGCTGGTGCCTGGGGATCCCGCCTCGCGTTCTCGGGCGGGGGTCGCTCGGAGCCAAACAATTTGTTGATGCTTGTTTTTAGCCTGGTTCGTTTTTTGGAGAAGCTAGTAGCCCAAAGGGGGCTCCAGAGGCAAGAAATGCATACAAATCAGCAGCCCCTCTTTGTCCGTGACGCCGACACTGCCCAGAATTTCAGGACGGGTCCAGCCGTGGCCGCAAGGACGCCCCAGGAGGCCCAAGCAGAGCCCAACCACCTCCACCCTCTCCCCACCCGTACGCTCTCTATCAGCGGGGCCCGGCGTGGCACGTTGGCAATGGCCACGGCCTCGCGGCATCCCTCGCATCCGCTCGGCGGCGGCCCGGACAGGTCCGCGCGAGGCCTCCCCCAGGGGCGGGGGTGCGCGCGGCGAGGAGGTCGGGGCGGAGGGCTGGGGGATGGAGGAGACTCTGCAGGGGGGCTCGTGGGCAAGGAGGGGGATGATCAAGGGGTGGAGGAGCAGCAAGAGAGGATCATGGACAGACAACGTCTGGCGGTTTTTGTTGTGTCCTCTATCTTTGTTGATGAAAAGACTTCCGGAGGTCTCTGGAGGGCTCCAGGAGCCTCCAGAAGCCTCCTCTGGACCTGCGAAGACATCCAAAGCCTTCCGAAGACGTCCAGGGGAAGATGAATACAATGATGGTGATGCTGCTGCTGATGATGAGGGTGTTGATGATGACGATGCAGAGGATGATGATGCACTTGCTTCTATCAGGCCAAGATGATTCTCGCAGTGTTGCCAAGCTCGCTTCGCGACACAGGCTGCCACAATACTGCGGGCCAACTCATGAGAGCGAGCTCGCTTTCAGCACAGATAATCCTGCAAACTTCCGCTGTGAATATGTGGGCTGGCACAGGGCACGAAAACAACCGCTTGAGCCGCAAGTGGCGGCCATGCACATTAACAACAGCATTGCGCGCTCTGTTCCACTGGGTACCCTGTTACACAGCGCTGCTACGTGCACTTGTTTCTATCAGGCCAGGATGATTCTCGCAGTGTGGCCAAACTCGCTTCGCGACAGAGGCTGCCACGAGACTGCGAGCCAACTCGTGAGAGCGAACTCGCTTTCAGCACAGACGAATCTGCCACCAACGGCCATTATCTGCGACCTGGCGGTTGAGGCGGCTCATACTTCCCAGACGATTCACTAGTGAGCTCACCAGCACACGCTTCATGCACACAGTGCGACCAAATGGATAGGAGGCGAGGAGGGTCGGGCTCTGAAGTTTGTGTCCACAGACGCCCGCCTGGCGCTTTACCTTCCAGCGCGCGGTGACGTCTGCCCGAGAAACGACACTCAGGGCCCGCACAAACGGCCGACAATGTATTGAGAATGCCTCGACCTCCATCCTAAGAAACAATCGTCGTAGCTTTACGCCAGGCTGTGCCGAACCTACAATATACCATGTGTCTGTCAAAGAGGCGTGCTGCGACAAACGAGTCATGGCGGGCTGTCTCCACGGCCGCGAGTTACGGGGATTCTCTAGCGGCGCATCGCAATTATGCTTAATGCAGGCTCTAACTATACGTATGGAGATCTGCAGCAAACGGTTGCCTTTGCGCACTTTATCAGCATCCGTTGGGCTGAGATCAGGGAGACCTTCAGGAAACTGCCGCGATCGCAAGCGATCCCGGCTTGCCGCGTCTTGCTTCGAAAAACTGGCGCAGGGCTCGCCGAGATGGACATGCTTCGCACTCGGCAACAATGACAGCACATGCCTCACAACTCTTTCTTTTGTCAAGTCCTGAGCGCTTGCATCACTGATCTCAAAGGTATCAGCGCTGCAACCACTGCGCTGCATTGACAAAGCAAGGCGCATCGCTCCTGCAAACAGCTCAAGCGAAGGAGGGCGGCAGGCGACAGGCTCAGTCGACGGCGTCAGGCGAGCCCCAACTCTCGCCGCCTCTGGTCGAACGCCACGGCGCGGCCGGCGTGCGGGGCGCCTTCCAGGTGGGCGTCGGCCTCGGCTAGCAACAACTGGCGCCCGCGATCCAGCGTGGCCAGCCTGCGCATCGCCCTCGAACCCTTCTCGTACCTTCTGACGCTGAGGTCCGAGGCCCATCTCTCCCGACGCTTGATGGCCTCGAGGGCCCTGTCCTTGTTGAGCCATTCGTGGGATGGGTCAGAGTGGCGCAGGATGTCGGGCGTCGGCTCCCAGCCGTCCAATCGTGCCAGGCGAGCCGCATTCTTGAACATGACGTTGAAGGCCGCGCCCGACCACGGGAAGAGGAGCTGCGTGGAGCGCGGGGCCCAGGCGCGAGGCCCGCTGCTCCACCATCGGGCCGAGGTACGGCCTTGACGGGCTGTCCAGCAAGATGGAGTCTTTGAAACCGTTTGTCTCGGTCGCCACGTGCTCCTATTCGGGCGTCAGTGCGAGCGATGTGAAGCTGTAGTCTCCCCTTGCCCGCGGCTATGCTGGCGCCGCATGCGTCGCTCGCAGCGACAGCAGCTCCCCCGGTTTCAGGAACGCGTCCGCCGCCAGCACCACGCCGAGCCCTGCTCGCTTCAGCGCCTGGCCGACCAGCGCCACCGCGATCGCCGCCGCGTCCGCCCAGGGCACCGGCGCGCGCGCGACTGGCGGCACCAGGCGCTCCCAGCCATCGCACGCTGGTGCGAGAGAAAGTGGCCAGACTAAGGGCTGCCCACTTCCCGAGCAGAACAAGCACCAGATGAGACACTGCACGGCCCCGCTTAAGACTCAACGCCATGCCCGTGTTATCGCACGGAAAAAGATGACGAGAACGACGATGTCGCTTCTGTCGGCACTTCCTCCTCCCACCGAACAATACAGCCGTCAACTCCTTCAAGTGAATCGCCTTTCTCTTGTGGTACATCCTTGCCTGCGTGGTCCTCCAAGACGCCTCCTTTACGAAAGACTCAGGCAACTCGGGAAACTGCACGTAAATCTCCACCTCTACCTCCTCCTCTCGTGGCCCAGAGATATCCCGAGGACGCCCCAGATCGTCCGAAGCACCAGGGGGTCCCTGCAGGATCCCAGCGAGCCCTGAAAGGTCCCCATCAACTTCATGATATCCGCGACGAGGCCCTGCTCGCGCCACTGGCAGGCCACCAAGACGGACCTGCCCAAAATCTCCACGAGCCCCAGCGTCGACGGGCTCTCCCGAGACACCCGGAGGAGGATCGGAAGCACCCGGGGGAACTTCGAGGCCTGGCGGGTCTCCAGTTGGATCCTCAACGGCGGGATGGGAGAAGCTGCGGCGATAGACAAGAGAAGAATCTCCCTCTGCAACGCCCTGACAGCCGAGCGCCAACTATCGAGGCCGCCGCGCCTGCGCGATGTGGAAGCGCCAGCGTTCGTTCCAGCGCCCCACCTCGCGCGCCGCTATTGGGTCGACGTGGGCCTCCTGCACGGCGTAGCCCCTGAGCGTGGCATCCGAGCAGGTCACCAACCCGGACCGCGGCAAGCTGAACTCGACCATGAGCACCGGCAGCACGTTTATCGCGTTGACCAGCTCCTGCCTCGCCGAGGGCCACAAGGCAACGGGCCCCCGGTAGGGGCGCCTCGCGGGGCGCCTCGCGAAATCGTAAACCGACCCGCTCAGGGCGAGCCTGTTCAGCAGCATCGCGCGCGTTCAGTGGCCGATCAGCATCTCCACCTCCTGGCCTTCAACCTGCCTGCGCCGCAGGAGCGCCTTCGTGCCCTGCAGCAGCAGCCAGCGCTTTGCCCGCGCCAGCCGCGCCTTCAGCCGGATGCCGTCCAGCTCCGGCCCCAGCGCCTCCACCGCGCTCTGGCCCTCCTCTACCTCTCCCTTAGACTTCCTCGGAGTCCAGTGCAGCGACAGTCAGTCAAGGCTACTCCTCCATCCCCCTCTATGCGGTTCCGGAGATCCCCTTCAGCACCCAAGCCCATGCCATTGTACGTACCGTAGCTGTGAGTGCCGCCATCGATGGAGCTCCATGGTGGGCCACGAAGCGTGTGAGGGTGTATCGACATGGGCCCGAGAACGCTCTGCGATCGCTGCCACTGGGGCCTCTGGTGGGGCTCCTTATGGGGCCACGGAGTGTGCGAAGGGCGCGCCACAATTTACCCGAGGCCGCCATGCGACCGCAGCCACTGGAGCCTTCTTTGGAGCTCCCTCTGGGGCCACGAAGCTTGTGAGGGGTGTGCCAAAATGGAGTCGAGGCCGCCTCACGACCGCAGCCACTGGGGCCCTCGGTGGAGCCCCCCTATGGGGCAAGACGTATCAGAGGGGTGTGCCGAAATGGACCCGAGGCCGTCAAGCGACCACAGCTACTGATTACCTTCGGTGGAGCTCCGCACGAGGCCACGAAACGTTTGAGGGGGCGTGGCGAAAAGGACCCGACGCCGCCATGCAACCGCAGCCACTGAGGCTTTCGGTGGAGTTCTTTGTGAGGCCACGAAGCGAGTCAGGGGCATACCGAACGAAGCGCAGCAAACGCAGCAGAAGCGGCAGGGATGGAAGGAGGAAAGAAGAGGATGAGCAGGAAGAGTAGAAGGGAGGAGGGGGAGGGGACATGCCATGGCCCCCACTGTGTATGCGCTTGCAGATTTGCGCGTGACATCCTTGCGCAGGGGCCATGCTACTCTCCGCTGTATCGTTCACATTTCGACGGATGGTCCCCGAAGAGAATCCGAGGAATTGGAAGAGGAGGAGGAGGAGGAGGAGGAGGAGGAGGAAGAGAGGAGACGCGCCGCGGAGGGGACTCAAAACGAGGACCCAACACACGGGCGTGTTGGCAAACACGTGCTGCGCACGAGGAGAAGAGCGCAGATCTCGCTCGTTCCTCCTCCCGTGCCTGCCCTGACCCGGCGCTGCGCTGCTCGCCCTCCCCCCCACGCTGCGCTTGACTTGCTGCCGCGTGCGGGGCTGGTTCGGTCCCCTGGCCTCGCGCTGCTGTTGACCCTCGCAAGCCCGAGTCGGGAAGCCACTGATGAATGCCTGTGGGCCGACGGTACCTTCGATCGACGCGCATCGGTGGCACCCACAATCCTGGCGCCCACAGCTGGGGTTGAATGGGAGTGCGATCACCCAGCCACGCGATCGCGCAGAAATTGAACCTGGGCACAGTTCTGTAAGAGTGGGAGCACACACTTCTGGCATACTGCCCAATACTCTCCTTCCTCCTGCCCCAACTTCCCAGACCCCCGACGTCGTGCTTGTTTCGCGACGTGACCCTCAGAAGTCTGGACCTCTTTCCAAGGACAAGTTTTTCATCCTGAATCGTTTTTGGACGGTCCCGAGACCCGGTGAGGGCCCCCAGAGGCCGAACATAGCGAAAAACCTCCCGTCGTGTTTTTTCCGATGCGCGAGGGGGTCTGGGTTCAGCGCCGACGCCTACACGCTGCAGGCCCTTGCCTTGCTCCCTCCCCGTCGCCTGAGCCGCCCATTGGTGAAAGAATAACTGCCTGCAGCCGGCGACGGTCAGCCTCGCAACGGGATGGCATCACAAGGAACAACAAGGAGACGTGCTCCTCGTTCTGCTCCTCCTGCTGCTCCCCCTCCTCTTCCTCCTCCTTCTCCTCTTCCGCTTCCTCCTCCTCCTCCGCCACTATATCTGGGCTGAACGCCTAGCAGCAAGCCAGCCTCGACAAAAGCTTATGGATTGGCCCTGCAAAGCCTAGCCGACCCTATCGGCTTCTTGGCGTCGAAGGCGTCTGCCCAAACGTTTGCATGAAAATAAGTGCCACGCCCTAAACCGCAAGCTGCGCAATGTGGAACCGCGATCCAGCACAGTCCCATACCTAAACGATCTGGTAGTGACCTTCAGCGGCCCTAAGATCACACCCCGAAAGGGATGCGCAAGAACTTTTGCTTAGAGTGTCGCGGCGGCAGCCCCGGCGACATGCTAGAAACTCTGCACGTTGACGCCTGGTGACCGGGACGTGGATAGCGTACCGCGCCAATTCGTGGTGGAAAAGAACCGGCGGCGCGACACGCTAAGCCAGAATTCCTAACCGTAACCACGGTCGGGGAGACGTAAGACTCGGGGTCGGGGGACTCGGGATGGCCCGACGGGGCCGTCAGGAAAATGACGAGACCCAGTCTGAAATTTGACGCGAGCCCCCGCTGCAAACATCCCACCTAAAACTGGACCGTCAAAATCCAAGATGGGCTCGTTAAAAGATATCGCCAAACCCAAATTCCGGCGAACTCGAGTCCCGGCGAACTCGAGTCGTGCGATCCCCCGACACGAGGCTGCCCCAAATCACTGGTTCAAGGCACACCAGCTTTTCGCTGACAGCTCTTGCGAGCGCGCTCTACAGTCATCCTGCTACCAAAGGGAACGATGACTGAGGAACGAGGAAGCTATTCTGGACACAACGAGCCTCGACCACCAACAGGCTCCCCGACCAAGACGTAAGGAGCAGCCCGAAAACCAGAGCCCCTCGAGGGTCTGGCTGGGTCGGCAGGAGGAGAAGGAGGAGGATGAGGAGGAGGAGGAGGCGGAGGACGAGGACGAGGACAAAGACGAGGACGAGGAGGAGGAGGAGGACGAGGAGGAGGCGGAGGAGGAGGAGGAGGAAAAACAGGAGGAGGAGGGTGATAATGAGGAGGAGGAGGAGGAGGAGGAGGAGGAGGCGGAGGAAAGGGGAGGAGGAGGAGGAGGAGGAGGAGGAGGAGGAGGATGAGGAGGAGAAGGAGGAGGAACAGGAGTAGCAGGAGGAACAGGAGGATGAGGAGGAGGACGAGGAGGAGGAGGAGAAATCGGATGATGAGGAGGAAAAAGAGGAGGGGGAGCAGCAGGAGGAGGATGAGCAGGAGGAGGAGGAGGCGGAGGAGGAGGAGGAGAAGGAGGATGTGCAGGATGAGCAGGATGAGGATGAGGAGGACGATGATGGTGACGAGGATGATGCTGAGTATGATGCTGCTGCTGATGCATGTGATGCTGTTGATGCTGACGCTGATGGTGCTGATGATGCTGCTGCTGATGAGGATGATGTTGCTGCTGTTGCTG